>KV429038.1:83139-619871 GCA_001632345.1 Daedalea quercina L-15889 | reverse complement strand
TTCCTCGTCGAACGCTATAGCCACGACTGTGGCTGCACGTGGTCGCGGCTATGGCCGGCTTCGTGGCCGGCCGCGACGAAAGACTAACGTTCCCAGAAAAGCGGCATTTCTTTCGCCTTTCCCCAAGTTGTCCCACTTTCCCACAAATTCGTGAGAAATTGTTTCCATTCCTTTACCTTTCTGTGCCCGCGAAATCATGATATCTTTGCAGTGATGCTTTCTCATATGCACACGGAGACTACAGCAACACGTAGTCTGCCAACATCAACTTGAACCCCAGACCATATACACCAGCGCGGCGGCACCAACAACAACGGCGCCGCCGCGATTACAAACCGACGTACGAGTGATATGATTTCTAGCGAGCCCGCAGGTGTTGCAGACCGCCATGCACATAGGGCATGACGAGAAGAGCCGAGATGAGACAACGGAGATGCGATTCGGTGAGCTGGTCGACAACGGCAGGCAGATGCAACAGGACGAGATAAGGATAGCACGGGTCTCGGGAACGCAAGGGGCATGGTACCAGCGCGCGCACGCGCACGTACGGGCAAGAACACAGCACGTGTACGAAGACGAACGGGGACAAACAAATGTAGGGGAGGCGAACGAGAAGGGCACGACCTACAAGGCCGCGCGGGGGACTGCAGCGCGTCGAGCCTGCAGGAGACACAGTCTAACGGGTATCGGTAGAGGTGCGATTCACGCAAGCGTGCTTAAAGCGAGCCGTGCCCGGCGACGTTCACCATGCGCTTGTGGCGCTTCATCATGCTGCGTTTGTCGGGGTTCGGCGTCGGGGTCGCGGCGGCGACGGGCACCTCGCGCCGCGCATTCGCGGTCGCGGTCGCGCTGCCGGGCCCGAGCGAGGAGACGTACGCGTCCTGGAAGATGTCGTTCTGCGCGCCGTCGTGGAAGCCCATCTTGTCGCCGTAGTACGGCACGTCATAGTAGCCTTCGAACATCTGCCGGGCGGTCAGCACCCAACGGAGGTAGCGATATGACAGTGGAGGCGGGGGGAAGCGCGGGAGGGGAGCAAGACGGAGAGACGCACGTTGTTGCCCTCGGCCTGTAGCCAGTACATGGGGTATTTGGGGCCGATCGTGCAGTTGCCTGGGTTTGCGACTAGACCCGTGCTGCTGTCGTTGCCGCACCTGCAATGAAAGCGCGTCGGATGGAGGCGGACACAGCCCAGATCAAAACTTACTGTCGGGGAAGCATCTGCTGACCAATGGCGGTTGTGCTGCTCGCACCAGTCACATTGCAGTTGAATCCATTCATGTACACTGGCACGAGCGGTTCACTGGCTGACATCTCAGCATCAAGGGCGGCTGTCACTTACTTTGTTCAGCACCGCTGTCGTCCTGGGGATGCCATGTCAGCCGCTACCCCACCTATATGTAGTAGAGGGGGCACTTACAGAGTGGACCCAGAACCACGCACAAACACAGTTCGCGCCGGAGCACGCAGGCATCTCGGCGGGGACCTGGAACTCCGTGTTGAGGTACCACACGCAGGTCTGGTTGACGCTGAAGATGGTGAAGTCGTCCGGCTGCACGTCGGACGCGTTCGTCTTGTCCGCGATAGCCAACGCACATCCCTTGACGTCTTCAATGCCGGTTGTGTGGAACTGCGACGAGTCCTGGCCGGGGCAAGGCCAGTTGCTCCCGTATCCTGCATCACCGCTGCAGGGGACGCTCAGTCCGCGTAAACGGCATGCGTCGCGGTCAACGTACCCATCGGAGGTGGGCCACCATGAGGTCGCGCCCTTGTCGCAAGACAGCTCGGCGTTGACTGATCCACCGGCAGGCAGCTCCACGACATCACCCTCGTTTGGAGGATAGTCAAGGAATCCATGCTATTCAGACGCGTGTCCGTGAGTATTGGTGGGTCTTGGGGGCGATCGAGTATGGGAAGCAAGAAATGACTGGATACTCACGAACCACCACTGATCGAATGGCAAGTCGACCAAGGGGGTGACAGGGCGGTTATCGTAAGAGAAAGTCTGTTGCGTTACGTTGAAGCCATACATGGCATTGGTCCAGTACGCTGCGAAGCAGAAGGGGTAGCGGGAGGGTTAGATCGTTGCTCGTTGTCCGGGGGAGAGTACTCACCGATGTGGGCTGACGCCAACGGCGCGAGAGCCGCGATGGGGAGGAGGATGGGGATGGAGGAGAACATGTGGGGAACTGCGAAACGAATGCGAGTTCGTAAGGAGTGTGGGTGCCCAGGGGGCGAGACAGCCTGGCTGGGGAGAGAGCCGTGAAGGTGGAGGAGGAGGTGGAGGCGGGGGAGGCGGTTCAAATACCGAGCGCGTAGCTGACATTTTGAGATCAAGCTTGCGGGCGCGTCCGATGGCGGAGCCGCGTGGAAGCCTCCGCCGAGCCAACCCCGCCACCCGACCAGCTGCTTCCATGTCGACGTCGCCCTGACGACCAAATGCACTCCTCGGCTCGGAGATTCATCGGGCGCCCATCCCGGGCTGCCATCTGCCTTTGCGGGCTCTGCTCGTGCGCCCTACGTCGCAGTGTTATCCACCACCATGCTGCCCCAGCGCTGCTATCGTCAACGGCGACCGGAAATGAGGCATATGCCAGAGTCTTCTTCCCCTTGTCTTCCCCCAATTGTGGCTGCATATGACTGCGGTGCCGGGACGAGTGCTGCCGGGTCCTTCGCTGCCGGCGCGCCGGGTGATGGCCGTCATCGAAAACAGGGCCTATCTGGTTGAAAATCCCAGCAGAACCATCTTCGCGAATCCAGACTTCACCTCAAAGCTAGCAGTCCCTCTCTGCATCCAGAGTCAGACGACCCCATTTGAACCAAGTACTTACGCAAGCACGGCCCGTCACGTTGGTCTTCAGCTTGTAGCAGTATGAATATAATGATCGTCATGAGCCGTCATGTTGTGCATGAACATTGCCAAAACACTGCACTCCGGCCACGGCTCACCGGCACGTTGGGTGATTATCGGACACCAAAAATAGCAAGCGAAAAGTTCGATGCGTGTCGTTCCTGACAAAAATGCATAGGCAGACCAAACGTTCGCAGGCGGCGGAACTGTGTTATGCGCCGCATCGTGCTTTCTGTCAATGTAATGTTCAGGCAGCCCTAGACACTCTCGACTTGACTAAGAGAATCGTACGTTACTTACTGATCGGTTACCGAACACAAGTCTACACGAGCGTTCCGTTATGGTCACAACTGCCAGCATCCACATCGGAGGTGTACTGTACCTATCATTCCACCTCGCCATCTTTGCTCAACACAGCCTAACTCTGTTAGTCTAGTCAATCCTGCCTCGACAGGCCAACAGATATCTCTCAATCAGCGGAAAGATGAGACGGCGCCGAGACCGCGACCTGTACTACTCTCATCAGTTCTCATCACCAGAACAAAACCAGAAAGGCCAGGAGAGTTCGGACAAGTCGCGCCTCCCAAGCATGCGATGCAATGCGATCGTACGACTGCCTGTGTCGCATTGCAGGTCGGACGGCAATGCCCACCCCTGGAGATGTGGTGACTTCCTCGTGGCTTGCTCGCTTCGCTCACGGTACCACGCCAGCCTCGTGCAACCTCTTCTGAACCTCTCAGTGCTCCCGGTCCTTCATCTGAACCCAGTCTGAACCACAACGCTGTGGAGTTTGACTCGCAACGCACGGGGTATATGGAAACGGCTCAAGGGCCGCACGATTTTCAACTACCTGATTTTGACCCGTACGTGTCAACAACTACTTACACTGGTGCCGAACTAGCCCACACACGGTCGCTAGGGTACGTCTCGCGTCACTCTTTCATGATCAAGAGCTCCGAGCACCTACCTCCCGCCTTCCTCGTAAGGCCGTCTCCTGGACACGCGGCGCGACCTGTCCGCTGCGTGTCAAGCGCCCTCTCGGCATCCTAGCTGAAGACGTTCATGCGTTCACGGACCCTCGCAGGCACCGGCTCTCGCTGTCCAACGCTGCCGAAGAGGCTCAGACATGGTGAGTGCTACTGCATGCATCCCCGGCGGGTACTAGTGGAAGACCGCATTACGACGGCGATGCGTTCGCCGTCGGTGATGAGGCATGCGGTTGTTTCAAGCAGCACGTCGGTGAGTGGTAACCACAGTAGTGAAGGTGGGAGGATAGGAGGAACGAGATAGCGAGGCGACGCGCGAGCACGATCAAGAGGATGCACACAGACTGCACACAGGCTGAACATCCGACCCCGCTCCCAACGTCTCGTCTGCGTTGGATGATAGCGGCCTCGTGCGAGGATTCCATGAGAAGCGCCCGGTGAAAGCGCGGCGGGCGCTCCCATGGATGAATTTGACGTCGAATTTGATGAAGGTGCGTCGACGGTCTGCGTACCGCTCGAGGCGAAAGACTCAAACACAGAGACGTTGCAGATGCTATGGGAGTGACCTTAGCACGACATAAACACCTACCGTATCGCAATAGAGCCCTTTCTTGGACTGTTAGCCTTCGCTATCATTGCACCCAGATGCGGGTTGACCAGTATTCCGGTAAGGACTCGTCAGGTAGTCCAGGATAAACGAGAAATCGCAGTAGGAAGGGCTCTATGTGCTCACCTCGACAGTGATACTCGTGTGTGGAACGTCTTACAACGGTCAGGACTAGAGAGGCTCTTTATGGATGAAGCGTCGTCGCCATCCCCGAGCGGGCCTGCCACTGAGATTCAGAACATCATATCCGCTAACCCGTCGAGATGTTCACTCACCTTTAAACCCGTAGCCGCAAAACTTGGCAAAGCGAACCTAGGCAAAGCAGACACCGCCGCCAACTCGGATGCGCGAAGGGGCTTCCCTGGCACTCTGCCTCAGGGGTCGAACGTTTGTCCCTGCGCTGCTTTGACCGTTTACGAACAGGACCTCGATCGGCGTACGTAGGAGGCAAAGCTACCTGTATGACACTGTGCGTCAGTTGTGCTTCAGTTGGGCAGAGCTTGACGCTGACAGTCGAGCGGCTGCGTAGGCAATCGCCCCAGCTTGATCTGTTACTGGCGGCGCCGCATCTATCTCGAGGCGGCCGCAAGAAGGCGAGACTGTACCTGACTGTCAGAAGACCGAAGACACACATGCGGACTGGAGCAACGGAAACAACGATGGTGAAAGGCCGCAAGAGCTCGCAAGAGGGCAGCGAGCATTGCGCGATCTCCCTGTCAACCTCAAATCGAACGGCTTCTGTGTCGTGGTGTCAGCCATGGGGCCCAATACCGCACGAACACAGCAGGAACAGGAAGACGAGAGGAAGCTTAGGTGCCCCTTCCGTTCACGATGCCTTGCCGTCCTTGACGGTGCCACAGGAAGCCTGGACAAAGCCTCGAGTCGGTGGCCGCTTCGCCATTGTTCAAGGGCCCCCGTGGGACATTACATGCGTTCAACATGATCACGTTCAGTAGTATCTGGGGGGCCAGCACGCATCACCACACTTATTCACCGACCTACTCAACACAACCCTGCGTTTGTCGTCCTTTCCGGACATCTCTCGCGAGCCTCTGAAGTCCAGTATTTGGGGCAAATTGCGGGCACACGACATTCGCATACGCTTTGTTCTACCAAAGTTGGGGGCCATCCGCGGAGATATCTCATTGCCAGCGCAGCCTCTGACCGGGACCCGAGGCGCACCGCTGTTCGACTCGTTTCCATCCGCCCGCTTTGGCATTCCCCTTGTGCTTCGGCTACCACACGCGACCCGGATCATCAACGATTGCACATAAATTGCTTGTGGGCAGCATAGGGAGGCTCCTCATCTCTTCGCCCCTGTCGACTCATCCTCTGTTATTGTCTCCCCCCTTCCACAATGAATTCTCGCGACTACACCGTCCCCGTGTTTCCCGTCGATCCGTCTGGCCATATTGAAGGACCGGCTCGCTACGTTGTCGAAGTCCCGCAGGACATGCGTGGACAACCTGTCGATTGGGCTGTCCTTCAGGACGCCTTGGTCACATACCGTTGGAAGCCCGTCGGCGGGAAGCTCGTCTGCACCGAAATTGTTCAGCACTCGTCCGACGACATTCCGCTGGAGCCACAGACATACCACGGAGACGACATGGACGTTACCCCAATCAACCTGGCGCCGGACACGGGCAACCCGTATCTCGGGGATTATAGGAGCTGCCAACAGATCGAGATGGAAAAGGGGTTTTGGAGTGTGCGTATTTCTATCCACTCTCTCGTTAACGTCACCTGATTTGCTCTTGGTCGGTTTGCAGGTCATTGCTCACGCTCACGACCAACGCAAAGGGTTTGTCCTCAGCCGCGACGGCTTCCTTACTCCGTGTCCCGAGTATCAAGACGACTATGAGGTTATGACCCACTGCCCGTCGCGACGTCCAATCCGGCTTAAACACGGGATCTCAGGGATGGGTGACGACCGCTACGACGTGCATGGCCAGGACTCTGTGGGCATCGATCCGGCCCTTACCACTAGCCTCCCCCTCCCTGGCTCAGAAACGAAGTTTCAGAAGAAAGTGGTCTCGAGGCTACGCAGCGCAGGAACAAGAGCCAAAGCGGAGGTTACGGGCTCACCCGTCAAGCCTCCTTCTGCTCGCCGCGGACGTGCCGCGTCCCCGACCAAACCTACATCCACTATAGCGCCAACCAAGAGGACCGCGCCGCCGGTCAAGAGGGCCACCTCGCCAACCAAGAGGGCCACCTCGCCAGCCAAGAGGGCGGCCTCACCGATCAAGAGGGCTGCTCCGCCGGTCAAGAGGGCTGCCTCACCGGTCAAGAGGGCTGCTTCGCCGGTCAAGAGGGCTGGTTCGCCGGTCAAGAGGGCTGCTTCGCCGGTCAAGAGGGCTGCCTCACCGGTCAAGAGGGCTGTCTCACTGGTCAAGAGGGCCGCCTAGCCGCACAACTCGTCGTTGTTTCCTCCCCCAAGAAGCCTGCATCGGCCGCTAGGATTCCTGGCACGGCGGAGCATGCGATGTCGGAATACTAGATGCCTACCGGCTAGGCGATCACGATTATCACATCCCAGACCCGGTGACGTTTGTATACGAACACTACACGCACACTGTTTTGCATATCTCTTCCTGTATCTCTCTCGCTTCTCGCTGTATCTCATCCCGCTCGTTACCGCATCTCTTGTCGCTCACTACCACATCATAGTTATCTTTCGCCTCGTCAGCAACTCCCCCCATACCACTGCAATCATCCGACCATACCCGTGCCGTCTGCTGTAACATGTTCTGCTGTATCCACTATGTCCACGTCCTCCTGCTGTATGTATGCTCTGCTATCAGCGATTAATCGAGGTTATATTATCCAGCAATGTTCTTTGCGTTGCTAGCCCCAGAAGCTCAAATACAGCTGTGCTACTCATACATTAGCTGACTGTTGGCCCTACCGTTATCGCTACACTTATTGCTTCTTTACAATTACATCGAGAAGGATATCACCAAAATCACGGTACACTGACCCAATCAACACGCCCGCGCACCTCTCGTTTATTGTGTACCGAACGTGAAGGACGTCGATACAAGTCACTTAGATCATCCGCCAGAGCCGGCTCCTGCGCGCCGGCTTGTACTCCTCTACTTCCCTCCTGTGCAACTGGCCACTCGAGTCCGAGTCGAAGCCGACATCCTGTCGACGAGAGTCAGGCTTCACCGCCTCCCAGAGCTCCTGGAAGCCGCTCTCCGTCGAGCGGCGCATAAAGCGCTTGCCCAGAACAGCCCGGCTCCGGTTCGCAACACTGAAGGGAACATTGTCAACATCAATGTTCGTTCGGGCGAGAAGTTTCGACGCACCATGTAAGACCAGGCGAGCTTGAGGAGGACGAAGACGACGTGTCCGTAGGCGAAGCGAGATTGACATCTGCGTGGGTGGAGGAGAGAGAAGGCGTGTTGAGCAAGAGCGTCGATGTCGAGGGGAGGATAGAGGCAGAAGTTGACGAAGAAAGTGCAGAGGACGCACTAGGACGCGCCGGCGTCGACATGTTTGAAGACGAAGCTGTCGATGAGGAGAGCAGCGATGATGCTGCGGAAGACGCAGCCGGCGTCGCAGAGGAAAATAACGCGGAGAGCGCCGACGAGGAGGCATTTGGTACGGATGCAACCGAGGGTATGACGCTCGACGCCGGCGACGTAGAAGCAGACGCAAGCGGCGCCGTCACTGTGACGACCTGCGTGCTAATAACGGTCGCAGTTGACACCACGATCGACACGCTCACTGCGTCTGTCGGGGACAAGGTCGAAGTTGACGAAGCAGTGGCCAACGTCGACGACCCAGACCCCGAAGGCGACGACATACTAGCTGTGGTTGATAATAAAGAAGAATTTGCAGTACCTGAGGTGGTTGTACCTCCTCCCGAGGCTGCACTAGTACTCGCCGTCGCCGCGGGCGCGGGCGTCCCCACGAACGCTTCGGGCAGGCCACTCGGCGCACTGGGCGTCGCGGTCGGCTGCACGCCCGCGAAGTTCGGGGTGGGCACGGTGCCGTTGACGGTGGGCGTAGGCAGCCCGTCGGGGTATGAGTCCTCGAATATGTCCTCCTGCGCACCATCCAGGAAGTTGTATAGGTTCGTGTAGAAGGGTGGGGAGTAGTAGCCCTCGAACATCTGTGAAAAGTCAGCTGTTTGCGGCTAGACAGGGGAGGCGGGCGGCGCACGTTGTTACGCTCCTGCTGGAGCCAGTAGAATGGCTGCTTCGCGCCCCAAGTGCAATTGCCGAAGTTGGCATCAGGCCGATCGTTGTCGGGATCGGCGCCACAGCGGCGGGGGACTTGCGGTTGGGCGAGGGCCACGTCGGACGTCGCCCCAGTCACGTTGCACCGGAAGCCGTTCATATAGTCTAGGCAAAATTTATCAGTCTAAGGATCAAGTTTACGCGTTGTTAGTAGCACGTACTCTGTTCACTGCCACTGTCGGGCTGTTCTGAAGTCAGCGGGAGCGAAAATTAGCTGCGCTATGATGTAAACGCACCGAGTGGATCCAGAACCATGCACAGATGCAGCCTCCAGGTGGACAAGCAGGCATCCTGGCAGGGATCTGGAAGTCCGTGAAGCGGTACCACACACAGGTCTGGTTTACACTGAACACAGCGAAGTCTTCAGGCTGAACATCCGAGACGTTGGACTTGTACGTGATCGCAAGCGCACATCCCTTGAGGTCATCGAAACCCGTGGTGTGGTATTCCGAAGGGGGCGAGCCGGGGCAGGGGTCATCGCCGCTCTGGATGTTTCCTCCGGGATCGGAGGCAAAGAATGTGGTAGCACCCTTGTCGCAGGCGACCTGCGTCGTCACGGGCTGGCCGGCTGGGAGCTCAAAGATGTCGCCTTCATTGGGAGGGTAGTCGAGGTGTCCGTGGAACCACCACTGGTCGAATGTGTATTCCGTGAGAGGAGCTACTGGGCGGTTGTCGTAAGGGAACGTCTGCATTGTAACGTTGAACCCCCACATCGAGGGGTGGAAGAACGCTAATACGAAAGAATGTCAGTCGGTCATGTCACGGCACCGGCCTATAGAGAGCGTACCTGCATGGCCGGCCACCAGTGGGATTAGGCCTGAAATAGCGGTAAGTAGGGGTAAGGTTATATGAGCCATTCCGTCTAGTGTAGCTACAGAAGGAGTGTAAGGGAGTCCCGAGCACCAGTCTCGAGAACAAGTCCAAAACCGGGTCCGAGTCTTGGATACTGAGTCCGCACCAGGCAAGGAGCGTGTATGGCTTGGCACTGACAACGGCCAGGACCTTCTTATAGTGCACGCTAGGTGGCAGAAGAATAGCGGACAAGAAGCGCGCGCAATGACACGCTTATTGTGCGATTTAAATCTGAGCTGCCTCGACGCCGACAGCGGCAACAGGGCAACACCGGGGGTTCCCCATCAACCATTGTACTAATTTCAGATCGGCTCAGGCGGGCAGTGATGGCGCCGGCTACGCAGAACAATGGCCGGATGCGCCTGGATGCGCGCCCCCGAGGCACGCGTCTGGGGCTCGAACCCAAAGCTGCCCAAACAACGCGCTTCACGTGCCGAGCGTGGTACTCTAAGCGCCCAAGCGGTCCTCCGCGCCAGCGAAGCGGCTGGATATCTTCAAGTTCAACCTGTTCATACCCATTGGCACCCTTATGAGTCTGCTATTGCGGTCGGTCGTCAAGTGAAACTCTCTGGACAATGGCACGGCTACTTGCAAATAGAGCCCTTTTGCAAGGCGATGAGCGAAGGTAACTGGGAACGTTCACTCAGAACCGTTAGTCGCGAAGCCAGTCGTCGCGACTGGTATGACGAACCGTTATGGGGATAACAATGTTATCTCCTGTACTGCCTCTCATTGGACTCTTCTTTGAATTAATGTGAGTGTTTTCCGTTGTTTGAGTTGCATGACGCTGTCTCTTGGCGAGCTCACAAAGGTTCTTTCCGCAGGGTCCTATGTATACACTTCAGCGTTTGTCATGCGCTTAATCCACTGGCAGAACTTGAAATTCCCGCGTAGATGGTTTCTGAGAACCCACCAATGGTTCAAGGATCTCGCTTCACTTAGATCCTCATTGGGTACATGTGTCGCTCTGGGCGACCAGCGTCGTTCGCTGATAGCTTCCCGGCATCTCGTTGTATATGGACCTTCGTTTCCCGCCGCATGTTCCCCTAGGTGCTGCATTCGTTATCTGACAGGGAACTGATCACACAAGGACCCGCTGTTTAATGGGCGGTCACCCACCGTCCATGGGAGGCTAACTAATCTCTAGGCCTACTCAGCCACGCCCTATGGTTGGATTAAAGGCCTGCAGAGCACATTCCAGGGTCACGAACGTGGATCTATCCTGGGGTACTGTCCGATAGCAGGGATCTATTAAACTGGCTGTAATGATCATCTCTCGTTCTGTCGGGCACAGCGGCCGACGGGTCTGTCGAGATGCAGCGCCTCCGGGTCGGCCATTTGGCGGCCCAGTGCAGTCGGAGACGAGAGGAAGGGCTACGTCGGACGCGGCGCTCATCTTTTTGCACGGGCCTGCACCCGTAAAGACGTAAATCCGGGGGATGTATGGAGAGTAGATCGGTGGTACGCAGATCAGACCTGCGTGTGTTCAATGGGGAATGACGACCCCGCGCAGAGTGTGGTCAGACAGTGCGATGTCATCCTGTCAGTATTTCATGGGTTTGGCGCAGGTGTGGTATACCTTTGCAATCATCATGTGATGTCTCACCGAACGAGATAGAGAGCACAGGAGGTGAGAATTCTCGCACAATCTTCCGAGGGCTCATGATACTGAACGTCCTATGCAGCTATTCGGTCGCACGTCGTTTCACACGGGAGTCGACGCCTGTCGGGTTGGACCGTTCGTCTTCTTCCGCATCGGACTGACCTTTGCGCTCGCATGTGCGTCTTCGAGGACCTCAGTTCCCAGCCGGACCCGTACCCCAGCGACTCTTTGAGCTTCAGTTTCCGTCCATAGACGCATGAGCCTACCGTTTTTGCCTTAAAATGCGACGGTGGTTCCTCAGTAACACTATGCATGATAGATTGCGGCAGGCATGCCTGTCATGACATGTAGATCTGAGCGTAAGCTGAACGAGCGGAAGAGGAGAGGGTGACTGTTCTCATGTCATCGTCGCCTAGGGATGAGGTCGATGGGGAGCAGCGCCGGTTGACCCCGGTCCGCCTTGGGTCCGCCACCGCTCGGCCACCGCTGATTGGGGACGATAAATCGCATGTGGGCTGAGGAAGCAAGCACCACAGCTCTCTTTCATCCTCCCTCCTCCCTCGTCGCGCAGCACATTCGTCAACATGCCAGGCACGTCGAGCAAGTTCCCCATCGACCTCAGCGCGCTGAAGAAGTGAGGCCCGCTGTCCGCATGTCTGCCCGGATCGCTTGCTCACGGTCGTCGACATGCGTTGTGTAGGATCTCGCTGGACCCCTCCAAGCCACAGCTCACCAGTGAGCAGCGCTCGGCGTTGTTGCACAACATCCAGATTATGCGCGATGCGATCGTGCTCTTCACTGCGACGGGTGCTGCTCGCGGAGTGAGCGGACACACGGGTATGTGCATTGATGTTGTAGTGCGCTGGTCGATGTGATGCGATGACGCTCCCTTCCAGGTGGTGCATACGACACCGTCCCCGAGGTCTGCCTTCTCCTCGCCCTCTTCAACGCCTCGAAGGACAAGTACCTTCCCATCCTGTTCGATGAAGCCGGTGAGTACATCGTCCGACTTAACACGGCGGGGCCACGGCTGGTACAGCGACATTGGTACTGGAGCAATGTGTGCCTCCTCAGCCGAATGCATGTATGCGCCCGCAGATCGTCGACAGTCTGGCCGACGATGTGTACGACGAGCTGTAGAGCGCCGTCTCCTGCCCGATATGGTCTATGACGCACAGGACCGCGTGCAGCGGCAGAGTCCGACCTTGTCGGGCCGCATCAATCATGATCGACGCCCGCTATTACTGCTGTCCATAGTCATGAATCTCGACCATGGCTCACATATGAATGCATAGGCCATCGTGTTGCGACGCAATACCTGCTCTCTGCAATCGAGGGCCACATCCCGGCAGAACACCTCCTGCACTACCGTGAGGCCAACTCGAAGCTTCCCGGCCACCCTGAGCTTGGTCTCACTCCCGGTGTCAAGTTCTCGTCTGGTCGTCTCGGGCACGTCTGGCCCTGGGTGAACGGTGTCGCACTTGCGAACCGCGACAAGACCGTGTTCATGCTCGGGTCCGACGGCTCGCAGCAGGAGGGTAACGACGCTGAGGCCGCGCGCCTTGCCGTCGCACAGAACATCAACATCAAGCTTATCATCGATGACAACGACGTTACCATCGCGGGCCACCCCTCGCAGTACCTCAAGGGCTACGAGCTCCAGAAGACCCTCTCCGGCCACGGCCTGAAGGTTCTCACCGTCCAGGGCGAGGACATCGATGCGCTCTGGGGTGCGCTGTGCGAGGTTATCACGTACAATGGCCCTGCCGCAGTTATTGCCAAGCGTGTCATGGCGCCTGGTGTCGCGGACATCGAGGGTAGCACGCACGGCCACGATGTCATCCCTGTCAAGGCGGCGATCAAGTACCTCGCCTCGCGCGGCTACCCCGAGAGCATGGCAACGGACATCTTGAACAACATTACACCCCACGCTGTGCCATACCTCTACATCGGCTCAACCAAGGAGCTCGGTGCGAACCGTGTTGTATTCGGTGAGGCGGTGAACATGGTCCTCGACAAGCTGTCGAAGGAGGAGGCCGCTAAGAAGGTCATGGTCATTGACAGTGAGTAGTTTGATACTGAGCTTCTACAAATGCTCATCACGCCTCAATAGGCGATCTTGAGGGCTCAACCGGTCTCAAGGCGATCCACCAGAAGCACCCTGAGGTCTTCATTCCCTCTGGTATCATGGAGCGCGGAAACTTCAGCGCTGCCGCTGGTTTCGGCTTCGACGAGAACAAGTTTGGTGTCTTCTCCACGTTCTCTGCCTTCCTCGAGATGGTCATCTCCGAGATCACCATGGCGCGCCTCAACTTCTGCAATGTCCTTTGCCACTTCTCCCACTCCGGTGTCGACGAGATGGCAGACAACACCTGCCACTTCGGTATCAACTCGTTCTTCGCGGACAACGGCCTCGCAGACACCCAGTCGTGGCTCTACTTCCCGGCCGACGCGGCGCAGATGACCAAAGTCATCGAGCGCGTCTTCTTTGACCGCGGCCTCCGGTTCGTCTTCTCGACGCGTTCGAAGGTGCCGTACATCCTCAAGGAGGACGGCAAGACGCGCTTCTTCGGCGACGACTACGAGTTCGTGCCGGGAAAGGACGAGGTCATCGTTGAGGGCAAGAGCGGTTACGTCGTCTCGTTCGGCGACATGCTCTACCGCTCGTGGGACGCCGTCCTCCGCTGCAGGCAAGAAGGTCTCGACGTCGGCTTGGTCAACAAGCCGACCCTCAACCTCGTCGACGAGCAGACGATCCGCAAGGTCGGCTCGAGTCGATTTGTCCTTGTCGTCGAGTCGTTGAACCAGAAGACTGGGGTGAGTTTGACGCATATCATGTTAGAGGATGTATTGACTGACCTCGTGTCTACATAGCTTGGCTCGAAGTTCGGCACCTGGCTCCTTGAGCGTCAGCTCACTCCCAAGTACGGCTACATCGGCTCAAACAAGGAGGGCTGCGGCGGTCTCACTGAGCAGATCCCGCACCAGGGTCTCGACCCCCAATGTGCGTCCAGGCTCTGCGTTCTCTGTCAACTGGTTGGCTCACCCGTGTCATTCAGCGATCATCCTCAAGATCAGGCAGCTGTCAAACTAAACTGACGACATTGCGCGTCTGTACATGTAGGGTGTTTGACCATAACATTTGACCAGCGACGAGATGGGAAGCAGCAGTTAAACAAAAGGAATATGTACATCTGTCATACATAGAGCAGTCCACACGCGAATCTATTCGGTGTTCACTCAGAGCCATACACATTGTGTTCTGGCATCCTGGAGATTTGTACCGCGCTTTGTATGTCACGGACTCTGGAACGCAAGCTGGAATGCTCGGCATCATGATGGAGAAGACCGAGAGTCGCCTCGGCGTCTGCCGAATCTGCGTCAGAGGAGTTCGCGTCAGAGGGCACGTCGTCTTGATTCCTCTTTCAGGTTTGCACGCACTCCTTATACCCCCCTTCACGAAATGCCACGCGAAATTGTGAACGTACAGGTAAATGACGCGTATTCAGAGCGTGTAGGATCGGCACTGATCCAAGGATGAATGGTGTGCAGGTCGGCCAGGTAGGAGGGCTCAAAAGCGACATGCGGAGGTTCGGTGGCTCAGCTACGATCGCGTTTGTGTAGGCCGGAAACCAGGTTGGAGAGAGTTTCTGGCACATGTTGCTCGCGGAGCATGGCCTGGATGATGAAGGGGTAAGTGCTACTATCCTCTAAGAATGGACGCGCTTGTTGAACGAGAGGCGCGCCAGTTCTACAAAGGAAACGATCCTCTGCAGCTCCCAAAGGTACGTGGTGTCATATCTTGGTGCATTGCTGTGGTTTAGACTTGGTCTTAGGTTGATGTGTTCTTCACCGAAGTGCAAGGACAAGGACAAGGCGGCAGCAAGTACGTTCCGCGTAGCGTGCAGATTGACTTGGAAAACGGTGTCTGCTCCCGTGTATGCGCACGTCCCATGAATCATACGCGGATGGAGCCTGAAAGATCATTCTCAGATCCGTTCTGGCAGTCTCGGCAAGCTGTTCAGACCTGACAGCTTCATCACCGGCGACACTGGTGCGGGTAACAATTGGGCCAAAGGATGTGAGTTTGCATGCAGGTTGCCACACGTTGACTATGTAATAACATATCCATAGTCTATACTGAAGGTGAGTGCACGCAATGGTAGATATCCTTGCCGTTCAGTCTTAAACAGACCGTCAGGTGCCGAGCTCGTGGACGGCATCTTGGTACGTCCTAGGCCTTAGGCCTCAGCCCGTCAAACTCCGCGATGCTGATACTACGTCCTGCAGGACATTGTCCGTCGCAATGCCGAAGCATGTGATGCAATGCAAGGATTCCAGATGATCCACTCTCTAGGTGGAGGGACGGGTGCTGGCCTCGGCTCGCTGCTGCTGTCCAAGTTCCGAGAAGTTGTGTTTGCCGCTGCCCACCGTACCTGCTCCCTGATGCGAATATTGTAGGAATACCCTGACAGGATGCTGTCGACGTTCTCGATTCTTCCATCTCCTAAGGCACGTATTGACACTGACCTCCGTCTTGTGAGTAGTTCTGACTTTTTTCATTTGAAGGTGTCCGAGACTGTTGTCGAGGTGCGTGCGTGCAGTTAGATGGATGTTGTTATGTTGCTGACATGACCGTAGCCGTATAACGCGCTGCTTTCGATTCACCAATTGGTTGAAAACAGCGATATGACTATGTGCATTGATAACGAGGCCCTGTATGTCCCTCTTATCGTCATGCTGGGGATGACATCTAACCGCAGATCAGATATGACATCACAGTGCGGACTCTTGGTAATAAAGCCCCCGAGTTTTCCGACCTAAACGTCGTAAGTCGTAGAGCCTTGTCATCTTCCCTGACGCCCGATGTAATCCCGGCCTGTTTTCAGCTGGTCTCGCAAGTGATGTGCGGAGTCAGCACCAGCCTACGGTTCCCTGGCCAGTTGAACGGGTGCGTTCAGCAATGCTTCTCTATCTCGGCTGCCTGTTCACGGCGTTCCCCGTCAGCGACCTGCGCAAACTCGCCCTAAATCTCGTCCCCTTCCCGCGTCTACACTTCCTCATGCCGAGCTACGCGCCATTCTTCGACCCCCGCGCGAAGGCGTTCGTTCGCATGACCGTGCCCGATCTCACATCAGCGTGAGTACCGCAGTTGCTAGGAGGGAGCGGCGGAATGAGCAACTTTCCTGATCCGCCTAGGCTCTTTGACCGGAAAAACCTGCTCGTTGCTTGCGACCCTAGGTTCGGGTGAGTCAGGTTTGGCTCTGCGTGAGGGTGTGTGCGCGAGTCGTAATGCAATCTGATACTGGTAGTCGGTACCTCACGGCTGCGACGATCTTCCGAGGAAAGGTGTCATCGCAAGAGGTGAGTGCTGCCGGTTTCGTGGGCGACTGCTTTTGACACGCCATTTCGTGATTTTGTAGGCCGAAGTAAGTGCATATTTGTACAACGATCTGGACATCAGCCGATATCATTTTGTAGATGTCTGTCCTGGACCTCCAACGGAGGAACAGCAGTCAATTCGTGGAGTACGTGGGTAGTTCTTGCATCAATGCACTCACGTACGATTGTCACTTTGATAGGTGGATACCTGACAATGTTTCTGTTTCATTGATTTCGGTGCCTCCAGTCGGCTCCACTCAGGTAAGCTCGTACATCGCACACATGCGAGATATGTATCTTATCAGTATTTTCACTAGGCGGCAACTTGCCTTTCTAATTCGACTGCTGTTCAAGAGCTCTTCCAGCGAACCTTGAGCCAGGTTTGTACTTCATAGACGTGGACTTGCTAGATCACTAACTGGTGTGCATAGTTCGTTGCCATGTACAAGCGCTCTGCGTTCCTCCATTGGTACACTGGAGAAGGCATGGACGCTATGGAGTTCTCTGAGGCCGAGAGCAATGCCCATGATCTGATGTGAGTTTCGTTGACGTATTGAGTGTGCTATATGTTAACATTTCCATAGTTCTGAGTACCAACAGGTATGGCCTGACAGAGGAACGTTGATGAACCATTCAATACTCATCTTTTTTTTCAGTATCAAGAAGCAACATTCGAAGAGGAGTATGCCGATGAAGAAGAGTACATCGAGGAAGAGGAGGAGCTTCCCGTCGAAGAGTGATGCCGCGCATGAACACCCTTGTCGACCTCTCGGGTGCGATGCCAGCATCTCAAATTACTATGCTTCTCCCTACGGAATTTCTGCACATTCCTAGCATCTATCTTACTAATATAGCTTGCTATCGTGTTGATTAATCCAGTACTTTTTGTACGTTGGCAGCGCAGTTCGAGACGGCCTTCCGACGCGGGACGCTACCCAGGCCTGTTGTAGGTACGTGATTAAGTTGCACTCTGGGCGTACATGAGCGGGAATTCTGGGGCCCCGCGGGGAAGAATGAAGATGTGCATGGTCTTCTGAGCAGCAGAATGCAGCCATCCCATTGCTCACTAACCTTGTCCTGCCAGTCGCCCCGAAGTTCCTCCGCATCCTGACTCTGCATCTGCCCGCTCTTGTACCTCAGCGGCGTCCGCAATCGCTGTTCTGAAGTGTAGTGGCCACCCCGGACTTGCAGAATCTCCGTGTGAGACCATGCAGGTGCCTCAAATGACGCACTGGATCGCCTGGCCCAAATCCGCGATAGGCGACTTGAGAGAACTACGCACGCACTCAGAAAATATTGCGCTGTTCCGCGCAGCGTCTTGTCCACATACTTGCTGTCATGCCTTGTACCTTGTGATCTTCCACGCTCACGGATGACGGACCGTATTGAAAGATTGACGTGATATGCGTCTGCGTCTTCGCGATATAAGACATCCCAGGTCGGACGACTCGTCCTCAGGTTCTTCAGTTCGCAGACGACCTCTAGCCAGAATGTCTAAGCCCGAACTCGGTCCGTGCCCTCCACGCTTCGTCGAGATCAAGCAGGATATCGCTGCGTCGTATCCCGACTTTCAGGCACGCGTGACGAAGGCGTGGACTGAGCTACTCGCTGAGCTCGAGGTCGTAACGGCAGACATCGCCAAGCAGGGCACGGAGGTATGTTAGACTTGTCGCCATACCCCTGCAGTCGCTCATGCTACGAGCCTACGACAGTACGTTCCCCAAGTGGACTTTGCGGAACTCAGCACTTTGAGCCCCGAGAAGGTCGAAGAAGTTCGCAGCAAGGGTAGCGTCGTCATCCGCAATGTTGTAGACGATTCCGAGGCCTCAGCTTGGAAAGATTGGCTGAAGGAATACGTCTCGACGAATCCCAGCATTGAGGGTCAGTGGCCTAGGTTCGACTGCGGACGCATACAAGCCCTTATGTTCGCGCGTCATAGGTTTCCCTGTCGACGACAAGCAGTTCTTCCAGCTCTAGTATGTTCCATTCATGCAACCACAAATACCAGCTACCTATGCAGGATGTTTTCTAGCTGGACGAAGTCTCAGGTCCGTGCCCGCGGACACCCGAACGTCCTCGAGGCGACGAGCTGGCTGAACAATATGTACCACGTCAAGTCCGGCGCAAAGATCGAGAGCGTTGATCTCTCCACCCCGCTCACCTACGCCGATCGTTTCCGCCTCCGGCACCCTGGTGTGCAGTGGGACGCTCACCCACCACACGTAGACGGTCAGCACCCTGCTCCGAGAAGCCGTAGAGTGGACGTTGCTAACGCAAGAGCTGAATACAGGTGGTGCTATCGAGCGATGGGAAGACCCTACCTTTAGGAAGTGCTTCGAGGACATCCTGACCGGAAACTGGCGCGACCACGATCCATACGACCTCGAGAACCGCATCAACGCCCGCAGCTCGCTCTACGGCCGAGTCGGCCAGGCAAGCTCCTGTCATGTTATCTCGTACGTGACAAGTCTGATAAGTCATTCAGGCCACGGTCTTCAGGACATATCAGGGGTGGCTCGCTGTGAGGTGGCAATCTACCGTCATTCCGTATGGCGTCACGATGAGGCTGACTGAGGCTCGTTACTAGCGAGACCGCCCCCGGCGAAGGCACTCTGCAAGTCTTCCCTAACGTCTATCTCTCGAATGCCTACACCATCCTGCGCCCGTTCTTCCGGCAGATCCCAGGCACCGAGGACCCCCTCGACCCCAACAACTGGGAGTACGGTGTGTAGTTGTCGTCGCTCTCAGCTCAAGCGAGATATCTCATTCCACTGCCAGATATCTCGTCGCCCGACTTCCCTGGCGTGTACTCCACTGGTTCAGGGTTTCGCGGACCTTGGCCGAATACGAAGACGCACCCGCACATGAGGCTCGCGCAGACGATGGTGTCTGTGCCTAAGGTCTACCCGGGCGACATGGTCTTCTGGCACTGCGTGCGTAACACCTCCCTGCCACCCATGACCCCTTTCCCTCGCGTTCTGACATGGATAACCCATCCAGGACGTCGTGCACGCCGTCGAGAAGGAGCACAGCGGGAAAGATGACTCTGCAGGCAAGTCTGCCCTACCACATCCCGCTTGCGCCCAGTTACCGACGTCGTAAATGGCATACTGACTACCGTCTGATTGTCCACAGTGATGTACATCCCCGCGGTGCCCCTCACACCCATGAATGCGGACTACGTGCGTCGACAGAAGGAGCGCTTCGTCGAGGGCCTCCCACCGCCAGACTTCCCGCCAGGCAAGGGTGAGATCGAATACGCTGGTGTGGGCAGGCCAGAGGACATCGAGAGCCCGATTGGCAAGCGTGCGATGGGCCTCGCAATTGAGGTGGTTTGAGGCAATAACACTTTTGATCATACTCCATATGCTAGGGCCCTCTTGTATGCTGTGACTGTATCTATGCATTTCGCTAATCTTCACTGGAACAGTTGCGCCCTGCATGATGAACAGCTGTCTGTACACCTCATGAATCACGAAGTGTAGGTGATCATGGGTGTTCGCACTCCGATTTACACTGGCAAGTCATGCCTTTCGATGTTACATGCTTCAAGATACATTGCGTTCTGTGCCGCCCTCAATGTTGTCAGTTCACCATTTAAGATACGGTAAGAACTTCCCGCTAGTGGATCCATCGTCAGCCTTACATTCAGACAAACGGGGAGTGGCGAGGGATAAACCCACTCAAATGTCAAGACTACACGATCGCCCTTCGGGTCCGGCTTACGGTCGACGTTGACCTTGCAGTCGATCATAGACATGATACCGTCGCCAAACTCAACACGGGGGATTCAGCCAGCGCTCGTGTTCACGGCAGAGATAGACAGACCTTCTCATGGATCACAGCCTGAGGAGCAAATGGCCGTGAGATCCGACGAGGAGACGCATGGGCGCGGGGGAATACTTACCTTAATGGCGTTACCGTACACCATGACACCCTGCAAATGCATCCACTCAGCGTCTAGAATATAGCGGACTTGCCATGAATACGTCAAGCATACCTCATACAGACGGTACAGGACAGGGTCGGTGGGAGGCATCGGCCCGATACCGCGGTGCGGGAACCAGTTCGGCCCTAGTTCAGCCACCAGGTTTTCTTGCGGAACCTCGAGGAGCTGGGACAGCTTTGTCAGCTCTTCCTCCGAGAGCTTTGCCTGAGGCGCAATATTGTAAACGGGTGGTCCGGGTACAATGAACACGTTTTACCTGTCCGTAGAACATAGCGGCAACCCAAACTTCATCCCTGCCAATAGCCTTTGCAATTTGATCGAAGGTCACACCTACGGTACGATAAGTGAAGGCCAACGATATGGTGATAGGGACGCACCCCTCCTCGCCTTTGCCTCGAATAATGCAGCGCAAATCGAAGGGAGATCGACATACGGCTGACTGCTCGCGTTGACTTTCTGTGGACATCGCGGAACGTCTAATCACCATCAGCTCTGGATTCGCCCAAATCATAACTCACCAGGGAGTGCGACATATCTACAGGACGGCTGAGGACGGCGTCGGCTGAACGAACTGGTGCTGGTGAGAGCAGCTGGACGATACTATATAGCGGAAGCCGGCAGCACGGTGGTGTTCACACGTGATTCGATGGATGATAAATGGGACTTGCTCGGTGCCCGATGGTTAGTACTAGGCACACCGCATCTCTACAATGAAGTCGCTTCGATAGGCGCAAAGACGAATGCTTGAGGCCCAAGATAGACCCAAGATGCAGTAGCTAGCGCTCCGAAGCCTGTGAGAGTACGGGGGCAAGCGGACAGCAGGGGAACACTCGCAACCATAACACCCGATAGGCTAGTTTGAGGCCAAGTCAATGCCTTCTGGGCGCTCAATGAGCTCCCGACACTAGAGCGTGACAATGTATATGGGCAGCATGTACGAGGGATGCCCGGCGAATGGAGGATAACACGCAGGCAGGTGGCATGTATATCTTCGTACAAGGGCAGAGACAGGAGAGCTAAAGGGAGGTGATTAAAAGCTGACATTGCTAAGCGAAGAGCTCGAAGATACCGCACAAGTATAACACTACGTACTGCAGGACTCATGACGACTTTGGATGTTCAGTTGCTTCGTCTTTCTCTTGTGACGCGCTGGGATTGAAAACGTTCTTCGTCGCATTCATCAGCTCATACAGCTGTCCTAGCTGCTCTGCGGACATCTGAGATGGAGGGCAAGTGAGAGCAAGAAGGATGAGAGCGGCGCGTATGTTACCTTCTCCAACACTGTCGCATCCAGCTTCTTTCCCGAGAAATGTTCTCCATCTGGACCAGACGGTAGCGCATCCAGGTACATCTTCCATTGCGAGAGGAAGCCTATTATATGCACTTTGTTCGTGATGTCCCTATGCCGACGGAACTCTGCACATCGTCAACATAGGAGCTCCACGACGACCGCTCGGCAATACTGGCTCACCTGCTTTCACATAATCATCTCCGAGCGAGCGCATCTCGTGAGGGAGGAAGCGGTGCGCCCGGAGGATTCGCCTATACAATCTGATGGATAGCTGAGGCGTGAGCAAAGTGCACGCAGGGCAACCCACGCAGCACCACTCACGGCCTCGGGGGCAGGAGAGCTGCACTCGTTTCTCGCAGGTTCAGAGGCCGAGCAGAGACCGATTCTGCTAGTCGCACCAGGCTCGTGCGCATGCTGGCACCTTCAGGTCAATGAATACCGGTCGTCTCCGCAGAAGTGTCAAATTAGTTTCTGGCCAGACGATAACGTTACACAACTCAAGCGAAAGACGGCGCAAACGGCAAGAGCTGTCACCCAAAGATAGCAGTATCGGGGCAACCGTGGTCGTGGTCGATCGGAAGCGACGTTGCGCGCGAACAAGCCCGTACGATTCCTCAGCCACATACGCGCTCACGAGCCTTGCACGAGCCCTCCCTTGGCTACACAAGTCGCGTCGCGTCCCACTAACCACATCTCACATTGCCAACAATGCGCGCGCATGCAGCAAGGCAGTCTGAGGACAGCATGGAGGAGACTATAATAGCCGGCAAGCGTCTAATATGAGTTGATATACTTATATGGCGCTTGTTCGCGTGCGCGCCCCTTGCTCACATCTAGGCTCGACACAAGCCCCGCACTTCCACGCTACATAGTGCGGCGTGGAGGATCTTGAATCGAGACTAGCTCACATCAGCTAAGTAGCAGTTATCTTCGATTATTCTACAAATGCAAAACTGTTACTCGATGTCTCAACCTCTGCCACCGAACGTCTACTACGCACGGCAATCGTGGCGGGATGCATACAGTACGACTCACAAGTGCCTGCATTATGAACACGTCGGCAACACTTCAGGCGACGCCACGTCACTCGTGCGCGCGAGGATCCTCGGATACTCCGTGCGTGAGGCTACCAGCGATTCAGGCCGCGACGTCCTTGCGTGCGCAATCAACTCGTGTGGTAACGATGCTCAGTTTGAACGGCCGGCAACGCTGTACATAGCTCACTTCCTTCGATGCTGTGAGTGTCCGACCTACTTGTCCTAGGGAAGGAGCGGTTGCATGGAACGTTCGATTCTCTCCAGTCCGAGCTAAGAAAAGCCACACCCCAACGCCATCCTCGCATCCTTCGAGGCCCTCGTTTGATGACACGCAGGACACTCTGAAGGATGTGCCAGAAGAGGCGCCACGGGATCACACAATGGCGAAACAAAAGGTAGGCTTAATACCGCTCATAGCGTGCACGACGTCAGGTCCTCACTTCTTCTTGCATGCTCTTAGGCTCTCACACGAGATGGCTACCGGTGCATGCTCACTGGCGCATTCGATGCTCAGTCTGTCAAGGTGAAGCCACACATCCGCCCAGCCAGTCCTCTCGGCATCATTACGAACACCGAGGCTGCCCACATTTTCCCGGAATCCATGAAAGCTGGCATCTCGGGTGGCGAACAAGACGGCACGAAGGTGGGCACTCTCTGCTTGTCCTGCATTGAGGTTACGAACCGCTTGTTTTCGTTAGCATAACTGCGTTGCTACTGTCTGGGCTGCCATGGCTCGCTTTGGGGACACTTCTCGTCTTCGATGAGCTACACGGCGCCAATGTTCACCGGCTCGAGAACGTGTTGATGCTCCGCCATGATGAACATCTATGGTTTGATAGCCTGGACTTGTGGCTTGAGAGCACCGTGAGTCATCGCTGCATTGCCGCTGGCGAGGGCACCAACAATGTGTCGTCTAGGATGCGCAGCCACACACCTACACGCCCCGTTCTACGCTCCCGATGTATCGGGAAAGTATACCAGCGACGGTTTCACCGCGGGCAAATCAGTTTGTATGGACTCCGAACATCCTAAGAACAGAGCAAGGGGTGGAGAACCTTTAGTGGCCATGTTCGGGGGCCAAATACAGCCCCGAAAAGGTTGAATTTTCACCGGAGAATTCAAAGTTTTCGGGGAATTTGACCGAACATGCTAAGGAAAATGGTTCATTGTCTGAGCACGCGTCGTAGATCCTTGGATAATTTTGCGTATGGTAGGAATCTTTGAACTCCGAACATGCTCCGTCAAGGTTCTTCACTAGCCTGAGTGTTCTATGGGTTTTCGGAGTTCGAACAAGTTCGTTTGCCCGCGGTGTTTCTTTCACGACGCCTGATCCTGTGAACCTTCCACTGCCATCTCCAGACTACCTGCGCCTGCACGCTGCTGCGGTGCGCGTGGCGCATCTTTCGGGGGCGGGAGAATACATTGATAAGATATTGAAGGAGCTAGCGGAATGCAGGGTGTTATCATACGACGGCTCCTCCGCGCACTTGTTGGCAATAGCGTTGGAAGGCCTTTCGGTTCACTGATCATATCACCGCAGCGTGGCTTGCTATCGAACCGACTACGGAATTTGCGGAATGTACCAATGCCGGGATACCTGACACCCTGCCATACGTCGCCGTTGAGCGCACGCCTGCGGAACAGCAGAGAACGTCGGCCGTATGCAACACCACATTTGAGTGCCGCAACAACGCGTGCGCTGCGGCCGCACACTTGGTAGTTGTGTGTTAAGTCACTTGTCTGAGCTGAGATGAGATTGAATCCACCGCCCAGGTGTCCCGCGTCGCGGGCGTCTCCATTGGCCCGGCACCGACGGCCCGGTTGGTTCGATCGCGGCCTGAGTGGCTGCCCAGATACTAATTAGGGCAGGTCGGTTGTGAGATGCAGGTTCCATTCGCTCCTCATTTTACCATTACGGCACGTACATACATACGGGATACGTACGCGCGCCGCATGGCACGTCCTCTTGTGCCAAGTACGTCCGCGCGACGTGACACTGTTCCGGTGGTCTGGAATGGAGAAGACTGGTGGTTGCAAATGAACTCGGCCCTAGTAGCTATCCCACTGCAGCCACTGGCCGCCTGGAAGGTCGGACGGGAGACGGCAAGGCCACTAGCGCCGCGTCGCCAGCTCCGAGGAGGTTTGTCCATTACTTACTTGGGCATGTTCTGACAGCATTTTTGGCTAGGGTCTTTCCAGGCCCGCAGGCCCATCAGGCGTAGCACGACCGCTACGCGCTATCCGCCAGGGCGATGCGGTTCATGTTAACCACATTGTATTG
Source organism: Daedalea quercina L-15889 (assembly GCA_001632345.1). NCBI lineage: Eukaryota > Fungi > Basidiomycota > Agaricomycetes > Polyporales > Fomitopsidaceae > Fomitopsis > Fomitopsis quercina. The sequence continues at coordinate 594,791 of KV429038.1, read as the reverse complement.
ACGAGCTGTGAGTGCACCAACTTGAATCGTGATGCTGCACAGCCGGGACGTGTCCGAAACCTTGCCTGCCCTGCGAGAACAGTGGGACATGGTCGTGTAATAAATGTCCTGAGATACGCGTCTGACGCTACACTCTTGGGGCCGAGAGTTCGTGGCACGTACCGGATAGTGTCAGTCACTGGGTCTGCTCAGTGCCAGGGAGGGCAGGCGACCTGTCGCAGGATAGAGTTTAAACCTTGTACGTGTGGCTGCGCCAAGACTGGATCTGAATTGAGTGACTCTGCATCTTACCAAACTGCCAGATCTGGGAAGGGTGGCCCTCGCGCGGCATTGGGGATCCCACTCTGTACGGGACGAGACTGATGGGCCGCATTGCGAGGGGTGGAAGGGCTGAAGACAGCAGACAGGCTGGGACTGAGACCGCTGCTGTGGCGAGGCCCTGACTCGCCCGCTCGGTTCGGTGGTTATGGCAGTGACACGTCTGGCGCGCTGCCTGACAGGCCCCAACCTCGGGCAGACTGCTTCTCGAGTCGACCCTGCGAAGGCCGCGAAGTTGAATCACTCTCGCGGACTGTGCTGTGCGCTGCTCCCGGTGCGATACGCCAACGCTCTCCTCACGCTCAGATCGCTCACAGACGCCGCCCCAACCCGCTCCTCGACGGATTGCCGACGTCCGCGTCCGTCCGCACAGGCCGCTTCCTGCCACGCCCCGCACTCGACCTCCTCTGCCCCTACCACGCGCGGCCCCCCCACCACTCACATAAACCAGAACCCCGCTCTTCGCGCGCAGGGCCTCCCCTGCAGCCCCCGCGCCGCACGCACCGCCCCGCCGTGCCTCCCCCCCCCATGCCGACCCTCTTCACCAGCTCTCGCAGCTCGTCCAAGACGCGCTGGGTCCCCGGGCATCGCGAGGCCGACTCCGAGGCCGACCTCCTCCCCAAGCCGCACGGCGGCCCGCCCAGCTCCCGCGGTGGCGTCTGGCTCACGCGACGGTACACGAAGCTCGCCGTCGCGTCCCTCGTCGGCCTCGCGCTCTTCTGCACCGTCGTCTCCCTGCGCGCGCACTGGCGCCGCTCTGTCCCGCAGGACGCCCCGCCGGCCGTCCTGCCAGCCGTCCTGGTGACCGACGTTCATCCCGACGTCAACGCCACCCAACCCGAAAGGATGCCGCCCGATTACGCAACGTTTCACGAGTACGAGCTCCAGACCTCGGGGCGCAGCGGCGACTTTGCCGACACGAAATATATGTTCATCGCCAGCCACCAACGGAGTGAGTACTGCTACTACTCAGCTTTCTGGCTCGTGGACCGCAGCCCTCGCCGTCAGGAGGCGCATGTATGGGCATTCTCTCCTCGCTAGACTCGCGGAACGATGCATATATGTACTCTTCCTTGGCCTGACGTCGCTCGCTCGCTCGCTCGCTATTCGGCTTCCGCGCAGCAGCCGCCGTATGTGTGTCCGCGCTCCCGAAGACCAGGGATCGTATCTCCGGGTTTGGGCGACGTTATGCTCACAACCTACGGGACCTGGGAGTAACAAAAAAAAACTGATCGGTCCACGCGACAGATTGCGGCTGGGGTAATGTCATGCAAGAACTGCTCCTGAATGCGCTGCTCGCATATCGCATGGGCAGAACGTACGTCCTCACGCTACCTGGGACGCCTCCGCATCTTGACCTGACGGACACCCGCAGATTCGTCTACTACAACTACACGTGGCGCGACGACGGCTCCCAATACACGCTCTTCAACGACAAACACGTGCCCTCGACCATCCCGCTCTCCGCGCTCCTGCAAGGTCCGTGCTCCGCCCTACCCGCGCGCCCTGAGACTGACCGCGCAGCGCCCAGGGCCCGTGCTGGGCGCACCCCCCACGACGGACCGCGCCGCGCCGCAGCCGTTCGCCGTCACGGAAGACCACTTCCACAGGGTGTGCCCGCCGGGCGCGCGTACGGTCGTCCGCGCGGACGCGGTCACCGCGCTCGCGGGCGCGCCCACCACCGCGGCGGGCGTCCTCGCGAAGTGGGTCGAGCGCTTCGGCGCGCTCCCCGACAAGTGCCTCGAGGTCCCCCGCGACGGCGGCCAGAACTTTGACATCTAGTGCGTCCTGCCCCCCCTTCTCTCCCCCCGCGCGCCGCCCACGCTGACAGCGCACGCATGCGCACGCACACGCAGCATGTTCGGCGACGCGAGCCGCCTGCTCGACGTCTGGCCCGTGCTCTCCCAGTCGCCCCTCCTCCGCGAGTTCGCGTGGTCCCCCCTCGTCGAGCGCGCGTTCGACCGGAACCGCGCCGCGTTCGCGCCGGCGGCCGCGCCCGCCGTCCGCCCCCTCACTGGCCCGGGCAGCAGCAGTGGCGCGCGGCCCGGACGCGCGAAGTCGCCGAGTGCCGCGCGGTACGCGCCGCTCGCGGGCCTGCTCGCGCTGCACGTGCGCCGCGGCGACTTTGCGGAGCACTGCGCGGACCTCGCGCGCTGGGGCTCGTCGTACGTCGCAAACAACGCGTTCCCCGGCATGCCTGACACGTTCCGCTTCCCGCCCGGCGCGGATGCGGACGCGGACGCGCGCGTCGAGATGCAGCGCCCGCACTGCTTCCCGAGCATCCCCGAGATCGTCGCGCGTGCGGTCGAGGAGCGCGAGCGCGAGCGCGCGCGGGGCGACGGAGGGGGCGCGGTGGGGCTCGTGGACGTGTACGTGATGACGAACGGCCCCGGGGAGTGGGTGCGCGAGCTGAAGGACGCGCTGTGGACCGCGGGCGGGTGGCGGAGCGTCGCGAGCAGCAGGGACCTGGAGCTGGACTGGGAGCAGCGGTTCGTGAAGCAGGCGGTGGACATGCTGATCGGGCAGCGGGCGCAGGTGTTCGTGGGGAACGGGGTGAGTCGCGTGTTTCGATGGGTCTGGTGCCACCCCGCGACGGCCGTTGGTCACGGTCGAGCGCTGACTGCTGTCGCTTTTTTTTTTTGATCTCTCTGTGCGCAGTTCTCGAGCTTGTCGGGCCTCGTCAACATGCTGAGGACGGCGAACGGGATCCCTGCTGCGCAGAATCGCCTTTTCTAGAGCGTCGAAACGCTGTATCTTCTTGGGTCGCATGCGGGGGACGCTGCGTGGGTTCGGGACCGTGAGTCGTCGCTCGTTGTTTTGCATGTTGGGTCGTGAGTGCTAGTCGAGGCTTTCGCTGGTCGGTTCTGCTACGGGCTGTCGGGGGACATTGTCATTGGCAACATAAGTATCTGGAACCATACGCATACGTACAGTACTATACCCTACAACGAATTACTGCGTACCTCGTCGCCTCCTTCGTAATTTGCGTACCGTAGTACCCAACGGTGGTATGCATTCTCACATCACATGAGCTTCATCATCAACGTTCAACGATCGTCCTCAGACGCTGATAGGAGTTGGCGCCGCCGTCTTGATACACTGCAGTCGGATGATGATATGTCGATGTATGTATGTACCGATGATTAGTGAATGTCGCCGGATACGTGGGCGCTCCTCACGCTGACAGACTGGTGATTCAACTAACACGAATGGCATATAACGATCAACGCGTAGCGTCTAATGCATTATCATTCAGATCCGGTGAGTTCGTATCACAATTCCTGGCCGTTCTATGTGTTCTATGTGTGTTCTATGCGCTCTATGTATATGCCAGGGTGACCGAAACCACTCAGGCCTGCAACAGCCCGACCTTGCGCCAGTACGCCACCCATCTCTTCACGTCCTCCGCGCTCAGCTGCCGCACCGCCGGGTCCGCCAGCGTCGGCGACGCCGCCTGCGCGAGCCTGACGTCCATATCGGCCATGGCCAGCGCGATCCGGCCCTTCGCCTTCCCCTCCTTCTGCAGCATCCCGCGGAACATCGGCAGAAGGTGCAGCGCGCGCAGGCCGCGGATCGTCTCCGCCTGCGCCGCGGGGCTCTGCGCGCCGTACGCCACCGCCTGCGCTTCGAGCTTCTCGAGCCACGTGGGGAAGGGCACGATGGGCACGGAGAGCGCGTCGGACGCGGCCTGCGCGAGCGTGTGCCACGGGGCGGGCCGCGGGTGGGCGAGGTTGACGGTGTGCGTGGCGTCGGGCGCCCTGCGGAACTCGGTGATGGCGTCTGTCGCTATGTCGAGCGGGATCCAGTTCACAGCCTGCACGCATCGCGGGTTAGCCGTGCCGCTACGACGCGGTTGGAGGGACGGGAACGGGTGCGCGCGCACCTTGTCGTCGTCCGGGTAGCATCCGAGCTTGGAGGCGCTCTGCACGAGGGCAGGGTACCACTCCGACGCGTTCCAGATCCCGTCGGGCCCCCCGCACACTTGTCCCACGCGCACGACGAGCGTGTTCGCCTTCGCCTGTGCTGCGGCGGCGTACAGGATCTGCTCGGAGACCCACTTGGACTCGGCGTAGCCGCTTGCGTCAGTCCAGAACGGATCGACAGGCGACTCCGGGCAAAGTTGGTCCGCCGGGGCATCTAGAGGAATTTAGTATGTTGCCTCATTCCGCATGGACGAGTACTCACTCTGGAGGGTGGCCATGGAGCTTGTGAACAGCACCCGTGGCGACGAGGGCAAGTGAGAAGTGAGGGCGAAGTCTATGAGGCTCCGTACTCCTTGTACTTGGGGCTCGAATGAAGGCAGGTTGATGGCGAAGTCCACCTTCCAAGCTGGGGATCATCAGTTGCAACAACCATTCCACGGCTCGCCAGATATCTCCTTACCGTTGTGAATGATGTGCGTCACCGAGTGGTGCATCTGCCATGATGGATGAGCCTTCCAATGTCTTTCATGTATCGAGCAACAAACCTGTTTGTAGACGTCCTCGGTGAGACCGAAGTTCTGCTGCGTCAGATCACCTTCCACAAGGACGACCTTGTCGGTATCCAAAATACTGGCATCGAGACCACGCTCAGCCAAGACCTTCGCCTGCCTCTCGCGGAGGGACACCTGGCCGCGCGACGCCCTGTTCAGCGCGTATACTCGCTTGACTTCTGGATTTTTAGCGAGCTTCACAAGCAAGTGACTGCCCAGTGCACCCGTTGTTCCTGTCAACAGAACGACGTCCTTTACCGGCTGAGCGGCATTCAAGAGAATCGTCTTGTGCACCGGGAAGTTGGATGAGTACTTGGCCACCATCGCTTGCATGGCCTCGACCCGTGCTGCCGGAGACGTCGACGTGTTCGCTGTCCCGAGCGCGACAGAAGATACGAATGCGCCGAGCGCAGAGACCGTTGGATGTTCGTACACGAAGCTGCTGGAGAGGTTCCGCGTCTCGACCTTCGCGTCTTCGCGTAGGGCTTGCAAAATGGTGTTGCGGATATGCGTAGCTTGGAGACTGCGTTTGTCAGCGATCGTGACTATGCACCAACAATGTTGATGCAGTCACCTGTCGCATCCATGCTGGAAGACATCATCGTTCTCCGCCACCTTGTGTGTCATAATCGCCCACACAACGCGGCGAACAAAGTCCGTTGACCCCGCGGCATCCCACTGGGCGGGAGGCGGTATGTTAGACTGTGCGGATGCCTCCACGGTCTTGTAGAGCAAATTGATGTCCTCCTCGTAGAGGTTGACGACAGCTGCTCTGCGCACGGTGTGTTTGGGCGTGTACAAAAATGGCTTCGAGGGCTTGGATACCATGATCATCTGTAGGGAGCAAACTACGTTAATACCGAAAGGATACCACGACCATTGTTGGATACGTACCTCCTTAAACAGTCTCGAATGCTGTGGAGCGTATGCATTCATCTTCTCAATCGTCGGCCTAGGGCTACATGAGACGTCTGACGCATGGGCGGTCAAGCTTCATACACACCAGATCTTGTTCCTGAACTCTGCCAGCTTTGTTTCATCAGACGGATCAAAGGCATATTGAGGCTTGGGATCAACGATGATGCCCGCTTGGAATCGACCGCGGCCAAACATAACGCCAGACGAGACATGCGGGTCTTGGTTCATCATAGCCTCTGCGGTAGAATTAATCATACAAATGAATGCAATCGTTACCGCAAAGACTTGCCAAGTGGTCCGGGATTCGTCTGCGAAGTCATGAGCCTATGAGATACTAACACGATGAGATTCTTACCTTCTCGCCGGTACTGTGCATAATCTGGTCGTCCGTGCGACCAAAGACCTTCCAGAAGCCCTTTTTCGTAGGATGGGGGACCAAGAGATCGGAGGTAGCGTATGCATCCATGCCGTCAACCTGAGTGTTGATGACATTGGGCCTCATGGTCTCGTTGGCCTTGCTTGCATGTCAGCACAGCCGCTATAGACTGAGACGTGACCATTTGCTTACGACGTGGATAAACTCGTACTCATTATTCGCGAAATGCTGCATCTTGTATCCAATGTGCGGAGCGATCTCGAAATACTCCCACTCTTTCGGGGTGCCGGCTGTCAGAGCGAGGATCTTCAATGTTTAAGTAATTCGTCATGTGCCTGCACAACCCACCTGGCAAAATAACACTTAATCCGCCGGATTCGGTCCTGACTCACATATGAGTGGACAGAACGGCACAGAAACTAGCGCCACTTACGATCCGTAAAGACAGAAGATGGTTACTCCGTTGGAGACCATGAAGTCGCCAGCCCCCTTGTTCAGAGGGCCACCGCTGTAGAGCTGGTCACGCGGGGCTCAGCCGGTCAATATTTATTCCTGAGCGTAGACAACTCACAATACCAGTACGAGTCTTCAGCCAGTTGACATAATCCGGGTTACGTGACCATGCCTGATGAAGAGTAAGGCTTCGCTATTGTGTGATAGCCCGAGTAGTACAAACCTCAATCATAGCAGGAACGGCGACAAGGATGTCACAATTCGACGTCATGGCGCCATGGATCGCCGTGTCCGTTGTAGGGACCACGGCAGGAGACCGCGGCGCGAAGACGGTGAGCACAATCCCCGTAGACATCTACTCCGCCGCTGTCAAAGGCCAATCGAAGCAAGTAATGATAAGGACCCACCGCAAGCATGACGTGGATGATTCCCAAGGCGTGAAACATGGGAGCCGCATGCAGGGAGTACAACTTGTCCGTCAGGTCACGCTGGCCATAGAACGGTGCCCTGGCGATCTGGAGCAACCGCTGGTGGCTGAAGGTCACAGGTTTTGGGAACGCAGTCGAACCTATCACGGACAAACCGAATGGGTTATGCGATATGGTATTACTTGTGGCATGAAGCGACGAACCTGAAGAGTGTAGGATGAGAGCGGGCGCATCGGCGCCCCTCGAACGGTAGGGCAAGGCGCTTAGGTTAGTACCAAGGCTATTCTCTGAAGCGGGAGTGAAGAGCTCGTCGAATACGGGCATCGACGACGTCTCAGGAAGAGCAGTGTCAACATTCTGTACATTGAGGAGAGCGAATGCCTCTTGCGCGAGGTCGTGCATCGCTTGTTCTCGCCCGATCACGAGGTGCTTGACGTCCACCTTACTGAGGAGATGTGCAACCGCGGCAGGCGAGTTTCGGTTAGACATCAGGAAAGGCACGTAATTCGCTCGCATCAATCCCATGGAGAAGGTAACGTAAGGGATAGAGTCTAATAGTGCATTATGGGTCAGACTAACCAACAGTTACAAGAAGTTCAAGCGCACATACCTGAGCCTGAGAGGATGCCGATCACGCTGCCCTCCGGTAAGCCAGCCAAACGCTTGTGTACCATCTGGTAGCTCCGCGCAATAGCGAGGGAAGTCTCAGACCAAGAGATAGTTCGGATAGGACCCTGGTCATCCTCTGCGTACACAAAGACGCGATGAGCGGACGACTGCTGTTGGTGCCAGTCGTAGATCTGCGGAATCATCAAGGACCCGTCAAGAGGCGGGACCTTAAAAGACGAGCAGGAGAGGCATTGCGTGTGAGGAGTCGGGGGAAGCGACATTGCGAATGGTCAGGAGCAGCGATAAGTGAGTGGGTTGGCGTGTTTTGAGAGCCAGGTCGAATTGCCATGAGATGCGTATGAGTCCATTATATATTCTCCGGTCGCTGGAATCATCCGGCGTGCATGTAGACTAGCAGATGATTTAGTGCTGAGTGCTTCACGCGTCGAGGATGACGGCCCAAAGATCGCCTCGACAGCGTCTATCGGCAAATTCTGTATCTCCGATCCGGGAACGCTACCCTGCGCCACCGCCAGGTAGATCCTGTACTAGTTACATGCTTAGTATTAGCGTACTGCACTTTCAAGGCGTGACGCCCATATTATAATTCCGAGGGACACTCACGATGTACAGCAATCAGTATCTGGTGGCAAGGCTTGCACGTTCCATGCTTCCGTTGAGACTGGCATGTTCAGCATAAGGAATACCACGGCAAAGTTGCCTGCGAGAACCCGGGGCCTGGATGCCACTCGGAGTTGGTATCATTCAGCCAGGTCGCGATGACATACCGTCAGGTCTCACGGCTTCAAACGGAGGACGGGAAGTAAGCGTTCTCCCGGGCATCCGCCCGGTGAATCGTACTGGGATCGCAGATCGCAATTTCGTCAGGGTGCGACCAGGGACGGCGTCCATTTACTTACTGGGGTGTAAAGACCCGGGCTAGCCCTGGGCGATGCAAGGATCCTTGAAAGACGACCCCCTCCTGCCGCAATTGTGGCAGCTACATGACTACGCCCATCTGCAGAGATCGTCTCACAATGTGAATTCCAGTAATAAGTTACGCTTTCAGTCAACGCGTGCGGTGAAGTGCCCTGATTGAGATCGAGTGCCGTTATCAGCACTGTTATGGTTGCCCAAGTTTATCCACGACGTACGTTGCGTAGTCAAGCGGCTCCGATATCCGATACCCGACTCGCGGTGCTGTTCGCACTTCGAGGCCGCTCCGACGAGTGCATCGACGGCTTCTCTGAATTCCATAGGGAAGTAAAAGCTGCAGTACTTACGAGATTTAAGTCGTGCCGAGAATCCTTTTTCTGAGGTCTTCGACAACATGAGCCGGATCCCGGACGATCCTTGTCAAAGACTTACCGGATTTCATGTGTAGTTTGCGCAGCGAGCCGACAATGGCTTCGCACCCACTCCGTCATGGCCATGACCAAGCTGAGGATGAACAAAAGGATATGCGGCACACGGGCGGCACGGCTGAGTGGCGGTAACACTTGCAAAATCGCGGCACGTGAGCGCGCGGAAGATATCGGATGCGAACGGGTGGCACCGCCACCACGCCTCGTAACATCCTTATCTCGATCCAATGTTGACACCGACTCGGATCCAGACCACCGTCCGTCGTTCGCTCCGTATTCCTCGGGTTTATATGACGATTTCACAACTCCCCTACAGTGTTTTATTGCAATAGTTATACCTCGTGGCAAATTCTGGGCCGCAACAAACGAGTTTCCTTCTTCTGCGAAAAGCTGTTCTCCACCAAAACTATGGACTCCAATGGCTTCCAAATACCAGACAAACATCAGTGTATTAATTTCCGGGATAGATACTAGAGAGTGCTCACCGTGACTGTACAGTGGCAAATTACAATACTGACCACCATACTGACCAGTCGCACGGATACGGGTATGCGGACGTCGGAATCGGATGTTCATCGTCCTCCATCCACTATCCACCCTTCCGCGTATGCGCCATCCTCACCCGGCTCCGCTGAAAGAGAATGTATAAAAGGCGAGCCATTCCTCTCCCTCAATCCATCCAACTTGAACCGAACATCGAACCACACCAGAATCACACTTGCTTCTGACTTGCACATCCCACAATGCCTGCTCCTTCGTTCACCCGCTCTATATCCCTGGCTGGCCAGGGTAGCATCTCCCGGTCCTTCTTTCAGACCAAGTGCCAGAGCCCGTCGGACGCGGTTGCGAATGGTTTGCGCCGTCCGAACAGACTCGAGCTCCAAGCAGTCTTGGCCCATGCGCAGGCACGCAAGGGAACTTTGTTCCACATCGACACCAATCAGGGTGAGCTTACTTCCTCAATAATATGATGACAGTTCGCTGAGATCTTACTCTGCAGTGCTACCGGGCACGGGAACGTCCAGCTACGCGCAAAGTCCCCTCAGGGAAGTCACTGATGCGCCCCCGACGCCTCCCACAACGCCGTATCTCCGCTCCCCTGATATCGCGCACACGAGTCGATGGGACGCGTGGCCGCTCGACGGCGACGATGCCGACCTCAGCCTCCCGTCAACGCCGCTTAATTCGCCGACCCTGGCTTCGACGTTCCACAAGCCGCTGGAACGGCCGTCGCTCTTCGTCATGCCCCAGTACGCCCGTGCGGAGGGCCAGTCGAAGCCTTTAATCGGGCTGGGCATAATCATGGATTCGTCCGACCTCGTATCGCCCCGGTTCAGCGAGCCTGTCGCAGGCGCATTTCTTGGCCTGCGCATCACTCCTCGTCGCGTCACTGTAAGTCAAATAGAATGCGTACTCTGACGCGTTGGTTACTGACCTACAGGTACAGGAGAACTTCGCCGCAGATCCGGTCGTCACTCCCGGGGAGCTCATGAGGCGCAACTTCCCCCTCACCCCCGGCGCGCCCATCCACTCTGCCACCATGCCGAGCGAGTCAGTAGGACACTACTTCCCGCTGACCCCGGGCGCGCCACTCCCTACCGCCACTTCAGATGAAGCGCTGACGTGCAACTTCCATCGCACACCCGGCGCGTCGCTCTATCGTCGGCCGGAGCTGCGGACGAGGATATCGAGCATGACCCGGCAACAAGGCACCACCGCTCCCCTGAGCCTATTTGAGGGATTAATGGCGAATTGGGGAGCATTAACGCCGGCGTCGCGGTGTTCGTCTGGCGGTTTTAGCGTCGACGAAGGCCAACTCACGGGACCGACTCCGCTGCCTACGCCTGCAGGCTGGTAGATGTGTATTTGTACCCTGTGTAAAATACGATGTCCTCCGCTGGCGGATAACATCACTTGAACAAAAACACATAAATGCCTAGTGCTGTGACGGTGTGATGACGAATGTGAACTTCCCATGGTCAGTGGACTAGTGATACACAGCAAATCGCGCCCTCGGCTCCTTCAGACCAACCATGATCTGTGAAAAGAGTAGGTGCGTGAATAGCTCTTCGGGCAAGACTTCTATGCACCACCCGTCGGAGCGGCATCTTGCTGAGCGTACAAAATTTGCGCATCACATCCGAGCGGTGGCATAAAGCATAGTAAACAGGCAGTACCCAATGTAAGAGCAACATAGTCGACTGCTTCCAGAAATGAACATTAAGAGGGATGCGAACGTATGGTGCAACAATGTCCGATAGTAAGTGCATATGATCACGGCTTCTCGTTTATCTCCGTCGCTGACACTCAGGAATTAAAGCAGGGTTAGCAAGACACCTTCTCTTCACGACACACCCTCCACGAAACGGCTGTCCCTAGAGGGGCGTGGATTATGCGTGGATGGTCTCGCGGTAGCACTAGCGCCACTGGTGCTTTTCCCTCTCCGGCCAAACCACCAGCTGCCTTCCTTCTTCGGAGCCGGCCGCTGTCCCGGCTTGCTCCCTGACGCTACATTCATTTCTTCGGCGACCTGTTGTGCGTGCTCAATCTCCTTTTGCACCTCTGCCGCACGTTCGCGCAGGAAGGTTTCGAGCAGGGCAGCGTTGCGCGAGTTGGCTTTGTAGACGGCGAGCATGATGTCGCCGAGGAGCGGGATGAAGCCGATCGTCGCGGAGATGAGGTTGTTCGCAAGCATTTGATGGTATATGTGGTCGGGTATCCTGCAGAAACGGATAAGCGGGAGGATAGACTGAGAAGGATATGAGACGTACTCTGCTTGCTTGGCCTTCCGCACTACGAGGATATAGTTCAGACATATGTCTGCGATGTCTCCTGCTCCAGGGATGATACCTACAGGCCATGACATGGATATTGGTGCAGATCAAACCGCACAGCTGCACTCACCAACCACGAACGTCCACCCGAAGCGCATACCACAAATACGGAAGCCCTTGTCAAGATAATGGGCCCGCCGATTGACTGATTTCAGGATCTTTGCGTCGCGTGGAGTCAGACCGGGCGGTAGGTCTCTCTAGTCGACGTCACTCCCGTCAAACAAACAAGACATTGGTTGTGCGGGTCAGCTCACCTTACGTCTCTTCTGACGACCACGGCTGTCGGTATACGTCTCGTACAGTGGGTCTTGGGGCTCGAGCTCCTGCAACTGCTGAGCAAACAGTTTGCGGCCCCTGCCTAAAAGGAAGGTGTCCATAGTAGAGAGTGGGAGGGCGGGGGGTGGTATGGCAGGGCGCAATAGAGCGGGATGCAGTTTTGTAGGTCATGCTTGCGGTGGTGGCGAGGCTCCTGGGCTGTGACGTCAAGCAGTTGATAGTCTTCCGTCGTGTCATTTCCGCCGGCAAACTTAACTCGAACAAGCCTAGAGCCCTAGCTGTGCTAACCGACTCCCGGGTCGTACAGAGCCATCGCAGGTAGCGAGACGTAGGTCTGCACGGTGCGCAGGCAGGTGCCGTCAAGGGCATGGTTGCGGCACCGTCGGTACAGTAATCCAGCTACCAAAAATACATTCGTTTCGGGGATTTTATGTCGCCGGCGCTTAGGCGAGCCGGCCGGGCCAGATTGCCAAAAGCGGGGAAGAAAATTGGACTCCGCAGCAGAGCGCTTGATCTGCCGCGGGGAGTGGCTTACGTTTACAGGCCTTACCTTGTACTTATCCACCACCATATCCTTCGGAAAGCCACTTGCTACGCCTCCTGGAAAATACTCATCACACCTGTCCGAAATTCTCGGCGCGCGACCCTGCAAGCAGACTTGTCGTTCATAAACTGGTGAGAAACAGTTGTCTGTCCTCCTGTCCTTGACTTGTCGCAAGTGGTCCGTTGTGGACCCTATCTTCGCGGACCCTTACGCGATGTGCTTCCGAGCTCATGCACGCTTTCCTGCGACATGCGTGTAGTGACGTAGGGCTTCGTGGCAGGTAGTTTGTTGCCACTCGAGTCTCTGCATGGCCTAAGTGGGATACGAGAATTTATGCTGCGTAATGGTGTTTTGCCCTGGGTATACATCCCTACTTAGTGGAACAGACGTGTCCTTGCGGACACGCCCTGCCGAAGTCTATCGACGTCTCTTTCATCTCGTGTTCGTATTCTCAACCCGAGTTATTGCTGAAATAATGCGTCGCCAGTCTATCTGCATGAACGATGGCCGACGGGTCGCTTCATAGCCTCACCAGCACGCTGGCTTCGACTCAATCTCTGGGTGCACCTGATCCTTCGCAGCACCCACCACCCAGCCAACCGGCGGCCAGTGGTTCGGCTGGTCCAGGTGCACCCCCGCCACCACAGCTCAATGGCGCCCCCGTCATATTGGGTCCGGACACCATTATCCCACAAGTTCCCGTGAAACGAAAACCCGGACGCCCTAAGGGCAGCGGGAAAAAGCAGCTGGATCCGAATGCTGAACTGAAGCCCAAGCGACCGGTGGGTCGCCCCAGGAAGGATGGGTTGCCAGCGGGCTCCGTAGGCCCTAAGAGGCCCAATCGACCTCGCAAACGACCCCCTGGGTCCTTCGCCAGCGGAGGCCAGTCAGTATCGGCAGCCTTTCAGGGTTATGCGGTATGTATTACCATGTTCGCGGGCGTGCTGCGTGTATCCTGAGTCCATGTATTCAGCAGCAGCCGTACCCGTATCCCATTCAAGCGCAGTGGAGGGCGTCTGTTCCGCCTATGGGCGCATTACCCGCTGGCCCTGTACCCCCTGCGCCCCCTGCAGCCCAGCTGGCATTCCACATTGATCCCAACTTGGACAGAGATAACTGGGGGGAGCTTTCTCGCACGAGGCCTGACGTGTTCCTCTCTGCCCTCGTGGCTGCCCTAGCGGCGCCCAACCCAGTGTCCAACGCCGGTCCTAGTGTCGAGGACGCTTTCCGGTCACATCTTGCGTCCTTGGCGCCTGCCAGCAAGAACACGCCCTCCATTCCTACGCTGTACTCAGTATTGAAGACTTTCTGGCTGCCGTCCTCGCCCGTTTACTTCTCCTTGACGGCGTCGGCATCGACAGCGCGCACGCCGTCGGACCACCGGTTCCTGTACTGGGACCCGCAGCCGCTCGTGTTCAACGGCATTGCGTGCCCTGCCTGCGGCAGTCCGCTCGTGAACCGCGGTCGCATTAGTTCGGGCCCAATCAGAGTGTATGATCTCGGCAAGCCGTTCTTCATTATCGGTTGCGAGTACGTGTGCAACGGCCCGACGTGCGTTCAGCAGACCTCACCGGAAGGTAGGAAGTTCGCGAGTACGGATGCGTCCATCTTGCGCTCGCTGCCGCCCAAGCTGCAGGACGAGTTCCCGGCGTACCTGCTGCAGGGCACGCCCGACCTCGGAACCGCCCCGGAAATATGGAACTGGCAAGGCATGGGCGTGTCGATCTCTCTGTGGAACATGGCGCACGCGTGCTTGCGCGCGGGCCTGCGGAAGGAGCCCATTATCGATATCATTCGCGCAGTGCAGGATCCAGTCAAGGACGAGAGCATCCGCCAGATGCAGATGCAGATTCACATGCAGATGCCGCCGCCGGGCCCGCTACCCCCGCCTCCCGCACCGGCTTCCATATCCGCACCACCGGTCCTCGAGCAGGAGGAGCAGGAGGAAGAAGAGGAGGAGGAAGAGAATGACGAGGCCGCTCGGGTCGAGGGCGACCTCGAATACCCGAAGGATGTGAGTATACGTCGCTGGTGCACGGTACTGACCCATGACTCATTTCTCCCAAAGCCCGCAGAGGAGTACAACGAGGCTTGGAACGCCAACAACGGCGCCGTTGAACCCGACAGCGCGCAGCAGCAGGCGGGGCCTAGCAATGCCGCCGATGCCAACGGTCAGCATGCACCCCCACCACCGTCCGCAAGCCAGGGCCCGCCTCCGCCTGCGAACGGAGCGCCACCGCCCGCGCCGCCACCACAGTACGCAGGGTACGCGCCGTACGCGACATACCCGTACCCGCCATACCCGTACTACCAGCCTGCGCCCGCGCAGGCGGCGGCGGCGGCGGACCCGAATGCGGCGAACCCGAACCTACTGAAGCGCACGTTCTCGATCGTGGACGGCTCGCCGGAGTCGAGCCTGTCGGAGCCGATGCAGAAACGCATCCGGCACTGCTGCAAGTGTGGCTCGAACGAGTGCAAGGGCAAGGGCGGGCGTGCGTTCTGCACGAACCCATGTCAGGACTGCGGGAAGCTGTCGTGCAAGGGGCGAAACAGCAAACGTCCGGACAGGACGTGTTCGGATGCGTGGCCTTGATAGGGTTGTAGCGTGGCTTTGTAAAAATGTTCGCTTGTACCTGTACATGTTCTGATTCTTGTTCCACTGAGTATATCTCCGACTGCAGCGATTAGTACTGGTGTATCTTACCTCTTTGCCGCCAGGGGGTTGTGCGTATTCATTGTATGATCACTTAGTGGCCTGACTCCTATATCCAAATTCCAATCCATTTCATGATGCTGGAAGCAGCACATCATTATGTACATGGGCGACGTCCCTCTATCGTGGCTGTCATCATAAACCTCGGTCCTGCTCAGGTGGGTATACACCCGCGGCTTCCTTGATCTCTTCTTTTGCGCTTTTCTTGTCCTCTTCCACGTCGGACGTCCGACCTGAGTCGCTTTCCAGGTCATCGGAGAGTATAGCCTCGGGGATGTATGTCTCCTTTGCAGGGAACAGGACAGATGTACTATAATACACCGTCGACGCCACGACGAACTACAGCTGCATGAGCCTGACTACACTTATAGAAGAGGGGGAGACATACGCCGAATATCCACGCAAAGTCAAAGAGGTCGACGTCTCCGCCGACCTTGATCTTCGGATTGATAGAGTTAATCCAGCCGGGGAAGAGTGGCGGCACGGTACAGAGGATCGCGAGAACGGCTCGCCAATTCTATCGCCGAACAAGTCAAACCGATAACTGTCGTAGATTGCATGGGACTACATACGAAACCGTATGTGTAGCGGTAGCGTCCATGGGGACGGTACATGGAGGGGACGTCTACTTTGCCGTGATGCAGGAGCCAATACTAGAACGTAGCGTCAACGGGCAATTGAAGCAGCGGCCGGCGATGAGACCCACATCGGTGACCATAATACCGGCAAAGGGACCAAGGAAGACGGTATAGCCATTTATGAAGGTCAGGAAGCCCTCAGCGCTTGATAAAGTTAAACTCAACAAAGCGCTCTGCAGACCAGACAAACAGCATACCTGGCCAAGATCTCCCAAGGGCACAGTGCCCATCCGCCGAGGAGCGCACATATGACCTGGCCTCGCCGGATATTGATATACCGCGGGAACAGCACAGTCATGTCGTTCGCGGCCGACAGCGAGTTCGCCGAGATGTTGGTCCCGAGTGTGGTGAGCACCCACGCGAACGAAGCGAAAAATGCCGCGGCACGATTGTCCCACTGGTTGATGAGCTTGAGTGGGTCCCAGAGCGTCTGGCCGTAGAGGACGATACCAGAGCTCGTGACCGCCATGCCTATGAACCCACAAAGCGTGAATGCCACGGGGATAATGGCAATCTGAACGTATTGCCTAAAGGTGTTGTTTGAATATGCCGAATATGCGATAGCCAATTAGCTACTAACGCTCGTTCATTCTTAGCGTATCTCGTGAAATCGGGTATGTTGACGGCTAACGTCGAGTAGATGCCTAGGGCGCTGTTCAGCGCGCTCAGCCATGCCCAAGACATGTCGCTCCCGTACACCGTTGCGTGCTGGACGAAGAGGCCTTCCCGTGGAGGCACCTTGACCATCGCCCAGATGAGCATGGCGAGCCACATGACGGGAACTATCAGAGCCTTGACCATGAAAAGCCACCGGATCCTTTGAGGTGAGATCAACATGCAAGGGAACTACGAGGCACACTTTCAGCTATCATCCAGTAGACGGCATGTGGGGGGATACGCACCTGGATGAGCCAGTACAGGAAATAGCACATGATGCCTGAGGTAGTGATATTCGATTTGACTGGGAGATGGTTCGGCAGCCGCGCCAGCGAAGGCCAGATCGCTTTCAGCATCTACAGAGGGTCAGGGATTCATGTCTCTGTACATTTTGTGCGCAGAATACATACTTGGTACACACATTCCGAACCCGTGTATGTTTGGATGCCGAACCAGAACATGGACAGCACCACTCGGCTGATGACACTGAAGTAGCTGAACCAGAAGCCGAAGGAAGACCGATTAAGCACTGGGAAAGCTACGTGCAGACGGGCACCGATGGTTCCATTGAGGACCATCACAACGGAGATGATAATGTGGCCCACTGCGATCGCCGGAAGAGCTTGTCGCCTAAACTTGGACCATAAACCTGTTGTCCATGCTCACACGACCTCCGCAGACGCACCATGACAATCCGATCGCCAACATGCTCGACGCGAGCTCCCATACCGCAGCATTCATCGCGTCTGAAATCCAGTACGCGATGTAGTTCACGGTTGTCCATGTCCGCTAACGAGTCCGAATGTACATTTTCTATACCCTTTTTTCACAACAAAGGCAGCGAGTACTCACGGCATGTGGAGGGACTGGGTCCATGTCCTTGTTCGACCATCTGCTACTCGGCGCGAAAGTCGAAGGATCCGGCTCGAGGGCCCATGCCGACGGCTTCAGGTAAGCCGACAGACGAGTTCGCGTCTTCGCCATTGCGACCGCGAACGAAGGGAGGGAAGATGTCTTCCGCAGACTCGGAGTCGGAAGCCAGACATGATCTTGAACGGGGTGGTTTTATAACTTATCGTAGGCGCAGACAATTTGACGGCATGCTCGTTGATGGAGATAACAGTTGGGCCCTGCTGAGGTTCTTCCCCACGATAAGGGCTCGCCTTAAAAGGCTTCGCGTGTGGAGGCGTCCAGGAGCTTGGTGTCCCGTCCAGGTCGCGTGTGGAAGCGAGGCCTGCGAGGCAGGCGGGCTTTCCGTGTTTGGCAGGTGAAGTGGTTGACCACCGACTCACCGCTCTCGAACTTCCCGGATCTTGGTGTCATCAAGTTCGTGTCGGCTGGGTTGCTTACAATGGCCCTTAGAAACTGGGTCAACGCATAGCCGTGCCTCCGAAAGCTCGGAGAAAGTTCGTCGGTAAGAGACTTGGCGGCGCCCCGCCCCCGCACTGGAGGCGCCCACAAATCAGAATACATGGCTTAACGCTCGTACGTATGGCTGGGGCCGCTGGGCACGACCTGTTACATCAAATTGTGGTCAAGGTATTGTGAGGCATTGGATTCGTGATGTTCGTGCGACAGCGTACTGTACACCAATGTATGCAGCAAAGGCAGAAAATCCGTCTATTACGCTTCTATCCCAATTCTAGATGGTGTGTTTGATTGTGAGAGCAACAGTAATTAACTTGACCCAGGTATATAGCGATCACAGCGATGCACCGCCGCACGTCTTGATGGTCTGCCCGGTGATGTATTCGGCTTCTTCTGAGGCAAGGAAGGAGACGAGCTTCGCGACGTCCTCGGGCTCCTGGATGCGACCAAGCAGGATGTCGTTCTTCACCCGCTTCGCCTTGGCCTCACCGGCGCTGATTCCCTCCTGAGGACGAAATCGGGTCAACCAGTGGGTGAGCGTAACATATAATCCTGCGCTTACAATCTCAGCAAGCTCCCTGTCAATGTGGTCCCACATCGGCGTGTCAACAATACCAGGGCCGTAGGCTATGAGAGAGAGAAACCTTGAATGAGATCCCAAGATTATTGAACAGATGGTAGACACTACCGTTGACGCGGATACCGTATTTCGCCCACTCCTTAGCCGCACCCTCCGTGAAGCCACGGACCGCAAACTTGGTCGCCCCGTATGGCGCAAGATTCTCTGGTGTACACCTCAGTTATTTGGCATTACAAAAACATGTGTTCAGGGAGCTCACCCGCGGTGCGGTATGACGCTATTGATCCTGCACCGAGGATACGTCCACCAAACCCTTGCTTGACCATCTGCCTCGCGGCTGCGATGTGCGTATTCATGAGACCGAGCACATTGAGGCGCACTTCGTTTTCAATGAACCTGAAGTCATCGTTAGACAACCTAGCCAACATACTGAACTCCGACAGAGCTCACTCGGGCGTACACTCAAGCAGAGGCTTGACCTGTGTCACACCAGCGTTGGCGACACTGACGAAGAGGTGAGGGCCCAGCTTGTCCACGGTCTCCTCAATAGCAGCATAGATCTGCTTCGGTTCCCTCATGTCTGTGATGATCGCGGGCTGTCAGCGAGAGCCGAGGATTCGCGTCGGGTGCTTCACTCACCAGCATACACAGCGATAGCCTTGCGACCGTAGGACTCGATCTCCTTGATCACATCATCCACCTTCGGCTTCGCAGGAGGGATATCGGCGATGGAGATGTCGTAGCCGTCCCTCGCGAGTCGGCATGCGATGGCGCGCCCGATGCCCTGGCCAGCACCCGTAACGAACGCGATACGACCAAGGGCCGCCTTCACAGGTGAAGCCAGCGACATAGCAATGTTGAGGAGGGGTCGGAGAGGTGGGCTGAGAGTACCTCGAGAGTGGGGGGAAGGAGGGAGGAGCTACAGCTGTCGATGGGATGTCGGGCCATTTTATGCGACTGCAGCCGGAAGCACTGGCCAGGTCCCCTTGTCGGACTTGTCCTGGCACGCACATCATCCACATGAGCAGCGCAAGGGATGCGGAGAAGCGTCCGGACCGCTGCCCGCCGTTGACGCGTCCGGATGCTTGATCGTCGTTCTGAACCGTTGTGCCGAAGCGAACGGTCCGGGGCAAATCCGGGGCAAATCCGGGGCAGCGCGCGCTCAAGCGCTCGACACTCTTGCCTCCGTCGTTCATCGTCGCGCTGGTTGTTGTCGTGCATTTTACCGGGCAGAACTCGCAGTTGTGAACGGCAATTCCCTTTGCGAAGGACACGCGTCGTGAAGCTATGGTCGGTACCCACTTTTGTCATCCGACTTGATGAAGTCGTGACCTTCGCCCTTCGTCTGAGTTATGGCATCGTCGTCGGAAGCCTGTCTAGACCATCACAGTTCCTGCCTATAAACTGTGCGACGAGATGGGTTTTTCCCTTATCCGTGAGGGAGGCGTGGTGCACAGGGAACCGGGTCATCGGCATGCAGTCTGCGTCCACTGTGACGGTGAGTATGATCAAAGGCGTTCGCTACACGAGCCATGCCTATGGCATCGATGCTGTCTGGTTGATTTAAAGACCCAAGTAAGTATAGTCTAGATGAGAGCGCCAATTCCGTGCAATTATTCACCGTCGTACGTCGGGACGCTATGCTGTTGGCCGCGCACACCAGGCGTAGCCCCGTTCAACAGGTAAGTCATAACATCTCCATTTCGACTGCGACTTACAGAAGCTGATTTTTAACGGACTCTGCGCTACATAGTCAACGGTCAATCAAATGCCCTGCACTGCGGCTCTAACGACACGTATCACAGTCGTCGGTATCGCGCACGAGTATGCCGGACCCACGTCAATGGAGTAGTTGGTCATTACCTTAAAAAGTAAGTCCCTTGCATTGCTGATTTGGGGCTGCTCTCAACCTTTGCCCTTACCAAGCCCTTACATACACTGCATAATGAGGGCGCTTTGCGTGAGAAGAGGCGGACATAGGGACTGATATGCTTCACCGATGCATCGATGACCTCGGAGAGTACCTTCTTCGCCTGTCTCAAAGCAGGATATCTGCCAGATATATGTTCGCCTACCCACACGCGACTGTGCTTGCGCTCCACGCTGTCTATGACTTGCCCAGTCAGAGGTGCATCTAGCTCCTTGAGAAACGGTCCCATGGCCAGATAAGCAGACACAACAGTACGTAACAGACATGATTTCTGAACAGACAATTGAGCTGAGCTACTCCGAGTCATGTCAGGGATTTATATAAGGTAAACTTGACAGCGTTGTCGTCCACCAGACTGTCACAATGACTCTCATCTCCTCACTTCCCGCTCCCCCTCATACTCAAGGGCTGTCGAGTGTAACATTCAAGAATCCCCCCTTAGATGGCACTCTGTCTTTGCCTGAGCTCTGTGACTGGCACGGCCAGCACTCTCCTGATCATAGGCTCTTCGTTTACGCTGAAGATGATGGTACTATCAAAAATGTCAAGTGGGCTAGAGCAAGCGAGGCGATTCGTCGCAGTGCTCAGCTAGTCAGGGAACGTCTAGGCTGGACACCCGGTACGAGCGAGAATTCAGTAGTCGCAATCCTGTCTGCGTCAGGTATGTCGTACCACCTTACACTTGTGCTTTGCCGCAAGACTGACTAAGCATTGATGCGGATATATACTGTAGATTCTATTCCATATGTGACGACGACTTTGGGAGTTATCCGTGCGAACTACGTTGCCTTCCCAATATCCACACGAAATTCTCCCGCAGCCGTAGCGCATCTCATTGAGAAAACGGGCGTCCGGCATATATTGGTGGGGCGCGAACATGCTATGCAAGAGCTCGCAGCACAATCTTTGGAAGTGCTCAAAGCCCACTATGGTGCCGTTCCTGAAGTCGAGCTCTCACCTATGCCGATTTTCGACGATCTTTACTCAAGCGGGCAGGCAGTGCCATCTGAAGACGTCCCTTACGAACGATGGGGCCCGGACACGCCTGCTCTCATTCTACATTCATCCGGTGAGTGACAATGTCGAACTTATACCTCTCTAGGCCCAAAATTGAACGCTACTGCAGGGTCGACCACGTTTCCGAAGCCCATCTACTGTACTCTTCATCGTTTGCTTCAGTTCGTCAGAGTCTCGTGTTACGGCGGATTGGACCTCGCCGATAAAATATTGTCTTTGCATGGAAGTCCAATGTACCATGGCATGGGCTTCACTATCACAACCTTGGCCGTACGTCTGCCGTAGCCGACGTCGGCCGTGGACTGACCTTGCAGATATGGACCAGATTTCGTCGGGCCTCTGTGTGGCGCTGCCAGCCCCGAGGCATCCTCCTCTGAGTGTGACACCCGAATCGACGATCCGCGGCGCGACGGCCACTCATTCAGAGATAATCCTTGCTGTGCCGTCTATGCTCGAGGCTCGTTACACGAATTGACTTCTTACAGTAGCTCCTGATGTTAACGTTGCTTTTCAGGCTTGGTCGCGCAACCCGGATTATGTTGAGAGCCTTTCCAACATGAATCGTGTGGTAGATATCCTTGATGTTTATCCCAAGAATCAAACTCAAGTCGACTCTTACAGCTGTATGGAGGCGGCCCGCTCGATAAAGAAGTCGGTGAATACCTGTTCTCACATGGAGTACCACTCTGCTGTGAGTACGGCAGGTGAGTTAACGAAACTGGTTGCGCAGTGCGCCGCGCTCAGGCCATTATTATCAGCACCGAATGCGGCGTTCTCAGCTGTTTTCTGCCCCGTCAGTAGGCGCCCTCTATGGTGTGCCTCCTGATGACATTGACGAATGTTCGCACAGTCGAGATTCCTGATGTCGATTGGCATTATGTGCGTTTTGCGGATAACGTAACTGTCAAGTTCGAACCCTTTGGTCTCGGTCAATACGAATGCATCATTCTCGTGAGCTGCATTTCCTCTTCCAATACCATTAGTCACGGACCATCTTCATAGGCGAACGAGCTTTTACATCCACATGTCATCAACACGAAGGTCGACGGTGTCGATGGGTACGCTACTTCTGATCTCTTCGAAGAACATCCGACAAAGAAGGGCTACTGGCGGATCCTCGGTCGCACTGATGACCAGATCATGCATAGTACCGGCGAGAAGGTGATCACTTGTTCGCCAATTCATAAAACCTAGCTTATGACCGACTCAGACAAATCCAGGACCATTAGGTAGACCGCGTTGCTGCTCTTCGACTGCATGCTGATCTTTCTTTCGCGAAGAGAGCATGATGAATCAAGATCCGCACGTCGCGGCATCCGTCATGTTTGGCCGTGGTCGGTTCCAAGCAGGCATCTTGGTGGAACCAAAGCCAGAGTACAGGTTCAATCCTGTGGACGAGAATGAGCTGACTGCCTTCCGAAATAAGCTATGGTGCATGCCCCAATATGCGTCCTCCGCTGGGGTTGCTGACGGTTAGTATGTTCCAGGCCAACCGTTCAAAAGATGAACGCCTTTGCGCCCCAGCATTCACGATTGTTTAAGGAGGTTAGTTGAGCGTCAGTGGCATGTTTCAACATGCCTATACTCACTGTGTCAAAGATGATATTAGTGGCGAAGCCAAACAAGCCGTTTGTGTACACCGCGAAACACACTGTACGACGAGGCGTCGTGACAAAAGTATACGAAGAAGAGATTAACACACTCTACACTACCATCGATACCAGTGCGCAAGTGAGCATATCATACCCGATGCAGTGGCGGCTCTATGAGGCAACGGGATTTGTCCGGAGTGTTGTCAGTGAGATCATGGGCCGCAACGTTCCCGATGACGGTGATTTCTTCCAGAATGGGTGCGACAGGTCAGTGTCATGGTTCATTAATATTGCTGCGAGAGCAGGTGCCCTAACATTGTCAACGCAGCCTACAAGCGACATACATCCGCAACGCGCTCCTCAGCGCGATTCGCAAGTCTTCGAAGGTCAACGCGCACTCTGTGCCCGAGAGTCTCGTTTACGATAATCCAACCATCTCGTGTCTTGGTGCAATCGTTAGCTCAATCGTGCTCGGTACTAGGTCTAATGAATCCGGAAACATCCATGGATCATCAACAGCCCGTATTGATTCTATGCGCGCGATGGTCACCAAATACACATCAGATTTCCCTAAATTCATCCCTGGCCAAGGGGCTGCCTCCTCCGATCCTGGCGACGTCGTTCTAGTGACAGGTACCACTGGCAGTCTGGGATGCCATGTTCTCGTTCAGCTGGCTACGAGTCCCGAGGTCCGGCGCATCTATGCTCTCAATAGGCCATCGAGGAACGCCGACATGATCCGGCCCCGCCAGGAAAAGGCGTTATTGGAGCGGGGTCTCAACGCAGAGATCTTGGATTCCGACCGAGTGGTGCTGCTGGAAGGCGACTTGATGCAGCCGAAGTTCGGTTTATCCGTCGAAGTATTTGACGAGGTCTGTTCGTCTCCTGTATGACTGACATCGGAATGCTCATGGGTATGCTCAGATGCGCGCTTCAATCACCCATATCATTCACAACGGTACAAGTGTTATTTGTGTATCTGGGCAGCTTGATTCACTGACTGCGGCTTTAAGCCTGGCCTGTCGATTTCGCGCTGAAGCTTGCTTCGTTTGAACCTCAAATTCAAGGAATCCGTGCTCTCATCGACTTCGCGTTGGCTGTGCCCATGCACCCGGAACCACCCCATGTCCAGTTCACAAGTTCCGTAGGGGTCGTTCAGAGTAAGTCCTCATAACAGTCCGAGCAGTGATACAGCATTGATGGTCTTGCACCGTACCTTCAAAACTAGATATGTCACCGGAAATGCTCTGTGCTGAGACATCGGTAGAACCGGACAACGTAGTTTCCACTGGCTACGCGGAGTCGAAGTGGGTATCGGAACAGATCTTGTACAGCGCAGCAGCCAAGACACCCCTGCGCGCTTTGGTTGTTCGGGCGGGCCAGATATGTGGAGGACCCGATGGCGCATGGAACTCGCATGAATGGCTCCCTTCCATGGTTCAAAGCGCGCCAGCGTTAGGTTGCTTCCCGGATGACACAAGGGTGCGCCATGCCACGCCAATCTCCAAGTTCCAAGTTCACCGGTACCGACGATACTAATGGGATGATAGGCTATCGATTGGATCCCCGCAGACCTGGCTGCCGCTGCAGTCGTCGATTTCCGGAAATATACGAGCCCAACGCATACCGTGCACCTTGTGCACCCGCGTCCGGTCTCCTGGCGATCGCTGGCGACCTACATCGCAGGAGAGTTTTCGGTGCCCCTTGTGCCATATTCGGCATGGCTCGCCAAGCTCGAGGAATATAGCTCAGAGGACACCTCCAAACTCGCTGTCGCACCCTTGCGGAACGACGCGCCTCATGGTTTACACGCGTCGCGCCTGTTGTCTTTCTTCCGGAGCCTCGCCAGCAGAGTCGGTTCCGGGCCTAATGCCCTCGGAATGGTGAACCTCGATCTGAAGCAGGCCCTCATTGCTTCACCAGCCCTGGCAGACCCCGAAATCAGGCGACTACGCATGCAAGATGCGCAGAGATGGCTTGCGTATTGGCAGAAAACGGGGGTCTTTTTTTGAAGTGGTGGGGCGATAACTTATCAATTGGTCTGGCTTCCATTGTGGCCTGAATGTATAAGGCTAAGAATTCTTACCCGCAGGAAATGTGCAGTCACGCGCTGATACGTACAGTTGTGGATAAGAATCGTCCGGTATGTATATAGTCAGCCGTTGTCGCCTTCCACGAGCGCTTTCCGCTAGGACATGGCTCAAGTTACGTCACCAAATTGTACATAAGGCTCGTCACGCACAAGGCATAGCGTGTATAAAGTCCGCTGGTGCCCCATGTACTGCACCAGCTATTGCCCGGTTCACGTTGTACGAACGCCAATACACCAGCGACTAAATGTCTCGGCTAAGAACTGATCATGACAACCCCACGGAGGAGACACCCTTGCTCCAGACCGACTCTGCCAACGGACACGATGGGAAGGGGCCAGTTCCGATAACACCTCTACCGAGAGGACAAATTAGTATATTATTCGTTTTGTTGCTCGTGGAACCTATATTCTCTCAATGTATCTATCCCTTCATCAACCAGGTCCGTGTTCAGTACTTCATGTTTCTCATCGCTCGGCTCGGCTCATTAATGGTTGAACCTTGACTCTCAGCTCGTGAGTGAACTAGATATCATTGGCGGAGATGAGAAGAAAATTGGGTATTACGCCGGATTGATTGTGAGTAGCCCTCCCTTCACCAATGCCGCTCGGGCGTCGCTGTATTGACTTGGTTGGAGAACTGTAGGAATCCATCTTCTACCTGACTGAAGTGGTGTTCGTGATCCAATGGTCACGACTCTCCGACTACATCGGCCGCAAGCCGGTATTGCTCATCGGTATGGCGGGCGCGACTGCATCGATGATATGCTTTGGCCTCTCCAAAAGATTCTGGCAACTCGTTCTTAGGTCAGTTCGTTCATCAGGCTCGATGAGTGCAGGTAGACTCACGAGATCATCATGTTGCAGTCGATGTATTCTAGGTGCTCTTAACGGAAACGTTGGCGCAATGCAAAGCGTTGTAGGAGGTATACGATTCGTTCCCTGTCAAACCACTTGCTCATGATTTGTAGAACTGACTGACTCAACAAACATGGCGAAGATGTTCGCTCTCATGCCTGTCGTCTGGTCGGTCGGGGCGACATTAGCGTAGGCCATAACCATCTTCTGTTCCGTGGCGTCTCAAGCTCCGTCAGACCGTTGATCGGAGGGCAACTGGCCAGGCCGCACGATAGGTGGCCAAAAGTCTTTGCAAATGACTTCTGGAGACACTATCCATATTTTCTTCCCTGCGCTGTCTCCGCTTCGTGTTCAGCGTTCGGCTTCTTCATCGCGGCACTATTCATGAAGGAGGTAGGTCAATTCGCTCTAGTTATACCCACTACTGATACATCCTGCTGTAGACGCTTAATCGCAAGAAAACCAGGCCATCGTCCGAAGCTCCTGAAGAGCTCGAATCTACTACCCAGACCCCCATCCCGCTCCTCACCCTCGCGAGGCACCCCCGCGTCCTGCTCGCCGTCGCGAACTACGGCAGCCTCTGCATCCTCGACATCGCCTACCGCGCCGTCCAGCCGCTCTTCTTCGCAACCCCGTGTGCCCTCGGCGGGCTCGGCCTCCCGCCCAAGACGATCGGGCTCATCCTGGGCAGCTTCGGCATTCTCAATGGCGCCCTCCAGGCGCTGTGGTTCGCCCCCCTGGTCAGGCGGTTTGGCCCGAAACGCGTGCACATGGCTGGCCTCGGGGCGTTCCTCCCGCTATGGGTGCTGTTCCCGGTCATCGGCGCGCTTGCACGGGAGGGAGGGATGACCCCGTGGGTGTGGGCGGCGGTGATGCTGCAGCAGGTCGTGAGTGTTGTGATGGACACGGCGTACGGTGGGACACTCTGTTATGTATGCCCCCAGGGGAGCTGACTAACGTTCTCCACCACAGGCTGTGTTTTCATGTACATCACGTCGTCAGCGCCGAACAGAAGTTCGCTAGGGGGGACGAACGGCATAGGGCAGCTTGTCGCGGCGTTCGTGCGCGCCATCGGACCCGCCTCTGCCACTTCCCTCTTTGCGGTGTCGCTCGAGAGGAACTGGCTGGGCGGAGGCGCCGTCTGGCTCATTCTGATCGTCGTCTCGTGTGCATTGTGGACTGTCTCGATACCGCTGCCGAGGGAGACCTGGCCGAGGGAGGGCGATCCTACGGCGAACGACGAAGTGCACCGTGACAGATCCACATAAAGATTTAACTAAAACAATGCATTTATCGGGGATGATACCTGTGTTCCACGCTTGGTGTTGGCAAATGTGCATCGCTTCTGGTTGTGTGAGGTGTATGTAAGTGGTGGTGACCCTCGTCGCCGAGTGTTGATCTACGTGACTCGCAGCGAAATATCTCCTGATCAGAGGGCGCGCAACAGCTCGCCCGTTAATGGCAGTGAAAATCCTGCGTGACCTTCAATGTCAATCCCAACCACCTGCAGAGACCGGCCAGGCTCTCAAGCGATCAGAGAATGAAAACTAGCGTTGCGTTTGAAGGCTCTGACTCTGGACCTGTGCGCTGGCATTCACCTCAGTGCTCACCGCCACCGACAATCATCGATCGTTAACATTCCTGATCACAGGTACCGTAGCTATGTACTCCGGGCCAGCGCGGCCGCGCGCGACGAGGATCCTGATGCAAAAGACGCGCACCGGTGACCATGCATCATGCGTGCACGTCAAGGAGAACAAACCGGCAACTAAAATACTCATGATGCCCGGTCAGCCGTTCTCGATCTACCTACCGTCCGCAAAGCATCGCGCAGACGCATAGGCGCACCGACGAGCGTGTGGCAGGCTCCCCCCACACGCAGGAGAATGTTCACGGGTGCTATCCATTGGTGTATACCCGAATAGCTAGAGCGGACCACAGCAACAGTGAGGCGATGCGACAGAGACGTAGTACGACAGGTGACGCCAGCAAGGAAAACGTAACTTGCGCAGGGAAGTCTGCGGTCGACGCTAGCCTCAAGTCTACTCCGACGTAGAGGTAAAACATGAGTCGGCCCAGGTTCGAACTGAGGACCTTCTGTGAACAGGATGTTAGACAGATGCGATAACCAACTACGCCACCGACCCATGTATCGTTTGCAAACACAACAATTCAACACACACAAGAGCTCGTACGTCACTGGAGTTGCAGCTGCCTGGGTGGATCAAGCCAACCAATTGGACGGTCTTTTGCGTAGTGTTACATGATATTCTCCTACTACTCGGCGTGCTCATATGCATCAAGCTTGCCATAGGTAACAGGCGTGACCCCTAAACTATTTGCTACATGATCCTGAAAAGGTATTTTTCACGACCGTGCCGTATGACGATCTCGCGCGCTCGGCCGGTTCGCTGATCGAGGTGCTAGGTCTTCTACCTCGCATCTTTGTTTCAATGTCGATGCTTGTACTTGTCCCGACATACCCAGCTACTCCTTGTTCACGGCTGTTATTTGAGTAGTGTCATTCAAGTTCGTATTATCGTACTTACTGGAGTAAATTATCTGTCGCTCCGCCTAGCCGGATCCACGAATTCTGAATGTTTCTAGCCGTTCTGTCAATGAAATTGTATTCTGGATAGCTGGGCTGGAGTAGTGACAGGGCACTGCAGGCACGTAGTTGTACGTACTCAATAGTTGCTGATTTTGGAAGCACACTACATATGGGCGCGCGGCGAATCCCAGCCGCCGCTGTATCATCATGTTCTTGGGTCATCATCTCGGTTTGAGGTCTTGTGGCGGCTTCAGGTCAACGACGGTGCAAAAAACATCATAGCCAACCTTCAACACGAATGTATTACTGCGATGGTGTACTGCTTGTCGGGGACAGGAGGTTGACTGTCGACGTGCGTGCCTTACTTGCAGACTTTGCCCCGGTCACTACCATCCCATTTGGAATAGCTAGGACGTGCAGCATACTGACAGACTGTGTTCCAGGTGGACATAAGCATGCTGAAAATCCCCCGCACTCAACCTGATCGTCTATCTACTACAGAAAGTGACATTGGTTTGCCCATTACTCCACGTCATAGCTATGAAGGAGACTCAATCCCCTATGCCCCTTGTGCCAGAACGTCGCAGATGAGTGCCCTCAGCCACTGGAGCCCCCTGAGAAGATGTTTTGATGACACCCCGAGTCTGCGCTCAGGTGTATAAGATATCTATGGCGCTATGAAAGGCGGCTGGTTCGTACCTCATCCGCTACTTACTCTCCCCAGTCGCTCACTTATCTGGCAAAGCATAATGCGAGCGCTCTACCCTGGTGTCCCCGGGAACTCTTGACATTGGTTCTTGACATTGACTATCCCTAGTCGGTGTTTGGGTGCAGAAGCTTGCCAAGTATGGTCTTGTTCTACACCTCCCTGTTTAGTGTTGGATCTCCGTCTTGTTGACCGTTGTCTCCGCCTAGAGTGTGCAGCCCCAGTCGCAATTGTGCCGGCGACCAGACTTGATTTTTGCCGCGTTACGGGCGTGACTTCGTCGCAAACTGATATTTCTGTGGTGTCCAGATCCTACCTCCCGGCGCTCTAGACACTATCGATTTTCATTACCCGGTGAACACCATACCCGCAATGTCAATGAAGTGCCGCAAATGCCACTTGGATCGTTCTTCTTGTCCAAGGATTGTCCGCAGCCGGGTTCTCACGGACCGCAATAGCTTCGCCTTCGCGAAGGAAGGTCATCGGCAATGTGGTGTGTCTAATCGCTGAAAGCAAGGCAAGTCGGCGCAGGTGGATAGCTCAGGATGTACGGCAATTATGACTCTGTGTTGTCTTAGCTAACTCCGGCATTCACCCTAGGTTAAACTTGCAGAGATAAGAGCCCGAAGGGATGTGGATCTCCATGGTTGTCGAGAAGGGTCAGGGCACAGAACGATGAATGCCTTCCCGAAGCATACTTAAGGTGCGGCCCCTCTTGGGACCTGTATCGTCCGCCAGCGCACTCTGATATCCGATTGCCTGGCAGCTCTGCTTGTCGTCTCGACCTGTAACGGCAACGTAAGGTTGCAGGCTGCCATGCGCAGACGGTGTGTATCCTTCGTAAGTCGCGCCGTTACCTACCGCATCGTTGTATGGTTCCTCGCAGTAAGCATCGATCAGCTTTCTCTCGTGCCGTAATCTGCCTGACGTTGACTTCGATGCCGCCGTGACAGACCCCGGCCTGCGGGATCTGAGCTCGCCCAGGGTCGCGGGACTATTTGCGGAGAATCGCGGGAGTACAACCCACCCATCGAGGGTCCCGTCGTTGACGTTATGATCCTGTTATGATCCGACGGTTCGCGGGTTTCGGGTCTTCGACCGGTGACTGAGCTACCATTCTACCTGTCCGGAAGGGGACGAGACTGCGAAGACCTGCAGCGCCAATTCACAGCAGAGCGTGGCAGCCAGGCACGGTATGTTCCAAATCCGCATGTGTCTTGAACGTTTGAACCATGCACGGCGCTCAGGAAGCCCAGCCGGTGAGGATGGCTACGTGCGAGACTGCCGTCCATATGCAAGCCGTCCAGGGTCGTCTATGCTGGGAACCGCCGCTGCAGCTACGTATCGGCGGCCCGAGTGCAACATTAACCTGCCGAAAGCGGGCCCATATGTTCCTTCCCCTTGCAAGCCGGACGCCGTCTTACTCGCAGGCTTCCCTTCGCACCGTTCATTCCGCCTCCACGATTCAGGACTACCTTCCCGATGCTCGGCCACCGCAATGCAATTTCCCGCCACACACGCCGACCCGCACAATCCAGGACACGGCGACCCCATAAGCTGCGCTCTTCGTATCTCCATCGGCGGGGAGAGATGGAAGACATAGCTTCATCATTCGTGAGTGCTGTCTCCCATCTAG
Organism: Daedalea quercina L-15889; assembly: GCA_001632345.1. Taxonomy (NCBI): domain Eukaryota; kingdom Fungi; phylum Basidiomycota; class Agaricomycetes; order Polyporales; family Fomitopsidaceae; genus Fomitopsis; species Fomitopsis quercina. The sequence continues at coordinate 563,862 of KV429038.1, read as the reverse complement.
GGCTGCTATGGACTTCCACCGTGAATGAGTACCCATCGGTGCCAGTAATCGAGCGCGTTCGCACACTGAATGGGGGGAGTGTAGAAATAGTCAACGCTTCCATATCCAATTCACGGTCAGATCTCTGGTTTGTCACGCAATTGAGGCTCGGCCAGCCTTAACCTCCCCTGCAGCCGCTGGGGCATAGGGCAAGGTGCGACAACAATTCATCCACTGCAGGACAAGACTCTCTCCTTCAATTTTCTCACCAAGTTAGTAACAGCGACTATCGATACCAACGCCCATCCATCTACGCTCGGTGACGACATCACTCAACAGGGTATTTCCTGCGCGCGACATCTGTTACGCGGAAGTGCGATGTATGCGAATGCTGTCTGTCCAGTCATTCCACCCGAACATACAAACGGCACAAACTAGGCACTAGATTGATCAATGATCAATAACGATGATACTGTGAAGTCCTCTGACTTTTACGATGTGTAGCTGAGTATGTGAGCGAGGCCAATTGCCATCTCTCAGGGCTGTCAATCACGGCGGTGAGGTGCAGGACGCCGTCGCATACGGGATGGAACGGTGTTAAGACATCAATTCCTAGTGATGCAGTCTAGTATTATACATTGTGGCGAACAGTATTCATGAACTCTATAATCATCAATGGCTGCAGTAGAGATACCAAATCAAGTAGAAGCAACATCGGATCATTATGCATCATGGGCGCAAGGCCACCTCTCATCACCCGGTTTTGGACTGACCTCTTCTCCCCAACCTCTACTCGCTCCTCGCCCACGGTTCGTACGGAAGTGGGATCGCCACGAACCACAACAAGCACGAAACGAAGATGAGCACCAAGTACACCCCGCCTCCACCGAGCCAGTTGTGCTCGAGGGAGAGAGCAAAGAGCGATGTCGCCGACGCAGGCCCTACAGCACGCAGGAGCGCCGCAATGACCTGTGCAATGCCGTTTGTCGCGCCAAGGGAGCGTCTGTTCGGTGCGGAGGTTGTCACGAACATGAAAACGCAGCCTGTGGCGAGCATGTAACTCTCAGATGAACTGCCCTGGAAACGTGAGAATGAAGAGACACGCACCGAAGGACATGTCCATGAGAACCGAGATTGCAAGCTGGAGCACGATAGCTGCCCATACGATACCCGTGACGCCATCCGGCCTCGCAAGGGCGTGAATCAGAGGGAACATCCCGAACAGGGGAATAAAGCACGCCATGCCAGCCATGAAGACGCGTTTGGGGCCCCACCGCCTGACAACGCGGGCGAAGAACACTGCCTGGAGGGAGCCGTTCATGAGCCCGAAGATACCTAGGACAAGACCGATCGTGGCGGGCGTGAATCCGAGCCCACCGAGTTCGATGGGCGTGCTGAAGAAGAGTGGTTGAATCGCGCGGTAGGCAATATCAAGAAGACAGAGCGTGCCGTAGTTCGCGACGGAGAGCAGTACGGGGCGGACCATGAGTGAGCGAAGGGTCGCAGGATCCTCGAGGGACTCTTCACGTAAAATGGGATCTTCCTCGGCTTGTACGAGGATACGGACGGATTTCTTTTTGCTATGTCTCCGTTGCACGGTCTGAATAGCAGGAATTGAGGCCGTGACATTGACGGGCTGTATGCAAACATTTGCACTTACCTCCTTGAGGAAGATGGACGCAATCACGAAAGTGATGGCGGAGAAGGATGCGGAGACGGCGCAAGGTAGCAAGTACGGATATTGTGACCATATACGTGCGGTGAAGACGTTTGGCCATCTTGTATGGGGTTTCGCTAGTTGTCCACCAATCATGGGGCTGAGAATACGAAGTCAGAACTGAGGCCATTCTGGGACGAAAACGCGTACCCCATAGTTGCCCCTGCGGACCATACAACTGGCATGAGCGCAAAGCCTTGCGCCATGTTAGTTGAATCGGTCAGCTCTGGTCAAGTATGAGCCCCAGATAAATCCCACTTGTGCGCTGAGCCATACCTCCCATCATGCTCTTGATCACACCGATGTTCCCATTCAGTGCACCGACCAGACAGCGACTAAAGAAGACGCTGGGTTGATACTACAGCACAGAGGGATAGTTGTACATACCTGAGGACCAGATGCAAGAACGTCTTGGAGAGCCCAAAGCAGATCATCGATATGCAAAGGCCGGCCATACCCGTCAACAGTACAGGTTTACGCCCGATATGGTCTGAAATGCGCGCCCACTGAAGGACGAACATCGCCTCCGTCAGGAAGAAGACGGATTCCTGAGCTCGCATACACCATGAGGACACCTAGTCTACTGCAATGCAGGTGGAGTACTCACAATCATCCCAGCGTAGTACCCAACCTTCTTCTCATCCCCGCCCGTGATGTCCAACTCGCTTATAAGCTACCGGACACAATTAGCGAGGGCGAGCCACCAGCACTACCGGAAACATCGCTCACCTGGTTGATGAAGGGGTATATGCACTGAGAGGTAATGGGCTCCGCAAGCTGAAGGAGAAGGAGGATCCCAATCTGCAGCTTGGGAAGCGGAGTTACAGGTTTGGGCTCCTTCACGGGCAGGAGCGCCGTGGTCTCGTCAAGTCTCTCATCCTCGTTGCGGGGCATCGACGCTACAGGCTAGTGCACGTCGTGGACAAGGTGGGTGTCGCAGGGAGTGAGGAAGGGGGGGCAGGCAAGACTGGGAGGCTGTATCGGATGCACTCCCAGCTTTATCTCGCCGTCGGCTGTCCTGCACGGAATATTCGGAGAACGGTCGCAGTCGCTCACGATCTCGAGATCGTGTACGGTTTTTTTTGTCCGCATATACCGCGCACTTGTGATCACCGAGAATCGACTGTGCTCTCAAGAGACGTAATGGGGAGGGATACGTATCTGACTTCGCTGTTCTCAAACAGTCATGGGCTCAGCGAGCGCGCCGCTCCGAGTCCTCCATACGGGCTCCCCACTTCAATCTCTGATGATACGGTGTCCGATATAGAAAACATTTCGTCATCTGGGAGCTTGAAGAATCTGGGCACGGCTGCTAATAAACAGCGAATGCAAGACGATCATGAACCAGCTGCTCGAGGATGACCGAGGTGAAATCTGGAAGGTTGCCTTAGTGCTACCGCGCCTCTGACTCCCTCATTGACCACGAGGTCGCACTACCCATGACTGAGGGCAAGCAAAGCCATCGTCCTCATCTGAGATGCTGCTCGCGACGCTCAGCATCGCGGTCGTCGGGCTGGACTCGCTCGTAGACACATATCGCATCAATCAGCACTTCGCGAGGAATTCGATATACGTACAAAACACGATATTACGTCGAACTAGCGCTGTCTACAACTTTCTCACTAGAACAATACTAGAATGATCAGGAAATACAGTACTGTGTTCGATGGGTCTCAGCACACAAATTTTCTTGGCCCAAAGGATTGGAAATGAATTTGAGCCGCTGAAGTTGACTTACGGCACGAGAACTTTCGGAAGGGCAGGACGTTGTTAAATGTGTAGGTACGTCTCAGAACCTGCCGAAGCATCCTAGCGGATTCCGTGGAGGATGTCAGCTGCAGGCAGAGGCTGAATTTCACCGCGCTCGTTGTGACCAGTAGAAGATGCGAGGTTGATGGCGAAAAAACCGCTAGACAGCTGACAGCTGCAATTTTCGGAGGCACTTCGACGAAGACAACAGAGAATAGAAACCCTACCCCGAGTTGGGCGACAGATATAGAGTGCAGAGAACACCTGATATCGGTGTAACGCTATTGGTAGCATAGGAGGTCAGGGCAATGGTTGACGTTGAACGTTGACCTTGCGACCCCAGTGGTTGTCAATGCCCATCGCCTAAGCGCATCGTCCTACAGCGCCTGGAACCATGAATCGGATTCAGGCCCTTCGTTGCCCGAAGGATGCGATAGAAGTGAACAAAGGCGCGTTGCAGGGTTCGCAAAACACAGCTCAGTCGCCCACGACAAGAGACTAGACCTGGCGCTTAAAGAAACAGGCTGATCGCAGAATATGGCATGTAGAGGTTACGCAGTGAACATTTCCCACAAACGGACGAGATCGTCGAGCGGACATGATGCAAGCGGGACGGACTTACCTATACGTCTAGAGCGTATCCCAATCCCTGGAGCACGTAATCGTGGACACGTGTTCGAGAGATAGCAGGAGGATGCCCATTAGGAATCTACGATAGGAGAACCATGAATACGTGAGACGTCATATAAAGGGATACTTAGGTCCCATAGAAAGGACCCGACTATTCGCGTGCAAGCATAAGTTGGTATGGTCATTATGAGGGTATGCATACGGCATGTAGAAGTACGGCACCGGAGACTTTGTGGCGTCGCAACCTGGCTTCGACAGGACGCTGTAACTGAGTTCCGAGCTCAGTATTCAGTCAAAGGCTCCACGAGGACACGATTCCGAAGAAGACACAGCGCCGTGGGGTTCGCAAGAACAAATGACGCTGGCAATGACATAACGGGTTCAGAGAATTCTGGGTGAAGGCAGCTGCGTCAACAAAAAGTGGACTACGACTGGGGGATCTGACACGTACCACATGTGGAAGGCATATCGACAAGGCAGCGGCGAGAACGACCAGTCGGAGGAGTCACGTTCGCCGCGTCAAGAGTTCTCTCAGCCCCTTTCCCAGGTTCTTGACCTTCTCCCTGACCACTCCTCCCAGGTTCGCCTCCCGCGGTCGATACGACACCACCTCTGCGGAGCGACATCGAGCCAGGTCCATACGCAGCTCCGCTTCTCCCGTAATCGAGCATCCCGCCGTCCAGTCGGACGCGGGGATGAGCTCACGAAGGCGCGACGAGCGTCCGAGGGTAGCAGGCCGAGGCATATCAAGAGACTTCGCACCGCGCTCGAAGAGAACAGCTTGGATAGACGTATGCCTTATGTCCGATTGAGGTGGAGGTAGGCCAGGGGGACACATGTTCCTTCGTATCGCAGTGTAGAGGGGGCGTTCAGGATGACCCAATGGCACAAGGGATGCTGGGGAAGGCGATCGAGAGGGCAGGACTGGCTGTACTGTGATCGCTGGATCGTAGTTGTCCGCGAGTCTCGAGGACGTCTTTGACAGCAACGGCATAGACCGCTTTCGTAGCGAGCGCGAGGAGCGTTTGCGCAACATAGCCATCCTTTGCTTCCTCCGCAGTGTCCGCTGTGACGTCGTCGACGTTGATAATGCATCCATATTCTTGGTATCGTCTATCATACTGTCTAACCGGTCCGCATTGGAAGGCTTGACAGAGTCGTTGGGCGTAGAAAGGGTCGTGTGGTCGTCGTCATACATGTTCATAAGCTCTTTCAGAAATGGCTTTAATTCTGCTTCAACATCCTAGAGAGAACACCTTCAGTATGATACTTAATTGAATATAAAGAAAGGCGTCCTCACATATGTAATCGTAGCGACTATATCGGCGGTTGAGTGTATGCCTGCCCTGCGACGCTTCTGCCGACGTGTTGTCTGCGTGGACGTCCGAGCCCGTTTAACGCGACCACGTGCCGCCTCACGTTCCGGCTGTACGCTGGAGACAGCACAAGGGGATCCGGTCGCCATGACGGACCGTGTCTCTGACCTCCACATTTGCACCCGCTGCGCCTCGCTTAGCAGTTGCGGGCAACTGATGCGCCGTCGTGCGGCTGCAGAGTCTGGACCTCTCGCCTTGCACGCGCTCAAACACCATGGGCACGTCTCTCCGAGTGTGTTTGTATAGCAGCAGAGCAAGCAGTCGAAAAGGATGCGATGGGGTTCCAGTCGAAGGCGGGGAAGCGACTCCCATTTCGTCAACTACAGAAAGTTCCGTATGAAGAGTGAAATCCGATGTGAAACATACAACATCAGCGATACGTACGTGCCTGTCCCATTGATATTCTCGGCAAAGCATGCGGGTAGCGTTGTCCGTGGAGCCAGCCATGTCGGGCAAAAGGTTACAGAGCCAGCCGAGTAAGCACAGGAGGACGAGGGCGACTCGGAGACCAAGGAGCAGATATGGGTATCGGAGCTGCGCCCAACCCGAGCAGCGCGACTTTCATGAAAGGATCGGCAGCCTCGTTCGTAATGCGGGGGCTAGAGAAGGCTCAAACTTCGAGCGCTTTCAGCCGCAAGGATAGTTCATCGGAAGCAACATGAGCCAATGACCAGGTGAGGAGACACGGGCCGCGTGGATTGTGACCATAAGTCCCCTGCCTGCGTGTATTGTCCACTGATAAATGAGGCCATCTCGTGCCGAGGTCGTGGTCGAGGTCGTGGTTGCAACGAGGGCGGTGTTGTTGCCTTTTGGAAGTCGCGTTTCGGTGGCTGGACCTCCACGCGCTTCACACCGAACTAGACTGAAAAGGACTTGTCGGTTCAACATAAGGTCGATGTTACGCAGCTACTATCATTCAATATTTACGGCTAAGATGTGTGGAGACTAGACGCAGCAGGAAGGGGCCAGTACATATGTCAGCTGCATGGACCGCCACTGACGCGGACGCTTCAGAATGACCTCAATGGTTACGCAAAGCTCTGCTTGCTAGTCAGGAACAGCTCGAACGAATGTCCGCTTTTCTATCAGTTCGTGAGAGATGATATGACGTTCCCTGCCTGCAGCATAAGTAGCGCTGAAGCGGATAACCGAATCTCATAAATCGTGACAACAGTGCTCTGCGTATGACGTGCGCTTCTATAGGACAGAATGACGGTGGTAGACGCTGCAGGTTGAAGACGAACAAAGTAGCAAATGGCAGACAATCTGTATGAGCAGCGTCAGAGTACTGATGGCGTGATAGCCAAACAGTGACGAGAAAGCATGGCATCGCGGGACTCTGGTGTACACGGTGTTGTTGACAATCTCATCATGTGGCCGACAGTGCGAATGCGCCGTGTGTCCTGACAAGGTAGTACAAGCGCAAACTTGAATGCCGCGCCGGAAGGTGGACAGTAAGTGGCGAGAGACACGCGTAGCAAGACCTCGACCATGTGCCCGAATTGGCATCTGCATGTCAACATACATATGTACTCTTCCACCGAGGAATGGAAAGACTGTCAAACTAATCCGCACCTTGTAACTGAACAATACAATACGACGCGAACGGTCCCTGTTCGTTGCTATCAGGACCATGCAGCGTGCAAAATGGGACACACGTAGTTCTGAAGACCACGAGTGGCCATCATAATGAACGGTAAGTTATGATGCTCCATACAAGGGCATAGGAAGGAATACTGCATGGTTGCGCCTCGCAATGCTGCGTAGAGGGTTCCGCTGCTTTCAGGCAAGCAGGTTTCGCCGCGGCAGTGGTCACAAGTTCGCTACGACAGCGGTCTGAGGTTTCGCTGGGCAGAGATGCAGGAGGGATGCTACGGCGGCTCGCAGTGAGGGCTACAAGAACAATACAAGTGCTCGCAACCCCCAGGAAAGCCGTTAGCGCGGGGGCTATTAAATGAAGAGACACAAGACATAGCGCTAGAAGATGCCTCGTCAGATCCCATTGTAACGCTCGGCGTCCCCGCCTAGACCATGGGACACGATGGAACAAGACCGATGATGTTGCTGGACATCTCTCAGGAGCACCTTACAGACTCACCGATGCATACCACTGAGGGTGAGAATATCATGTGATACATTGCTCCATATATGATTCGTCGAGGTTTGGCCCAGCCGTACGATCACCCCATGTCCTATGTCCGAGACATGTATCGTCAGAACACCCCGGCATGCGCAAGACTTGTTGACTTACAAACTAGATGAACAAGCCAATCGCCCCCCTTTCTGGGTCCATCTTCCACTCTCCGTCGACACGTATACTGGCATGCACGTATCCACACCCAGCCACAGGACACGCCCACTCATGTACGGCTTCAACGACCGATTTCGCTTTGCCCTTACCCTTCCTACGCGTTGAGGCAGATCCGTGACCCCGTCGTCTGGGTAAGGGATGTACGGGACGCGGCGGAGACGGCGGCAAAGCCATAGGCTCCGCTTCCAGAGTGGAAATGATGCTAGGGGGGCGGGGACGCCGAGATCGCAGACGAGAGCGTATTGAGTTATCTTCGGGTGGGACTTGCGCACTGTCTGCAGCTGGTCCGCCTGCTAGAGACGTATCTGCATCTGAGTGGAGCATCTCCGCCGCCTTCCGCTTGCTCCTCCTAGGTGCAGGTTCCTTGCCCGCTATTCTCTTGCCCTTGCCGGACTCGGGCTTGCTAATGTCCGTGACGATATCGGCATGAAGCACGTCTCGCGCCTTTCCCTTGCCCTTAGAATCATGCACCTCCAGTGCATCAGCCAGAGCAGGTGATGGGGGTGACGGAGCAGGCTTCATGAGCTCTTGAATGCACTTGCCATCAAGCATATGGCCGCATCGAAGCCCCCAGATCTTCTGCCTAGCAAGCTCCTCCTCGGGCGCCGCGCTCTCGGCCGACAATGTAAGGGGATCGTTGCAGCGAGCGCAGACCAGCGTAGCAGGGGCCTCGATAGCGCCTCCAGAAGGTTTACTTGGGCCCGCTGTTGTTTCCTCGTCGTCATCAAGAAAGATAATAGGCGAAGTTGTCTCGGTCGTAGAGGGAACTTCGGGCGGAGCAAAGTCGAACGTGAACCCGGGCATGGGTTTCTCTGGATGCGTGTAGCTTGGTTTGTAATGTTGCTCCCTCGACCGTTCGAAGGTTGGGATAGGGCCTCGTCGACCACCGTCCCCGAACTGGTTGTCCATGATTACTCGAAGTAACCTGAGGTCTTCGAGATCGCCTATAGGTTCATTGAACAAGATTGTACCATGATAGATCTCGGCTTCGCCTGGAAGCCCTCGCTGTGGCGCCGGTTGCGAGTCCTCGCGCCAAAAGTCAAGAAAATCGGGAAGATAGTGGCGCCAACCTCGTTCTGGGAGTCGTCTCTGACTCCGAAGCTGCTCCTCTGCTTCTCGTTGCCTGTTCACTTCCTCCACAATGTTCTGCCTGTTCAGAGCAATCAAGGCGCCGCCCAAACCCATAGCGGGCTGGTGGTGCGACCTAGCCGCCGGGGCAGGGGGTAGCACATCTAACATTGGCGTATGACGACGAAGGGGCGGCGTTTGTCGGATGCTGGCTTCAAAGGCGAAAGGACGAGCGTTGGGGCGGACGGGAGGAACAGCATCCCCTCGTCTGCCTAGGTGGACGGGAAATGCGCGATTACCTGCAAGATGCGGTGGGATAGGGGGTACGGGTGGGGCATATCGAGGATGGATGGGCCTCGGGGGAGGAGATATGAAACGTCGTTGTGCTAATGACGAGAGCTATCGTGACTGCACTGTGGAAGCGAGATGGGGGTTCCTCACCATGTGCGCTTCTGACTCTTGCGGCGTCTTCATCGTCGCTTTCTACCACGATGGCAGACGCGGAGGTCGTCCCTGAGGCCACTCTAGGTCCAGCTGGATGAGTTCTTGAGCCTCTGCTGTTAATGGATGGAAAAGAGGGCTCAACGAGCAGGATCTCGTCGTCGTCGAATGAGTCGACATCAATAACCTCTTGCGCAGACTGTTGCGCGGGTAGCACGCTGCCAGCCAGATCGATAGTAGCCATAGGGGATACAAGGAGAGCAACCTTTCACCAGGCAGAGTGGCACGGTTGCCAATAGTAAGGGTATTGGGTTGGCGTCAAGGAGAACGACGATGTTGGTTGTAACTGAACTGGAGAACAATGCCCTGCGTCTCGGCAAGTTTGCGTCTACAACGAGCCACAGCTCACCGAAAAGGCAATCTTATCCCACGCCACCTGATGGTAGCGGAGGAGTCGAGTAGTACAGAGGTATTTTATATGACGGCTCTGGCCAGCTCTGGCCTGACCATGATTGACCGCACAAGCAACTCCTTTCCGTCTCGTCCGTGTGTACACGAAGCACACTTACAGCGGTCTATCGATAATATTTTGGATTTGCTACTACAAGTCGGAAACGACGCTCACGCTTCTGAATCGGCATTGAGCCCTCAGCGGGCCGGATACCGGAATGGTCCTCCGCTTCCGCTCGTCATACTATACATCATCATCGTGCTCGTAAAGTACCTCACACTGCCGTTTGCCAGGGTCCTCTCGTTCATTCCAACTGTGAGGGTACGGTCTGCGTGTCCTCGCATTCTGCGACAGTGGTCGGGTAGTCGCGAGTACTCCGAACATTCCGCCATGGTGCTCAACCTGCAGTCTAAGATGAAGGCATGTACTCGAGTGCCACATTGCACATAGAAAAACTGAAGGCAGCCCTCGCCACAGCTCCGGGACGGTAACGAGATACCTATGATAGGTTTTGGTCAGGAAGCCCTCTCCCTCCAGGCGAAGCTAACGGTGACTCATGCGTTCCGCTCCAGGCACGTACGAGTTGGAGGGTAAGGAGGCATATAATGCGGTGAAGCATGCCTTAGAGGTGAGTGGCTCTCGTCTTCTTTCCTTCTCCCCGTTCTGAACGTAACACAGGCGGGATATCGTCATATCGTTAGTCGAAGTCTCCGTTGCTTTGTGCTGGATCTGACGCCAATCTGGGAATTCATCTTCCGTGAGTACAGGATTCGGCAGAGTGGTACTACAACGAGCGCGAATGCGGTCAAGCCATTCGTGATTTCTGCGCAGCCTCTGGTGTCCCTCGTTCTGAGGTTTTCTTTACTACCAAGCTGCAGAATAATGCTGGGCACTCAGCTGCGAAAACGTCGATTTCCCGCTCCCTCCAGAAGTCCGGACTGGGATATATTGACTTGTACCTGATGCATTCTCCCATTGGTGGCCCACAAAAACGCGCGGAGAGTTGGGAAGCCATTCTCGAAGCAAAGAAAGAAGGGCTCATGCGCAGCGTCGGCGTCAGTAATTTTGGCGTGAGGCATCTGCAAGAGATGGTGGATGCCAGTTCGGAACTCCCCGTGATTAATCAGGTCGGTCCAGACTGCAAGACTTCATCTATCACGAGCCGCAACTAACATCACACCCAGGTCGATCTTCACCCCTTCATGACGCGGACAGATATCGTCGATATGTGTCGGAAGCATGGGATCGCGCTGGAGGTAAGAGGTCACTTCCCGTCTTGACAGCGAAGCCACCACGCAGCAATAGGCTTGGGCCCCGCTCGTGCGCGGATATCGCTTCAAACACCCGTCCATTGTTCGCCTAGCCCAGAAGTACGGCAAAGAGCCCGCGCAGATTCTCTTGCGGTATTCCTTGCAGAAGGCACGTCTCCGAACCGTTGAACTGATATGCATTGCCTGACTGTCCACTGCCAGGGCTACATCCCGCTGCCTAAGTCTTCGTCCGAGCGCCGGATCAAGTCAAACTTGAACGTCTACGACTTCGAGCTCACCTCGGAGGAAGTAGCTCATCTGGACAGCCTCGACGAACGTGCGTTCCAGCCATTGGGCGGCGACTTTCGTTATTTTGTTACCGAACATATTCCGTACTAACTGCACGTTCAGGCCTTGTTACGGACTGGGATCCAACAGATACACTATAACCAACCTATTTGTGCCTTGTACGCGCCAACTACAATAGTTGCTCAGGCCAAGCGCTACGCTCGGATATTCGTTGTCAAGGCGTGATGCCCTTGTGGTGTGCCGGGGAAGACGCAGGAGGTAAGTTATACCAGGAATGGTTCATTTGGCAACAGACCCTGTCATAAAACAAGAGACTACGGCCCTTGTCAAATCTTCGACGTGGAATGATGGTCTCAGGCGTACCAGCGATGCATACCCATGTCAGAGCACTCAGAAGCGTGGGGCCCCGGAGAAATGTGTGGCCGGTTGTTATTCTCTGCTCGCAGTCTGGGGTAGATGGACAGGGCAGTGTGGTACGCATTGTTCGCTGACTATGACCACCTGACGTCTGAGACTGTCATCGAGCAATGGTTCTGCGATGCAGGCGCTCCTCGGGAGCGGAAAAACAGTCGAGGATAGTCACCGAAATTGACGAATCTCGGACCACAGTAATACAATGCACCTCGTGGTTGGAGTCGGATGCACCCCTGACTACATCCGCTCCGTATCCAACATTACGAGTGCTGTGATCGTCGGCGCCGTTCTTCCCCTTCCCCGGCAATTGTGCGAGCATTCTTCTCGGCAGCTAGATGCTAGAGGAGTAGGTTTGATCCATAGACGGTGACATACTAATACCGAAGGCCGTTGGAGGGCTGAGTGAAAGGGGAATCATAGCGAGCACAGCATACAACAGCGCCGTGGTGGACAACTACTTACTTTGGATCGTCGCACCGCGGGTTTGCCAGCAGCTCTCCGAGCGCTGGAGTGCGCGAGTTCAAGTTGTGCATCATTGATGTTGCCTGAATATCGTAGGAGCATCCTTGTCTTTCCCGTGACAGTGGACAGGGCGCATACCAACACAAGATATATCGTGGAGACCCCACATACTGCCCTGGCAGTGCGTGGACGTGATTCTCGCCGCTGTCAGATCGCAGACGCAAGCAGGTATAGCCTGTAGCCCTTGAATGCTCTTTGTCAAGCACGTATAAGCTTAGAATACAGCGTCAGAAGATAAGCAGTACACCTGATTCCCTTTCAGTTGCGGTTGTATTTGAAGCGCGTAGCCCTATACTACCCCTTTCGTCACCGCAGCAACACATCGAGTCCAATCCAGAAGGTAAAGCTTACCTGACATACCGACTCTTTCGTGCAAGCGTGAGTCCGGGATTTCACGCGGGACATCCAGCACCACGCTCCGAGCTGAATCGGAGGTGGCAATAAGAAAGTTTCACTGCTATCGCTCCTACATCATCGACTGTTGGAGTCCATATCACATTAGCCTGGCTTCGTACAGTACCAGTGTGCTGATGCCACAGTCCCCGATGTCTCCGACCGTGAGTGCCTTGAATGGCCACTGGTTCCAGTTCAGGAGGATCATCGACTCCGTCTTGAGAATGTTGTGAATTGTTGTACGCATCATCCATCGACATCGGAAGATATTCACAGTAGTACGCAACTTGAAGCATGTCTGTGAGGCTGTATGTTGTGTCTTGACCAAGTCGGAGGGCTGCTCCGAGTCGCGGAGGCGCTCAGCTGGCATTGAACTGGGCCGGGGAAGTGGCGCAGACCGGTCGATAGTGACGCCGCCTACATAGCAGTTCGATGCAGCCGTTCAGCTGTTCACAGTTCAGCAATGAGGCTGGGTGGTGATGGAGACGTACGGGGAGCTCAGCAGGCATGTTGCCAATTCTTGATTACACTAACTCCCCTCGTCCATCCTCGACATTTGGCGACTCAGACAACGTCAGGGTTATCCGAGTCGAGGCTGGCACTGACAGTCGTTCCGAGTCGGAAGCTCGCAATCGCCTGCTACTCGACGAAGCATCGGTGAGCGACATCAAGTCAGCGTAGGTTGTCAACATCTTTAGCACCGTCATCCAATACTGAACACACCATGAATTGGGGGGGATGCATTGCGCAAGATGCGTGCAAAGCCTCTACGGAACTGACTCCAGTGCCGCGGCACCAGCGTGACCACCGCAGACAACACCAAAACTTGACTCGCTGGCAATTTGGACAACCAAACCGCTGGCATGATCAAATCGAGTATGGCCCCATGGTATGTTTTGTACCTAGAACTGACGGTGGTAGTGACCATTGTAGACCGTCGTCGCGTCGGGATTAGAGGCGAACACATGCACGAGTCGGGGGCGGTTAGAGTACCAGGCCGGGGCCAGTCGTAAGGATTGCTTTTTACTCATATACACGGCAATTATGACTCACTCAGAGGTTCCGTAGTGTGCCACCGCCTTTACCATAGACTAGATACGGCATCCGCGAAGCGATAGTAGAGTCGTGCGGTGGGACAATCAGTTTCTGCGCAAATGCCCCTGACTATTAGTCACGGTTGACCCTTCAAGCACGTTCAAGCACTCACTTGGTTGCTTGAGTGTACTAACAGTACGACAGACACTTTATCAACGCACCCTCTGGAATGGACCAGTGCTAGAGGCTCAACAGGACGTACTGTATCCTCAGACTCGCGTCGACGGGAGCAAAGCGGGAAGGTCTTCGAGATTCTCAAGGCATATGGTCCGTTCTTTACACAGGCCAGGTGAAGGGCGACAGTACCTCAGCACAGACGGTTCGTTCTTTTCTTGCACGGTTGAACGGACCTTGACCCTGAGTCAAGATAGCGGCAGACAGGCGCATGCTACAGATGGCTAATTCCTTGCTACGTGACACCTGCAAACTGTCAACAGGATGCACACCAGACCTATTGCTTTACGATAAGTCATGCGATTCCCAGACTTACACATTTGACTGATCCTTGCCAGAGTCTATCTCCATTTCGTCGTGAAGTCTGGCTTCGCTTCATGAACTGTCGAATGACGTACTAGCAGATATGGTGGTAGTCTTGCATATGACCATCGTCTTACGAATTAGCGGGAGCCGTTTCTGTTCCTGAGGCTGTGAGCTGCCGGCTGCTCGGAGCTCCGAACATGGGGGGCCATCGGCAATGCATATCGAATTGGTGCGGGTCCCCGAGAAGTGGATGGAGATGAGAAATGAAGATAGGACGAGAAATAGCCAAGGTGAGAGGCACTAGGCTTCGCGGCGGAACGCGACTGACAAGTGGCAGGTCATGAGCACGAGTAACGGCCAAGGCAGTGGGTCGCATATTTCTGGCGCGCTCGAGCGCACTGCGGCCATTCAATGCTGGGAAGCGGTGTGCTCACTTGACATACCAAACAGTGGAGAGTCACAACATCCCTAGACCAGATGCATTAGGGAATTCTCGCTTACCGATTTTTAGCGTGACATATGGAGACGCTCTCATGGATGGTATTCCAGGTGAAACTCAAGATCGGAGATGACTACATTTCCTTCCCTGAGAGTTCATATATCCCTCTAGCTGGATCTCACGGCTATACAGCCGATGCTCGGGGTGGTGCTCTGTCGGCCGCAGCGTCACCTTGACTCCGAGAGCAATTTATTCTGGGGGCTGGAAATATTTCTCTTGGAGCGGCGACTCCCTCTCGTTACTCCCGCCCTCACCGTTCAACATCCCCTGCGTTCAATTCTCAGGTTTCCAGACTCCTGGTGTCAACAGCCTCTACTCAGCGTCAGCCGCGTGAAGCTAGATCTCGCAGTGGTACAAGTGCGGTCGCTAGCTACATAAGCTCCTGGATTAGCGTTGACTCTCGCCAGTGTCTCCGGGTGATTGCGCGGTTCGTCTTGTGCAGAACCGAAGCGGCTATTGCCGGGCGACGTGGCCTCAGGACAGTGCAAGGGGCGCCCACCGTGACGGCGAAGCAGCCCTGGAGCTGAGACTAGAGGTAGGTTCTATCATTTGATGCCCAGCCTGTATGTATCCTCCAGCGGCACAATGAAACCCCTTCCACATTGCTCAAATCCGCACTTGAACTCGAAGAATCAGCACGGCTATCGCGGCGTATACACTACACCTGATGCGGCCTTCGTTCCAGTGCCTTATGTAGAAGGACGTGCCGCCTGACTTGCCTACTGCGACTCGCATGCCTCCGTCGGTGGAAAAAATATTTTCGGTTAACCCAGACGCCCGCTGCTCACCAGTCACTTATGTCGGCCAATGCTCCGGACGACGAATCGGGTCTCGATATCTCAGCCTACGGCTAGCCCCTTCGCAAGCAGTATATTTCTAGGAGTGCAGGCGCCGGGTATAACATGTACAACAAAATCACACTTGGCATTAGCATGCTACGATTCGCCATCCAATGTTTCGTCTTGCATCCGCTCCCTCGTCACGGCTAGCTTATGCGACCCTGCTTCGTAGCGCTTCAAGACGGCTGCATAAACGAATTTGAATGAAACTAAATCAAGGAAAGCCAAAGGAACCCGCCCCCGCTATAATTTCCTTGTGTGGACTAATGCGAGTCTGAGATACGCGCTTTCTCCAGACTCGAGGCGCGCAATCGATAGTCCGGCGGTACAACTTCCGTACAAGTGTACAGTCCTCCACTTATACGGCCTTCGTTATACTTGCAATGTACGCCTCGTCAGAATGGGCCGTCGTAGCCCTTATTAGGACGAACTTAGAACGTCGGACAAGGTTGCGAGAGATGTGATCTGGCAGAATCTCGCGACGTGGAGTAGGACCCTACTCTGAGATGAGCCGTCCCAGACAGGTAAGGATAGATTGTCGATCTATGCATGGGCGGTGGCAGACGATACCCACGGGACGGAACTGAACGATCGCACCTTTTACTCCGCCGGCGCCTGAGCTTACTTGACTCATCGCTATCGACATTCCTGTCGCGTTACCGCGCGCTCACAAACAACAAGGCTGCCTGTATCTGTCTTTATTGGACCGCGAATGGTATGTTTCAGGCCCTAGCATGCGGGCGAGAACAACCACTTCGCCTTGTTCCTTGTATCTGCCGGGCTTTTGGCAGTAGCGCCTCTGAGAAATGATACCAGTTTTGTCAGACCCATAATCTCTATAATACGCACCCTCAATATACGCCTCCCGCGGAACCTTCTTGCCTTTACCTGCGCTCTCATTCCGAGAGCGATACCGCAACGCAACGTCCAGTCCCTTACCTAGAGGACTAAGAGATCAGTTTCAAGGTAAATCAGCCTCAAGTACCGTACTGTACCTGACGGCAGAAAGCGGCAACAAAGTCGGCCGTCAAGGTCAAGGTTCCCCTCCAGCGAACACGTGTAATCGACCTGCGCATTATGAATTATTGTCTGACTAATCCTAGCCGCTACCCATGACTGAAACCGATGAGAAGCAATTAGGGACAGAACCACTATCAGCATTGCTGTGTAACAAAGCCAACTGCCCTCTCGTTACACTCGGTCGAGCTCCGAGTCAAGCGACGGAGCATATGTCAGATGCAACGTGATTCAAAGGCAGACTTACGCACTGAAATGACACGCACGACGCGAGGCAGGACCGTGCGCTATGGCGTGAGCGAGCTGTATCATTCCAACACTACCTGTCCATCCGTCTATCGACCGGCCACTCACATTGCTACCTCGCGACCACCCGCGCAAACTCAATTGCACGGTCACCAGACTGCGGCTTCCATCTCATGCATTGACTCCATTCTCACAATGCAGCGTCGGATAACCGAGAGGATTTGGCAGAGTCATTGGACCAGGCCTCATAGGCGGGTCGCCAGGGGCGAACTCTAGACAACAAGAAAAGCATGAGACATCCAGGGGGAATGGAATTGAACCTGTCAGGTTTCCTCGGCCTACTCGGGCTTTACGCTCCGTCGCTAGGCTAAGCAGTGTTCGCGGTCGTCAAGCCGCCGCGGAGCGCAATGTCAGACGTATGTAGGACATCTTCCACCAGTAGGCCTTATCCAAGCTACGCTTCCCAAACCCCACCCTTGTGATGACCGTGACGGTAATGCGGCTATTACAGTGCATCT
Source organism: Daedalea quercina L-15889 (assembly GCA_001632345.1). Taxonomy (NCBI): domain Eukaryota; kingdom Fungi; phylum Basidiomycota; class Agaricomycetes; order Polyporales; family Fomitopsidaceae; genus Fomitopsis; species Fomitopsis quercina. The sequence continues at coordinate 546,558 of KV429038.1, read as the reverse complement.
GACACAAGCGATAGCTGCCAAGATTCCGGACGACGGCTGCTGAGAATCCTCACCATTACTATAACCTAGCTGGCATCAAAGGGGCGGAGAGTCACGGAGACTAAATGTATTCCGAACTCAGCAGGTCGCGGGCGTGGTCGGACTCTCGTACATTTCATATGATCCCTCGAAACCTGCTACGCTAAGTGATCTGCGTGCAATCGTGAGCTGGCTTTTCACCACTGCGCTGCTTCAGCACATCGAAAGTAGCTCGCTCACTCACAAATTGAATGGGGTTTGGCCGCTGATCCTATGGTCATGATAGACGGCTTCTGTCACAAACTTTATGCCGCGTAGCGCGCGACTATGCACTACATATCGCTGCTTTCAGAGTGTCAGTAGATCGGATTGGGGGCACCATGTATGAACTCCGCAGAGCCAACGGGACTAAGTTGGATGGACATCTTACATATGTCAATCGACTCAACTCCGACACCGAGTTCTCGTTCCTATGACCTATAAGACATTTAACATTACAGATTTAGATGGTACTACTTCCCGGATTCCGCCTGCGTCATCAGAGTCACGCCGAACCCTGGAGGCTTTGGACGTCTCAGGATCTCTTCCCACACCGCTCGACGACATAGGCCCTCGCCCGTCTCTGTTCCTGTCCGCCAACGCCTTCAAGATCTTCCGGCATTTCACCATCGAGGTTTTCCTGACAAACACAGAGTTGTGTTGTGTCAGTACCATTAGGTCGGCGCTGCCAGGTGTCATACAACTCACGCGAGTACGATCCGCGCCAGCCTCGATGAGGAGGCAAGCCGCTTCCGCGTGTGCCGACTCCATGGCCAGGTGAAGAGGTGTGTTACCTTACGCCATTGGAATGCGAATGAGGGTGAATTGTCGCGAAATGCTGGCCGAAAGACGTACCCACACGGTCAGCGGTGTTTAACCGGGGTTTGGGAGATCCCTCAGCTGGGCTAAGCAAAAGACTGATGAATCCAGTCGACCCTGTGGTAGCAGCGCGGTGGCTTCGGATCTTACGATTGATACGCAGCCTTACGACAGAGGGATGTGAGCGTACAGTGGTAGCTGGTTTGCATTGTCCCGTGCATTGATCTAGCGACACTATGAGGCGTCATTTCAGGAAGCAGAACGACAATATGCCTACATCGGCACCTCGAGAGATGAGTAGTTTGCCTATCTGGAGGGAGGAGGATCAGAACGCCATGCTAGTTCGATAGAGCGAATGCCATACGTCTACCCGAGACTTGGAAGCCGCATAGTGCCTGACAGAAATAACCAATCAACCTGACGCAGTGAGGCGTAATATGTAATTCTCACAGCGGTGTGATACCTTTGTCATTCCTATGGTTGACGTTCGCTCCGGCGCCGAGAAGTTCGCGCATGACTTCTTCATGTCCTGCGCTTGCTGCTCCGCTTATAAATGAGAAGATACAACGATGCTGAGAAATGGCCTAACCAGCGATGTGTAGCGGCGTCCACCCGCTATTGTCGGCGCGGTCGACGTCTGCGTTGTGATCAATCAGATACCGTACGATGTCGAGGGCCCCGGACGAGGCTGCCCAGTGCAATGGTGTACGCCCGTCCTGCCACAGTTTGAGTTCAACAAATATCGTCATATGCGGGTAGCATCATGGTGTTTTACCACGTCTGGAGAGTTGACGAGAGTAGAATCCTGGGAGACGAGAGAGCGAAGTAATCCAGTCTGACCTATCAATGTGAATGTATGAGCTATGGTATCAGCTCGTCTTCAGAGTATACTCGCAATTGAGGGCAGCATTATGCACCGACATATTCGGCATTGTGTGGAGGCACTGCCGGACGAGAGGTGGTTGAGAGCAAGGCAACGCGCGTACGGATGGAAAGCGGACGCGTCTGTGGCGTCACGCCGTGGGAATTGACGGGCGGTGGTGGCGGCAGATGGCCTAATTTGGGAGAACAACTTCCAGGTTGTCTCGGCGTGCGGGCATCCTTCGTTCTGTCATTTACGCTCAATCGACCGCTCGACGTCAAAGATATCGAGGACGTTGGTGAAACTGTGAGACGATAACGTACACGAGGACACTGAGTCTGATCTACTCAACGCCCTCATCGCAGCAGCCATGCCCTCCGTCAATCTCAACGCAGACCCGATTACCGACAGTGAATGGAGTCCACACATTCTCTTGGCATTTCTGCAGTCTCAGTCGCAGACCGCTTTGACGAGGCTGTATCATAAACCATCGTCGTGTCTCTCCGTTTTTCGGTATGCGAGCCCTCCGCTCTTCTGGTTCAATCTTAATGGCAGTACTCTAGTCTCTTGAGGCCGCTCGAGCGCCAACTGATTATGAACCTTCTATGGTTGGAATCAACCATTCCCATGTCCACAATGTCTGCATGGGTCACACAAGAGGGTAAAAAGTATGATAATAATGCTCCAAAACGTTCACATTCTGCAGGAAGTGACCGTTGCGGTTAGGCCATATGACGACTCCCTTTCCACGCTAGCACGTCTCCATATCATCCCTAAATCGACGACAAAGCTCGCACTCAATGCAACATTCAGAACGTCACTGCGACAAGCTATTACCGGCGGGTGAGTATGAGGCCATTTCAAAACGTCATCGACGTTGAACAATTCAGAGGAACGACAGGAAGCTTTGGGGTACCGGCCGAACCCGACCCGCAGCATCCGCCTCCTGACATCGCCACATTGGATGCCTATGCCCTCGAACGCTGGGAGGTGCGCCTCGACGACCCTGAGCTTCGCGAAGCCGTCTAACAGGCTCTTCTATTCAGACCATTCTCCACTATATGGTATCCTCCGGAACAGGGCAGCATCCCACGAAGCCTTCACAGGAAGTTCTATTCCTCTTGCAGCGCAGCGGTCTTATGACGAAAACGCGGTGAGTTATGCGTATCATCGGCCAATAAGAAAGGGAGGTAGGGCTGATCTCCACATCAGTGGCGGCGTATTGCAGATAACATCGTCAGGCTTCCAATTCCTGTTGCATGATCCTCATGCTCAGCTGTGGGAGCTGTTGCTGCAATTTCTGCATATGGCAGAGGTAAGGATATTCTCAGTAGCGAAGGAGAGTCGTCCCGTCATTTTATATCTCATGGAACAGGAGCGACAAATGGACCTGGTGGAGGCCCTGAGCTTCCTGTTAATGTTGTCAACAATGGAACTTGGTCTGGTGTGTCTTCGATATTGCTGTACCAATCAGGCTATTCGATTAAGATCTGAGCAGGCATTTGCAACGGAGAATCTGAGTCCTACTCAGAACGCTATGCTCGCGGACTTGCGTAATTACGGCTTGATCTGGCAGTATGATGTCCGTGGCCACAAGCTCTCCGATACCGTTGGAACATCCGTCGATTGACCGCAATTCACTTTGCTTAGGCGTCCGCGCGTCAATTTAGTCCGACCCGTCTAGCCACTACCCTAACATCGTCATCACCCCCTCTGCCGACGTCCCGTAATACAGGGGCTGGCTCTCACGATCAAGGGTTCATTGTACTCGAAACAAATTACCGACTATATGCATATACCGGTGCGTACTATAGCCCCCGCGTGAACGCTTCGGGCTGATCTTGTTGTAGACAATCCCCTTCAGATCGCCGTACTGAATCTGTTCGTTACTTTGAAAGCTCGATTCCCAAACCTCGTCGTCGGTGCGATCACTCGCGAGAGTGTCAAGAAGGCCCTTGCGAATGGCATAACCGCAGACCAAGTAGGTTGAGTCTGTTATGAGTTCTAGGACACCGTTAGTCATGCGGTTTTCAAGATCATCAGTTATCTTACGACATATGCCCATCCACAAATGCGCAAGAACGTACGCACCCTGTGTCTCAATCCCGCGGATCATCTGACACATGTTATCCGTTCCGCACATAGAAACCCCTCCTACCGGTCACCGTGCAAGACCAAATCCGCCTCTGGGAATTGGAGAAGAACAGAGTGAAATCGCAGGAAGGTTCGCCAGTCATCTCGCTTATGTACAGGCACAACTACATGCGGGTGCTGATCTTCTCCGCGACAGGATATTTATACACTGCGTTCGCTTCCCAGCAGGATTACGAATACGTGCTCGACTACGCCAAGAAGCTGGATGTGGTATTATGGGAGAACCCGACCAAGCGGTGTTTCTTCGGCAGTCTGGACGGACATGCTAACATACGGGGATTCATCGAAAGGCGGACCGCAGAGAAAGCATGACTGAGATGCGGCTGATAGTATCAGATGGCCATTTAATTATCGCCGCCGAGTACTTGCAACCCTTGCACTATAGTCGCTCGTTGTTGGACTATGACGTAGTATGTTCGGTCCATATGCTGTCGGGAAAGTCCCTTTGCTCCCGGCTCATGTGTAAGGCGGAACCAGTACAGCTTGTGTGATACGTGGTGCTGAGTACATAATCTCATTCAGAATACAGAATACAGAATACAGAATACAGAATACAAATGTGGGCAATGAGAGAAGTCCGTGATCGAAGTGCTCGCAGAGACGATGTGTACAGTGACCGACCTAAGTCGGCGAGTGGCGTGCTCCATGCGAAGCGTAGATGGGGTGAGAGACGGGAGGGGGCTGGTAGATCGAATGTGCCGATTCCTGCCCCCATGACCACGGGGGAGGGACGGAGCGCGTCCGGACGTGATCGCGCCCGCGGACAGCCGGGAATTGGGCACTGATGGACACGCTGGTGGGCGGTGCCGACGCGTAGTGAGAGGCCGCAACCGTGGCCGTATCTGGGGACCAAGCTGCCGACCCAGGGTGCTCCGCGATGGCGAGCCGATGAATGTCGTGCTCGTAGCTGCGCCCCATCCGCACACTGTTGTGGGCGTGCTCGGCCCACGTCTCGTCCCTCGGCAGATGTGCCGAATGGAAGTGACCAACCGGCAGTGGCGCCTGGTACATCGCGGATGCGCCGGCTGATATAGAGTACGCTTCCGGAGCACAAGAATAGGACGGTGGCCACGACGTGCACGTCAGGTCCTCCATGACGGGAGACTCGACAGTGCTGTAAGGCGAATGAGTGGCATGCGTAGAATCCGTCGGCGATACGGGATGGCCGACGTCGGTGTGGATTCGGGGATAGACTGGATCGAACTGCGCCGTTCTGCTTGTTGTTGCATAAGGACTTGTAGGTGAACTTCCTGGTGAGCGTGAGAAAGCCGAGATTTCCAGCGGCGAGGGACCTGCCCCCATATGTGGCGTCCGAGCCAGCGCCCTGGACGAATGGGAAGCTAGGCCTAACACAGTCCTACGTTGATAATCAATGTCGTCCGCGTCTTCACTGATAATAGCGTCCGAGTACGCGGTCAGCATGAGGACTGCAACATGACCGAACAAGATCACCCACTACTGCGCGGGAACTGAGGTGTATTGTGTCTCCAGCTTCAGTGGGTATCGGAAGTTGGCGGACTGGAGAAGTTCAGTTGGTATCTTCAGCACCATGAGATCAGGGCGACTCGTAGGCCTGTGCAGCCTCCCGGAGCGGACATCATCCTGCGTAAAGTACGAGATGAGGTGGTGGTCAGATCCGTTGATCTTGACCGTTATCGTCTGAAGGACATCTATCGTCAGCCGACGATGGTGCACATTACTGGGCATACTATTCACCTTTTTAATCAATCCATTAGGCTTCAACATCACATGCCCGTCAACGGAGTGGCCACCTTGCGTAATGTCAGACGTCTCGGACGCCTGCTGGGAAGCGCGAAGGCTGCTTCTGTCGGTGACTTCCCTATAGATCTGATGCCGACGCGTCGGTGAGCATGTGGTCACGCCTCAATTTCAACGACGAGACTCACCAGGAAATTACCAGAGATGCGCGATTGCGACCATGCTAACCCTTCCGTCCAGCGTTTAATCCCGCTTTCCTCAACGCTGAACACAAAGACGGCACCACTTCTGATCATAGATCGACGTTCGAGCTCGTTCAAACGACGAGTGACTCGCGGTAAGATGCCTCTTCGAGCGGCCTGACGTCGGGACGGCATAGGATAATCAGGTACAGTTAGCGGAACGGGGGCAGGGGGAAAGTGTAAGCCTACTATTGGAATACGAGAGAGCCTGAGTGACACGTACCTCTATGAGTCGAAGGGCATCTTCTGTGCTATCAACGTACCCATAGAATGGTTGGACGTCGGTCGTTGTAGTCGCTGATCGCTGGGGCGGTGGCATACTTGGAGACGAGTGCGACAGCGAGACGGTATGCAAGGAGGGTCAGGGCTGTGGAGGGAGGATGCTGCTGGCGGGAATCCGCATTTATTGGACACCCACCATACCGTTCCAGGAACTCAGCCTTCTTGGGTACCAGTGGCATCTTGCGCAAGAACCACAGAGTAGAGATCGTTGCATCAAATGGGTCCGAAAGAAGAGCACCTACGACGCCGATACCCACCATATTGCAGGGTCATGGCTTGTCAAGGCGTGACACCGTGATAGTCCTAAGACTCAATTATGAGAGTGACACCCTCGGGTCGCAGGTAGGTAGTCCCACAGGGAGCCGTACATACAATTGGCCAACTCCGCGGCGTCAATCCACGAAGGATCAGGACATGGTGCCTGCGCGTCAAGCAGTGAGCTATCGACCTAATGAAAGCGACGCCGACTCGCGGCACTGCAGGGCAGACGGCTAGAGGCGATGGTTATCGCATACTGCTACCCTGTCATTGTCACTTGGGCTGTCATCATAGCACTGATTTGAACGTGACTTCCCCGCTACGAGGAGCCAGCAACTGCCAACTCGTAGCAATTTGACATTGCGCTGCCGGCGTATGGCGCCCTTCGCGGTAACCTCCCGCAGGGCAAACCATGTTTTCCACAGAAGCGGTGCGGGGAGTAGCATGCGCTCCTGGGGTTTCTGGCGATGCTCGGGGGAGGCAACAGGGTCACTGTCACGACACCCCGGGTGTTAGGTGCCGAAAAGAATCAATCCAGGAATAGTCGCTCAGTTACCCTGAGTATAGTAGCCCATCGGAAACGCTCCATCGGATGATTCCGAGTATCTGGTTTGCTGAATCCGGGCGCATGAGAAGATGACATGGACTCACGAAAGCAATACCATTGCTGTCTGCCCACCGCGTGTGGGATGTCGTTCGAGATGCGGCCGAGGTCACTACCGGAGTCGTATGTCCATGCAGACATGCAGACACATGTGAAGGTCCGCATAATCGTCGTCAAGGACGATTCCTTAGAAAGAAGCCAAGGACGCGAACGCTGCCTGAGAGCAGTGACGGTATTCTCCCGGGCCACAGACTCCAGTAGTATTGCGCCTTGCACGTTCCGCCGTCGCTGAAAGCAGCAAGTGGTCGCTGCTTCTTCGCTCCGCCCCCAATATTGAAACTCAGCGGAAGGGCCGTGGGACAGATTCGTCCCGCCTGACACCTCGTCGTGAGTTGCCGACTGTATTCCCTCCCCACCGCATCCCTTCGAAATGCTTGTGCACCGCCAAATCTTGGAGATAGAAGCCCATGGCAGTGGCATCGACCGCTTTGTCTCTCTTCGTCTGGTTGGCCGTGCCGCTTCATTAGGCTCCTGATTGCTCCCGCCAGCGTATTTGCCACAACTGCAGGTCCGCAAGGGTCGTTCTAAGTCGACGTCAGGGTCCAGCCATACCCCTCCACGTTCAGCACTCAAAACGCTCACCAAATTCAGGTACAAAACATGTCTGATGTGAGTCAAATTTCATCCCAAACCGGTGCTCGCTGATATATGTGGTGTGGTGGTAAAAAAAAACTCTGGGTCCCTGGAAAAGAGCAGTGTGACACCTCCCCCGGATTCGTGCTTCGCCCTGCAACCATGTGCTCAGTTTGCCCCCGGCCCTATGACTATGGTAGGGTTGAGAACTGGGTACCGTGCGTCACAAATGGTCAGCTCCAAGATCCTCGGAGCCGCCTGCTTGACATACAATCCGAACCCCTAACAGAAACGCAGAGAGATCGTCGGCTATTACTTACCAAAGGGTTTTCGGACCTGCTACGGAAAGAAATTGCTTAACAACGTCGACTGTTCTCCGCTGGTACACTTGCGCAAGACACAGTATTCTCGAATGGCAACAACACGTTTCTATGGTTCGTATGTCTTGCGTTCCCAGGCGTTGTAGCACAATGTTCGCGGACTGACGTCACTGACAGGCGGCAGTCCTCGTCAACCCTGCCCACCGCAAAACCTTCGCAACAGTGTGTCATATACGTGAGTCAGCAGCATCGGTTCTTTGGAGTTCGTCCGGTGTCATTCTGATCCTGCGACGTTCATCTATCGCGAATAGAACAGTTCGCCATAAGGCAAAAGACAGGAACAAGAACCACGGAACGAACGCGGTGATCGCAGTGAAGATACCCGTTGAACGGCCGATGCGGCTCTCCAACTGATCCCGGCAAGGATGACTGAAATGTCATCATGGTCGAGGAATACGATGTAGCCGCCACGGATGTACATTATGTCCGATACGCGCGCGGTGCCTTCTCTATCGGCGAGTTGCATACGGCACTAATGTCATGAAGCAGCCTTCGACTCTTCGAGGGTCGAATCATCGACGGTCGCTAATCAATACTGCGCTGGTCTACAGACCTCCAATTCTCTTCTCTGTAGCGTGGCAATTGTCGTATAGGTGCAACATTGCACGTGCCTCGAGCCGTACCGAGTCTACCGACCAGGGCCGTCTCACGCCTGAGGGAATACAATCGGCGACGTCCGATGTCCATTACGGCAAGAGTACAGTAGCGCGTGCCACTTGGCTGACGTATCTGGTCTGTGTTCGAACAAGGGTTCACTACAGTGACTGATCCACGCGGCAGGATCATTGCATTCCAAATTCGACGTCAAGCCTGGTCTCGTAGCAGAGCGACAACATCCATCATGACAGCGCACCCACTGCGAATCTGCGCTGAATTAAACCTAAAAGGCTCGATCTATGGACTCATCTGGCACTCTTCACATTCGCGGGAGAAGACCAGCGACTTGTTGAGGGGACTCCGCGAGTCTCCATCAAGCTTCAAGCGCGGCGCAGACGGCTTTATGAACCCATTGATGCATGTATCGTCACGCTCTGACAACGGAATTTCCAAATCAAGGCGCGCTGGCTGCACCTATACTCTTGAGCTCACGGTATGCGACCCTGCACCGTGAGAGGTATTCGCCCTGGTCCCACTCCACTGCCTGCCTTCCCTAAGTGGTGTTGTCCGGATGACGTGACGGTGAGGCGAACATTCGACGGGCGATGGGAAGTACCTCTTGCAGTCGACCCTCCGTATACTTCCATCGTACTGCATGCCGGAAACTGCTCAGGGCCAACACAAGGTAATAGTAGAAGCCTGTCATGGGACCCTTTGCATGCATACTCATTTCGGTCTGTATAAGAACCAGACGAACACTGTCGTTTGTCACCTTGCTCCACTTCACCAGCATACGGACGAATGAACAGAGGTGTCGCAATATACGTGGAGTCTGTAGGATCATTCGGGAGACACGCACACCAAAAATATGATGATCACCGAATAGTTACCGGATAAGACGGGTCCCGGATGTATGGGCTGGGAGAGGCGTGCTTGTCAGGTGAGACTGCAGGGACCGCACTGTTGCTAACCCTGTGTCAGGTCGTCGATTGCGGAACTACGAGGTCCGCGACATATTGCCGCGTGACTGCGCGTGCCCCCTCGAACCTTAGCTGGTTGTCCCCGGCAAGGAAATTGTCTGCCATCTTAGTAGTGGCGCCATCGGACACTCTCAAATTGCCATCGAGAAGCCCAGAGTATGGTCGTGGACACGTCGATCCCTGTATTGGAAACGGAGGATGGGCCAACCCGGACGACGACCCACCCAGGTATCAAGTTGCCGGGCACGAACGGACGAGATACCGCGGTTGCGTGATCTGCAGGGCAACCGTGTTGGAATACCGGTATGAATGCCAGCTCAGAGTGCGTTACATGACCTGAGAAAAGAATGTCTTCCAGATGTGACGGCATGGTGGTGCGGTCCAGAACATGCACGCGTGAATATGGCATAGCGACCGCGGCTCGTGTGGAGACACTCCACAAGGTGCCCCGGGAATGCGGTTATCGGGAAGCAGGGTATACATATCCCACCTGATGAGCTGTCCTTATGAAATCAGTTCGTTCATGCTTACATCGCACTCACTCTTCCCCGTCAGCTGTATCCCAGTTCTCACTCAGTCGCAGCTGGTCACCTAGAGCTTGCCAGATTAAGCTGAATGCCGCCGTGGCTTCGCGACCACAACGTGTTCTACAGGAATGGGGCTGTAGGTTGGAGAATGCGTCGAGCTGCCCGAACTGTCCAGGAGATACGCGATTGTAGGACCTAGGCTCGCGATGAGTACTTTCTTCATCCTCTCGTGCAGTCTAGTCGCTCCAGAGCAGTCCGCTCATAACCTAGAGCGTATTCTAAGACTAGACTGCCGAGTATGCTTCGACATTCCGTGGCTTCACGCTGATCCCATGGGATTACTGCAGATAGCACCTCGCGTCGTTAGACTTCGCTGCAGTCAAGGATGATTCAGGAGACAGCTTACCTAGCAAAACGCAAGTGTCCCGTGGGCGCTGCGCTGAGACGAATGCATTCACGGATCAGGACCTGGGTGTTGACTTCATACGCATCTTAGCTTCAGAACTTTGAAAATGCGAACTGCTCGGTCTTGGACTACACTGGTTTCAACGGAACGCTGGCAGTCATCGCCATGTTTGCGAGAATACTATTGATGTTCAACCGGTTGCGTACCAAAAGGGTATCAACTGCCAACCTGTTTTTGCCACCAAAGCACTCAAAGCACACGCGAAGGACACAGACAAGACCCGGACGCCAGAGCATTGAAACACTGACCCTGCCCCAGGACTCGGTTGTACAACTTGACCTGAACGCCAACCTTGATGGCTCTGACCGTACCATTGGCTACCAGTTTGCGCTCGCATATACCTACCAGTAGTTTCACGATGCACACGATACAGCAAGTACGTAGCTTCAGCGCGTAATTCGCGCGAAATGAACTTCTCTACATCGTCGTAAGCCACTCCGTGATTCATGAAGCAGTTGATTGATATGTAGCACATATAATACAAGATAACGACAGTGGAGACCCGCATGGCCTGTCACAGGACTACGCATCTGAGTATACACTAAACAATACGCCGAGAACATGGAGTACTGCGAGACATAGTATGATAACAATAGCAAGACAGCGAGAGTGTATCGCAATGAACATGTACACAGCAAAGAGCGAGAGCGAACTGTCACAAAGTTAATCAATGCTAAGAGATCACTAACAATAAGCCGAATAGATGTGCAAGCGAGAGGAACGACCCCGTACATTCAGTCAAAGCCCCTGACGGGCAGCAGGGCGACTTGCAGACTCTTCCGTACCTTTGGCCCATCCTTGCCAAAGTACCGCTCGGTCATGTAGCTCCATTCGGCGTTCGCGATGATCCAGTCCTCTAAGCCCTGAATGTAAATCTGGACCTGCGCGTCTATCTCCGGACCCCAGGATGGCAACGCGGCCTTCCCCTCAAGGAACCGCTCGATAGTCTTATTACACAGATCGCCTGCGTAATCGATAGCCGCCTGTCGGTCGAGACCCAGCGTTGCCATGATGGCGCAGACAAGGTTATGCGACTAAGGGGCATAATGAGCATTAGCAAAGAGCTCCACATGGCGATATTAATCTACTCACGTCCCCTCGAGACTGTTCGCGGTTGTAAGAGAGGATATCCTGCGAGGTACATCAGCGTCAATAAGTCATCGCGTACGAGCGCCGACAAGGGTGCTGAATAGACCTCGACTTACGTTGGCCCAGCTGACGCTGTCGTTGGTCGTGTCCAGGAGACCCTGGATGACAGGATGCTCTACGACCTCATTGGGCAGGTCGATGCCGGCAGCATACTCGATCAGCGCAAAGCCAGTCTTGCAACCACTCGTGTCGCGACGGAGGGATATGTATGCCTCGAGCTCTGGCACCCTCTTCGCGGCTCGGTCGGCGGCCTGTTGCATGATGGCCTTGAAGTAGAGCGCGAGCGTATCAATGAAGCGCTGGCGGGTGTTAGGCCCGACTGTCTTCAGCATGCGCAGCCACCACCTACGCGAGCGATGGATTAGGCTGCTCCATGACAGATAGATACGGGGTAATTGACATACGATTTCGCGGTGCGGGCGGCTACGGTGTCTGAATGGTATGTCTCAGGGTGGTTGAGGGTGTTCATCACGGCCTCCTCCAAGCCCTTCGTCCCCGTGGTGTCGAACTCGTCGCTCCAGTCGTCGAGGTTGAATAGGAAGCTCATGAAGTCGCTGCAGACACGAAGTTGCTCAGGCTCGCATTCTGCGTAGCACATCCCGCAGAGCAGGCCAGCGTTCAGACCAACAAACTTGGTGAGCTGCTTCTCGGAGAACTTCGCGTACTCGATGATGAACGCATCGGACTCGGCCGACACGAATCGCGTGTAAGGGTTGAGACGGAGAGGGAAAGGGATCGCCTTCACCAGATCTGGAAACCTGATGGCTTCTCCATCCTTAGACTCCGACTTCGGTGACGTAGAGGTGGCCTTGGGAGGGGGCGGGAGCGAGATGCGACGTGAATGGCGCGGAGACGTTGCGACGGACTGGGAAGAACCCATGGTATCGAAGATGTGAACCCGGTCAATGAAAGACAGGGGACGAAGGCGGGGTACGTATGTTGATCGACGTAGATGGGTCTTAAGTAGCCTCAGAGACCCTGCATCAAGGGGGATTGACGAATAGCGGCAGGACGACCTGGTTCAAAGAAGACGGCAGCAGTAGAAACATCGCATGGAATCATCCCGTAAAATTTCCTTACAAAGAACGGTGGCTTGCTGCGTCCCAGGCCTCAAATGTCCGACGCAATTCCACAGCTCGGCTTGATGGGGAGGTAGACTCCGAGTAACAACTGTCTCAGGTCACTGAACTCGCGAAGTCGGGATCAGATCCCGCCACCTCCAGGCGTTCGGGGTTGCACGTACACGCGTTGTTCATGTACCGCGAGCCATCTTGGGGGAGTTGGAGCTGCTGTCTGAGGATGTGAACGCGTCACCGGAATGGGATTGCAACCATGAGAACGTGACCGCAGGGTAAGCCCGAGACGGTGGTTACCGGCCACGGTTCAACATTCAATTGATTGGGTACGTCAGAGCTTCGCTTAGCAGGCTCGTCCCTGTCTTTTAGCGACGCTATGTTTGTGCTTCGAAAAGGCAGGAATGGACCCATACGAGCCCAGAGGGACTATCGCCATCTGCAGATTTAATCAGTGAATGGTTGGCCAACGCTAGGAGGCCATTAGTATGCGCCACAGCGCGAGCTAGCGCCTCTAGAGGGCCACGCTCTTGATACCATTCATGCATGTTGCAGTGCACGGGTCCGCAAATCGTGCGTAGACCCCTTCCGACCGGCACGCGGTGGGAGAAATGATCGAAACATCGAAGGCTCGCCACGACGCTTTGATCGCATCTTCATGCACGGATCAGGGGGCACACTATGAAATCGGCGGGTCGAGAAGCGCCCCACAGACGCCAACAAGGTTAGACGTGGCGATCCGACGCAGTAGGACATGCGGTAGTTACGGTCTCGGAAAAAGGACTGTTCGAGCATGTCCATATCACCTTTGAACAGGGAATAACAATACTGATGTGACTCGCTGGCACGCGCCGCCACACCAGCATGGGACGGGACGAGCAGCCCCGCTAAATAACAAGTCAGCAAGAAGTATCCTACCTACTACGGCCTCCAGAGCACGGATGTTCCTTCAACCAAGACCACTCTAGGCCAGCTGATGTCGCTACGGCGTCAACCGCCGTCACCGCGTCTCTCGTTTCTCCGCGATCAGGTCATGCAAATTGAAGGCATTCGAGTGTCAGGTTGTGCTCCGACTCGGCAGTTACATAGGGCGACTGAGTACTCGTGACACCGTTGCGAGGACGCAGCCGGGCGATGCGAAGGTACGAGGTCGGGGGGACGAGCATTTTTCTATAACCCGACTGGCGGCGAACCGGACCCGCCGGAATACACATCACCAGAGCGGTACAAATTTGGTGTGGTCTGGGCACGTTACGTCGCTAGCCTCCTTGTGGCCTGGCCACACGTAAAGCATCAGTATCTGCTGCCACGATCATTGGGCGTAGGTAGATCCTGCAACGAAAGCGGTTAGTGAGTGGATGACCGTGCATTAGGATGGATGTAAGTGGACAGGGAAGACTAAGCACTTAACTTTATTTATGATAATCAGCGTCAGGCTAAGCGTGGGAGAAGACCACGTGCTTGATACCTACCGATCGTCGGCTGCGAGGCTTGCCGCGAGAGGAGCGCGGTCTCGAGACCTTCTATTGGTTTCTCCAGACATGCCACCATCCTCGTCTCCTGCTCTGCCACTGAATGTAAGCGCATCTGGCGCGCCATCCAAGTCGCCAGCGCCGTCGAACTCGACTGCCACTTCGTCCACCGCGAAGACGGCGAATCCCGGAGACATTTCGAGCCCGCATGAACTCACCGCGTTTGTAAGGACATTCGCAAGCACGTCTGACATATTCCGTCAGATAAAGCCGCTTCTCTCAGGTCGAATCGCTTCTAGAACAGCTTGACGCCAAATTCGACGATATGTCTTCTCAGATTCTCGAGCGAAGTATGTCCTATCGCCCCGAAACGCCGTTGCTGCGAGTGACCTCACCACTCTGCCAGTGATGCAGATGTCCACTAGGGTGGACGCCCTAGAGGCGGCTATCCAAGACATCATTAATGGCGACGCAGCACTCCCTGGCCCGCCAAGCATACCTCAGTCGCCTGCATTCGCGCAAAGGCGAAGTGGCGGTACCTAATTGCTTGCTGGCGGCAATGGCACCGCCTGGGATACTTCCTTGACCCGCGTGCAATGTACGTACTCATATCCGGAGCGAGAACTTGTGCATTTATGGGCAAAATTCACCCATGATTCTCCCTGGTCTGCCATACTATCATCGGGTCAGCAGTGTGTACATTTTCCGTCTACTAGTCGGAATGTTGTCCTCATACACGTGTAACGGTACTAGTCTTCCGCACCCTCTGTCTTTCGTACCCCATATCCTACTGTGAGCGGGAGCGCGCAGAAGACGTATATGCCGGATGCACTTGCCTTATTTCGTCCCGGCGACCATCGCTGCTAGCCACGAAGAAGCCTCGAGGCGAGGGGTATGAGCTCGACGGCAATCAGTTATACTGTACCTGGATTTGGCCTCTTCGACATTTGGCAGGCCGAAAAGACCGTGGAGCATTATGTCATTGCTCGATGCCTAATGTCCGGGAGCTGGTCCGAACACGAGAGCAGGCAGGGGCAAACAACCACGAGGCGAGTTGGAATTCTTGAACGAAAGGTGAGTGTCCGTTTATCCCGCATCAGTAGCAGCCGTACACACAGCCCACCGACGGGCTAAGATTACGCCTCAGAAGCAGCACGCTGCCAGGATCCCGACACGATCATCGTTGCTTCAACGATCAACCAGTTCGAGAGTCGGACTGCCGTCACTGACGTCCGAAGCTCTCAGCATGTGTAGCACGTTCGGGAGCCTTGTAAGTGAAGTAGCATTCCAACGGGACGGTAATATGACAGATCACAGGAGCCATTGGCCGGGACTGCTGGTCCGAATTGGATCAGGACATTGATATTACATTTCGAAATGGTGCAACTAGACGTGGTCTAATCCAGTCCTGGTGATTTGGTTACGGGAGGTGGGGACAGCACCCGCCTTGCAGGCTGTGCGGCAGAGGGAGCGCCACCAAACATCGCAGACAACATATCCCCCAACGGATTGGCGGCCTGTGTTCTCGGTGGCGGTATAGCGAAGTAGAGTTCCGCTAGGTCGATTAGGGCCTGGTTGACATCAGCGTACAGAGCTCGTCAGAGAGGCTGCGGCGTCGGGGGATAGTAGAAAATAGACACGCAGCGTACGAGGCGCCGCAGCTCGCAAGGAGGCAGCTCTACTAGCAAGGGCGTCCGATGACGCCGCTGCACATTGCGTAGGAAGACGGAGAACAAACTGAAAAAGGCAGATAGTCCGACGAGTCTCTTACCTTTCGGATTTCCTTGGTAGCCATGAGCCCGCCCTTGCTCTGATATGTTCCACATAGCCGCACCCAAGCTTCCCTCATTGCCTTGTTCTGCGCGCCCTGGGCGCGTTGGCACGTCCTCATGGCAAGCTGGGTGAAATTTAGGACAGAATCAATCGTGAATATGATCTCGTCTGTTCGCCCCTCCTTGCTATTCCTGATCGGTATTGGCGTTGATTGGAGCTTAGACACTAGTTCGGGTCGTTTGGACGTAATCTGCGACACGAATTGTGTAATGAACGTCCGTGCCGCAAGGATATTGCCGTTGAGTAGGTAGCTAATCAAGGTTCGGCGACAAGGAACAGACGGAGCGCGTGAGGATTTGTCAATACATGCCGCGCATTGAACGATTACGACAGCACTCACGGTACGGTCCCCCGCAATGCGAATGCGCCAGGAGTGCCCCCAGCAGATGCCCAGTCAACGAACATTTGCGCAAGGAGTCGGGCACTATCGCGCTGTCCTGAAGCGAGGAGGTGGGGCTCCGCCTGATCGAATGCACCCTCTTGGGTGCATAACAGACCTGTTACAGTTAAGACAAGACGGGTCATTTGCTGCACGCACCCTTGTACAGGAGTTCACCGACGTAATGGTGAAGGCTTGCGTCACCAGCAGGGCACGGCCCATGTTTCGCTGACCAACTTCAGACAACATCCTTGAGTTAGTCGACAACAGTCCAGCAGCGCGTCACTCACGCGACAGCCTTGTCTATCGTCGTCTTTCTCCAAGCCCCGCCAGAACCAGTCAATGCGATGAGCTGCGTGACACGGCCTGACCGACCAAACAAGTCCCACTTCAGGCAGTGAAGCGGGTACAGTGCAGCGTTTCACTCACCTCGACTCTCATCATTCAAAGTCTCGCCCTTACTCTCGTACACATCCAGCATAAACGACGCGAGATCCGTCCCACTACCCTGCTGACCCGACTTCAACAGCTCTCGTGCGGATTGGAAGAGGACGTCGATCGCTGTATCGTATTGCCCCGACTTATTGTACCTGGACGCGAAGGTTCGCGCTTTCTGGTGGGCCTCATATGCCTGGCCAGCGGTGATAAGAGGAAGGATAGCATTAAGTGCGCGAGATGACGGCTGGCTTGTCATCGACGCCATGGTGGTGAACAAGATGTAGGTGGGTGGCCGAGTCGTAATAGTACGCAGAACTCGAAGCTTGAAGACAGCGGGGAGCAGCAGTAGTGATGGGACTGCCGGAAATGGAAATGGACATTGTAGGTACAACCCCGCCTTCTTGATGGCGGCTCTCACTAGTAGATCGCAACCATGATCTTGATGAGGTCTTCGTTGCTCAGACTCAGAAATTCAACAAGGTATGTATGAACTACTACTACGATCAGTCGTTTATATCAACCTCAAGTGCGGTCTCTAGAGGAGCCTAGAATAATCGTAGGTCAGTAGCATCGCAGTGAACTACTTATTCGTGCTCTGAGCGTCTTCTTCTGGCAAGTCGGATCACATTCAATCGAGTTCGGGACCGCCACACCAACCGCTGACTTCTTACGGCGGAGGCACAGGTAGTACAGAACTCCCCTTAGCTATAAAACTATGCCTATATGCACTAGTTGCACCCACCCTACGCCATATTTGTACACCGTTTACGAATCCGCATACAACCTGCGTTTGGAGCAATGCGTGAGCCCTGCCTACTGAAGGGGCGTCCATTCTTGCTACTGACAACATCATATCTAGACAGCGTGCCATGCTTTTGCAGACCCCTATGTTGAGCACGACACACTCACGTTGCTGCTTGACCTGATCCTTCTCAAGCGGGATGTCTACCGTCATTTGTTATTCAACAGAGGACGTGGCGCACGGAAGGTAGGACGGTCTGGGAATGCGCCTGAGGCAGATGTTCCCCCACATCATGGATCAGTATCGGCCACGCGGACGTCAGCTCAGTCACCCGATCTGAAAGAAAATCCTACTGCCTGGGAACATGAGAGAGAGAGGGTGCGTGTCTTCAGTAACTGAGATGTCATTGTCGGCACCTATATCCGACTTCTGGGTTGCAGGCTAGGTGGAGTCTAATCATGCGCCTCGGTATGGCGCTCATTGTGCTCGATGCGTGTACGTCGTTCGCCGCATGTTCATGGATTGTTCTGAGTTATCTCAGTCATTAGGTGGACACACCTTAGTAAGTGTGCACCAGGCAGCCTGACTACAGTGTTGTTGATAAACACGAGCAGGTTCTCGTATTGGCACTCCTGAAGAGGACATGCCCAAGTGGAGCGTCGAGGCCATATCTGGCTTCGTCCGTATACTTGTTGGCTGCTTCGTAGGTTCGTCCAATGTGGTGCAACCACGCCGCTGTCAAGTGAAGTCCGGCTAACTCAACCTGGCATTACCCATCATGAAGAGACGACAGCATTCCACGCTGGCATCATGATTGCCTCTTATGTTGTTCTCCAGGGTATCGATCGTTGGCCATCCTCGCCATCAACCAGCAACTCATCGCAGGCGTCTGGTATCCGCAAAGAGTTGAGGTCCGATACATCGCGCGCATACCCCCGAATACATATGATGCTGATCTTGCCTTGTAGGTACTCGCACATACCGCTGACACTGCTTTATTCGTCTTTGACGAAGTTGTTCCTACTGTTACTATTGGCGATATGGCGGCCCGCACCTGTCGAGCACGGTACGGCACGGGCACCCGCAGACATGCGCAGCATGCACCCATTTGTAGGCCAGGCACTCAGCCTCCTCGACGAGGATCGCCTGGATCGTGAATGGATCGTACGAAACGTCTTGGGAGGCATGTCCGCAGGCTTCGGGCTTCGAGGTATCGTTTTCCGCGGCATGCATGAGACTGCAAACTCAACACAGCCTCTGTTCGTCTACAGTTGTCCTCGACTGTCATCCCATCCTCACAACCAGCATTATACTCGTGGGGTGGTCTGTCAAAACGCTCGCTGCGGGCATGATCAGCCAATGGGTCGGCGTCGGCTTCGGTGCATATGAGACAGCCGGCGAGGTGTGGCTAGCGTATAGCATCCCGTGACTTCGTACTCTAGACCACATGCAGGCACCCGGACAGGACAACGTGGGCCTGTCTGGCACATTCGAATGCGAAAGGGTAAGAGGACGACCCTTTCAGCCAACTGAATAGAGCATGTGAGTTATACCGTGGAGAAACCTAACCCCTTCCGGGGCCTGTCAAAGGATGAACGGTATAATGGCCTTTCTATCGCGCGGGTAGGCTTCTCCGAACTCGCGCTTGTACGCCTTGTGCTTTTTGATTGCCCACTTCGACATGATGAAGGCGCCGACGGCCACAAACAGCCAAGCTGAAGACAGAAGCATAAAGTAAGTTCAGTCGTTCGACGGGTCTTTCGAGATGGTGGACAGACCTGCATAACTGCCAGTCATGATCGCGATAGTGACCCACGATAGGATTTCGAAGAAGTAGTTGGGGAATGAGACAAGCGAGAAGCCATAACCGTAGGGTATCGCCCGCTTCTTGCTTCCCTCTGGGCGAAGGGAGCGCAGCGTGAGATGTGCAGAGAGGTTTGACAACTCCGCGAACTATAGAGGGTCGATGAGATCGGGTCCATGCGTCCTCCAGGCAATAGACGTACCGCCCACAAGGCCACGCAGCCCAACAGGAACTTCGGCTTCTCGCGAGCGGTGCCAATAATGAAGGGGGAGTAGTAACTGTAGGCCGGGCTGTAGATGACGCTGGCGAGAAGCACGCCGCTCAGGAGCCAGTAGTGGGCGGAACTTGCAAGGGGTCAGTTCTTGCGCGACTACTCGGCTGCGAGGAGCACGCACTTCCTGAATATGTTCCTAAATGGCATGGTGCCATGCGAAAAGCGATGGACGAAGAGTGTCTCCCACTCGCGCTTGATGAAGTGCAGCATGATCATCATGTAGACCATCCTGGACCTTGGTTAGTAAAAGGACGCACAGCTGGCGGAAAGTACTCACTCCTGAAGCCTGCTGTGCTTGACAGGGGGCCCACCATATACAGTTTGGTAGTGGTAGAACAGAGGATGGATGAAGAGAGGGCCAGCCTGCCGCTACGTGTATAGAGGAGACATACGAAGAATCTATGGTACGCACGTATTCAATGAGGTAAACCGTCCGCCATCCTAGCTGAGGGCCGAGGTCCTTTACCGCGAGTTCATCCCCATCCTGGATCCCGGCGTCCTGCAGCGAACTCTCGTCGGCAAGTGCTTTCTTCTCTCCCTTCAGAGATAGCTTTTGTCGCGAAGTTGAGAACTGCAGGCGTTCGTTAGTACGTGTACAGTCCGAAAACCCACAAGCAACGCGCTGCTCACTTTCGGAAATTTCGCCGCAACGGCCGACTTGACATCCGCCACCGTCACGTCTTCGAGGCTTTTGTCGTCAAAAGTTAACGTAACGGGCAATCCACGAGCGAGTGGCACCCGCCCCGCCGCAGACAAGGTAATGCTGACCATTGTTGTGTTCCGACCGTCGTGCAGGCGGACAGCGCGACACTTGGGCTTGACGCGACGTCAGCGAATGCGCTCGCGTGATTGACCAGTCGTAAGCCGTGCAGTACAAATTTTAAACTCCGCGATAGAGCGATTGAAAGTGGAGTTATGATATT
This sequence comes from Daedalea quercina L-15889, assembly GCA_001632345.1. Taxonomy (NCBI): domain Eukaryota; kingdom Fungi; phylum Basidiomycota; class Agaricomycetes; order Polyporales; family Fomitopsidaceae; genus Fomitopsis; species Fomitopsis quercina. The sequence goes on along the minus strand of KV429038.1, from coordinate 525,891 downwards.
AATGAGTGCTGCTATTTCAACAGTATCTTTATGACATCGAGCAAAGTGAAGAATCGCTTGGCTAGGTCAAGTAGAAGGCAGGGAACTGCTCTCCTATCGAGGTTCTACATCACAATCGCGCCTCCTGCCGGCTTTGGCTTGTCTTGTGACAGTTTTCTTCGCTACCGCCACCGTTTCAGCGCTCAAATTCGGACTTCAAAGCTTCACTAGGTGGCCGCATTAAACGTTATACTATACTGTGTGATAGACGCCTGTAACGAATGAGCACCAAGTGCAATAATTCAGCCATTTGTCGTGCGAGGTTCTGGGCAGTACTGAGTCAGCGCGAGTGCAGAAGTCTTGTGCATTGGGTAGCTGTGCAGGTTGATTGTGCGCCGCCACCGAATTCAAGATAGGCTACTGAATGCACCGCTCAGGCTAGCAGCGCCGCCGCGATGACGACTCGAAGTCAGCCTCAACAAACGGCAAGTTGCCATCATGAGACGCATGAGATTGAAGAACGTTGATTGTACTGTAGGAAGAACCATGAAGGACACAATCACGGCGCACCGAGAAGTCCGCAGATAATTTAATGCGTGCGTAGAGACCAGAGTAGCTCTGGCAGCGTGAAGGAGCGGCTGTAGCCCGAGAGCCGGGCATAAACAAAGGGCGAGTCAACACAGAACTTGCCAATCAAGACCACGATAAACAGATCGCGTATACAGCGTAGTCACGGCATCGCCAGACACACAAGGAGCCAGTCTTAATGCGAGCCGATCGGGCGCACGGGATCATCGTACGGTGCGACGAACGGCTTGGTGTCCTCCGAGTCGGGATCGTACGGCCGCCCCGACGCTACGTGCGGGCCATGGCGGGACGCGCTGCCCCGGCTGGTGCCCGCCACGAGCTTGGCGAGTACCCCGAGGAGCAAGAGGACCGCACCGGCCACGAGGCCAAGAACAACGTACGAGTCGCGCAACAGCTCGCTCTGCCAGTGGTTGGACGGGCTGCGCGACGAGGCTCGAGGTTCGCTGCTGCTGCTACCGAATGGCCAGCGGATGTCTTCTCGCTCGACTCCGAGTCGGCATCCGAAGTGCCCGGGGACACACTGGCAAGTGTGGCGCTCGCGGCCGCACCACTCGCTGGCAGGCGCGGGCCAGCACTGGTTGCGGGGGAAGACGCGGTCTGGGCGCCGGAGCTTTGGGGGGGGGGGGGACGAGCGAGTACGTCGTCGTCTGCGGTGCCGCCTCAGACGCGCTGATGTTGTGGGCCTGCGCCCACGCCTGGGCGACCCAGCGCACGATGGACGCGTCGAAGCTCGCGTACGCCCCGTCCTGGTCCGTCGTCTACAACACCACGGGTCGTTGAGCGCCAGAACCACCACCAGCGGGACTCACGCTGAGGAGCTGCACGCAGGGAGGCTCGTCTCCGTGGCAGGTGAGGTGGCTGCTGACGCTCGTGAGCGCGTACACGTTGCGCATGAACGCGGCGCCCAAGATGAAGTCTGCCTGCCACGCGGGCTCCGCGGCCAAGTACGCGGATATGGCTCACCACTGGTGGACGTCACCGTCGCGGGAGTCGGGAAGAAGGCGCCGATGCAGACGTAGCTGCCGTCCGGGTCCACGCTGCGGGCCGTGTCGTCGATGGGGTCGATGGGGTACGTGTCTGAACTGCCGGCCCGGGGAGGCATTGGCCAGTTGGAAAGTGATTCGACGGTTGGGCCTCGAAGCGTAAAAGAAACGCGCACCCGAATACCATGCTGATGTTGAGCTTGGCATCGCAAGGCAGGGTGTAGTAACCAAGCGACCCGTCGAACACAGCACCCGGAACTTCCTCATGGATAGCACCGACGTACGCTCGAGGCGCCGCGGCTGCCACGGGGAGACCGTGCGCCGTCAGGACGAGCGGCCCACCCACTGATTCGGAGAAACACATCGCCCACCAAGAGAAGTACCGGTATCGAAAATCACCGCCGACTGGTTCCTGCCAGGTTCGGCGGCGACGCTCTTGGTGCTGCGCAGACACACAGAGCGATGCGTCAACGTCTGGGCGAAAACCGGCCGAGGGGGCAGCCACATACACGTTCGAATGAGTCGAGAGGAGCTCCCCGTTGGCGATGATACCGTCCGTGAAGGTCTCCCACCAGCCCGAGGAGACGACCGGCAGTCTAGGCTGGTCGAGGACAGCGGCGTACTCCTCGGCGACTTCGCCTGCAGGTTCCCCACGACACGGTCAGGAGTCTGCCTCACCGACGTGTGTGAGTTTGCGGCCCTACGTATGGACATCAGACCGCCTCGGGTGGTGCCGCGGTCCGGGCGGGACAGCAGGAAGGTCATGAAGGGCGGCACCCCCGGTGCGCCGCGGAACAGCTGCAAGAGCACGGTGAGCACCGGAGGGCACGCGTCGCGAGTCGCGAGTCGCAGCGCGCCTTACATTCACCAAAAACGGGTAGCCATCGTGTGTCGTGTTCTCCAGCTGGCCGTAGACGGCGGACGCGCGCGCGGGGCCTGCGGCCTCGGCAGTCAGCCAGCCACCGACGGCGCGCAGCGCGTGCCCGCGATACCCACAGAGCGAGCCCCATCAAGCCGACTGTGTCCGCGCCCACTTTCGTCGTCCTGTTGCTGTACGGCGCGGTGACTCTGCAGCGCGAATGCATCATGAATAAACGCGGGTGGGGCTCCGGCCCGGCGCGCCGCCGTGGCACATCTGGCTAAGTATTACGCACGGAGCGCGTGGGGGCCGTCGACGGTGAACGCGCCCAGAGTGACGTTGACGTTGCCGCGCACGCGGGGGCCCGCGGCGTCTGTGTCTTGGCTGGGACGCGCAGCGTGGGCGTGAGCGACGGCCCGGGGGCGCGGCTCAGCCTAGACAAAAGCAAAAAGGCCTACGCGTAGGAAACGGCGCCGTTGCGTGCACCCCCGCGTCGCGTCTTGGAGGCCCTCTCGAGGGCGGCATTCCGCGTGTCCACCCACAAATCTGCGCTGCCGGAGTCCATTTGCACCTTCCAAACGGATAAGCCGCTGTCCCTCTGCAGAGTATGCGGGACGCTCGCCTGGAACGGCCGGCCCTGGACGTACACGGTCGCCGTCCAGATGGCGTCGGCGACGTTGGAGAAGCCCAGGTTTCCGCTGTAGCCGTCGTTCAGAGACACGGCGGTGGGCGAGCGGGCGCCGATCGTGCGGGGCTCGAGCGGGACTTTTTTGAGACCATAGCTGCACCCGATGAGGGCGAGAACAGAGACGGAGCACAGAAGCATTGGAGGGAAGAAAGCAGGGGGTTGGTGAGGGATGGTCCCGGATGGGGCTTTTATATACGGAGTGCGCCCTTGTTCACTTGTAGCGTCGAGGCGCTCTGCCTTGGGCGGACACCGCCGGTGTAGCGCGCTGTCGGGCGGTGATCATGTTCATGAAGCGGCGCTACGCACGCCATGGCTTTGCCGACGATCGTGGATCTTCAGGCGATCACGTTGGCCGTCATCGCGTCCTGCTTGGAGACCCAGCAGTAAGTAAAGGATCTAGGATACAGTGACCTGCAACACGGTCGCATGCGGTGCACAATTCGGACTCGCCACTGATTCTGAACGGGCGCACCTGATGCCCTTGCATGGGCGGCCGGCGGTTTCTACCAAGGCTGCCACTGCGCCGGGACTACAGCTAATTCGGACATGCTTGTCGTAGTCTCCCCAGGCAGAGTAGACGGCTGTCTGGCGTCTGAGGCATCCCCGGCGCAGTGGGCAACATCGCATGGGCGCCCCCACCGGGTCCGCTACGCTGGCGGTGAGTACTTACTTGAGTGATATCTGTGCAAGTGTCGTGCGGGCCGTGTTGGAGAGCGATCGTCACTCTCGACGGACTGACGTTGTATGCTGACCTAGTTACTAGTGTGCGGCTCTGTCATTAAGTACCTGTAAACCCGTGGAATATGTGTGTAATTATAGAAAAAGAGGGACTGACGTCTGGCTCGCGGGCGGTCTCAGGCTCAGGGGAGGCGCTCACACCACCTTTGTCATATCGCGGATAGGCTTCGCACCCATGCATGTGCGCCGATTACGGTGAGGCTGCAGACGGGCTGTCCTGGTCGAGCGGAAAGAGCAGGGGGCGCGGGGCTCGCAAAGGAGGGCGGCGGGCCGGCGGCGGGCTGGTTGGGAGAGTGATGCGCGGCGCGGGCGCACGGCTTGGCGGCACGGAATGGGAATGGGGCACTTCCGCCTTGGAGCGCTGCCTCCTCCACAGACCCTCAGCCCTTCCTGCCCCCCGCTGAGATCCGGAGCTTCCTGTTCGACGACTACTTAGCTGTCTGCGCGCTCGAGCTCCGTGCTGGCCCTCGACCTATCCACCCTCCACGGCCGCCCCCAGCCCGCGCACGGCCCTGCAGGATCACGGTCCGCGTTCGTTCCAGGACCGCCCGATCGCGAAAGCAGCGGCACCGTTCCCAGCGCCGCCCCCAGTCCGTGTGTCCGCAGCCCGACGAGACCGCCGCCTGTCTGTCTCTGGCCACGCCTCAGCGAGCCCTCGATGCCCACCGTCCCGCCGACCTTCGTTCCCGTCGCCCCCTACGACGATGCCATCCCCGGCCACGCCGCGTTCCCCGTCCCCGGCGTCCTCGACCACATCGATCGCCACGATGCCGCCCCCGGGCCGACGCCAGACCCGGAGTTCGACGACTTCACGCTCGTGCCCATGGAGAGCGGCCATGCAGTGACATCGGTGAGAGTCTCCCGCCTCCTTCCCCTCCGAGTGCCGTGCCCTCTGTCCGGACCCGAGAACTTGGGCTGGCGGATCCGCGCCCGCACGTCTGATCGCGCGGACACCCCAACATGCCCATCACATTCTCTATCAGCCCCGTCGTGCGCCGTGCTAACGAGCTCTCGTATGTAGACCGGCCCCTCGCGGCCCCCCGCCTCCCCCTCACCCCCGCGCAAGCCCCGCCTCTCCCTCGGCCCGCTCTCCCTCCACTCCCCCTCCACCGCCATCGTCGGCACGCCCTTCGACCTCTCCCCGCGCTTCGAGTACCCCTTCCCGTCCCTCGCCTCCTCCACTTCCGCCTCTGCCGTCGACCCCGACGGCCTTCCCTACGCACAGTGGCCCTTCGGCGCGTACGGCCACGGCCACGTCCCCGGCTGGGCCGGCTTCCCCGTCAGCGCGAGCCTCAGCCTCCCGAGCCTGTCCGCCGCGGGCTCCCCGCTCGCCCTAGGACACCCGTGGACCCTCGGCGCGGCGGGCGCACGGCGCGCCCCCCACCCGAAGCTGCACCGCGGCGAGCCGCCCGTCCCGCCCTCGCTCGCCAAGAAGCGGCGCGTCGTCAGGGAGCGCGAGGCGGCGGCGGCGGCGGCGCTGTCGCATACGGATCCGGCCGACAGGCAGGCGGCGAGGAGCGTCCGGCGGCGCACTAGCCTGGACAGGCGGGAGAGCGACGAGACCGTGGTCGGCAGCGGCGACGGCGAGGGGCGAGAGGAGGGAGAGGAGAAGGTCCGCCTGGTGGATCTCGAGCCGCCCCTGCGCGCGGACGAGGAGGTCACGACGGGTGAGTCGCCGCTGGTGTCCCCGGGCGAGGTCGGCGAGGCTCCCGTCGAGCCCGCCCTGATCACGCAAGGCGAGGTCGCCTCCTCAGCGCAGATGCAGGTGCAGGCGCAGGTCCTCGTCGACACGGGCAGCGCGCCGGACGTCGCCCTGGACGCGCCCGCCCCTCTCCTCTCCGACACCGGCACCGCCTGCACCGCCGACCTCTGCCCGGACTTCTTCCACACCGCACCCGACGCCGCCGCCGCCGCCGCCCCGCCCCAACACGCCCTCGAAGAACAGATACACGAGCCTCACGATAACGCCCCCGCTCTCGCGCCACCGCCACCTGGCGTGCGCGGGAAACGCCCCGACGCACATGCACACGCACACGATGGTACTACGAATTGGGTCCCTGCGCCCATACATGACGGCGCACGGCCCCCGAGCCCTCTCGACGAGCAGCCCGCCCCTGCCCCCGCCCCTGCCCCTGCCATTACCACTGCCCCCATGCCCGCGCTTCCCCCTCGAGACACGGGTCCGCCGCCCGCCTCCGTCGTAGACCGATAGGAAGGGGCGCGGGGAGGGCGGGGCGGGCTCCGCCCTCTTGCTCCTGTTTTTGACGGCCGTCTTCTGATGTGTGTGTATATGCCTGTTAAAATTCGCTGTCCGGGCTTGGTGTCGTCGGGCTGGGTTCTCTCTCTCTGCGCCGCCCGTTCTCGGGGCCTCCCCACCACACCTTCACTCCCGGCCCTCGAGCGCCCGGGCACGCGTTACATATTCCCCTTCGTCTTCGATGATATCCCTTGTCTGTCCTTTTTCGTGTGTTTCCCCGCTGTCGTCGCTCTGATCTATCTGGTATCCCGGCGCGTGTGCCTCCTACGCATCTGTCCCCGTATCTCATCTTCTTGGTAATTTTGGATACGTACGCCGGCCCTGTCCGCTTATACGTCCTCGCGTCCCTTGGTCTCCGCACATACACGTTTACGACTCTTGCACATACACGTCTCCCGCTCCCCGCACATACACGTCCCCCATGACCGTCTCCGGATCCGCACATACACGCCATTCCCCATCTCCCGTCCCCCACCCCCGTCGCCTGCACACACGTCGAGGCGCGGAAGGGCGGATGGACCGTCATTGAAATGTCTCGTTCGCATCGCGATTGTGCTGTCATGCTGACGATGACTGAGAGCGCGGCCGTCTGAGACGAAATAAGAATGCTCCGGAAGAGAGAACGTAAGCGACGACTAGAGGGACTGGCTGCCAATGAGTTCGCCCTCCGTCGTCGGTATCCTTGATCTAGCCTGTTGCGAGGACGTCAGTTGCGATGCATGACGTGTCGCCATCACAGGAGGCATGCCTTGTTGAGTAGATCGCTGTCCAACCCAGGCAGAACTTCGACCTGCTCTTCATCCTGCGGCACGATCGTCCAGCGCGTCGGCGCGTTCTGCACGAACAGGCACACATCGTCCGGAAGATACAATCCGTGCGCAGCTTTGAATCCTTCGCGCTGCTGGAGCTCCTCTGTATGTTCATCGATGAGTATGGCGGTCCACCGTCGAGAGGAGGTGTGGCTTGCCTTCAGTCATGGAGTTGAGCTGGGAGATCATGCTCTTCACTAGATGTTCTGCGTCCTCGCGATACCGGTGGCGGCGCGCCAATTCAAGTAGCAGCATGTTGAAAGAATACTCGTAGGACGTGTAACGGTGGTGTAGATCCTCGATCGCGACTAGGTGGTCGTGCAGGAGATTGAGGTGTTCGGTACTTTCGGCCTGCGGTATATCAGTACGTCGCGTGAAAGGTGAATGGCTCAGGTGCTCACCTCGACTGCTTCTTGTTGCTCAAGCATGTCTGTCATAATACTGCCGAGTTCATCCAAATCATCCAATGTTCGCCGCAGCGTCTCAATGTGCTGCTCTGCACCGCGTTTGGCGGACAGCAATTGTTCACTAGCATAAACGGCAAGTGAGCAATCTAGTTGAGAAAAAGGACCATTGTTACGCACTGAGTATCGTCTATCGCCTCTATGTGTTGTTCCAATTCGGAGAGAATCGCGGGTAGTTCTTCTGTATCTCTATTCATCTCTGTACGGCACATCAAGTTATCATGATATCAAGATCAGCAGAGGACGCGTACCGCGTAGGTCGTCTTCGCTGAACTCCTCGCCCGCTCCGTGGTCCTGCAGAATATTAGACATTTGCTCGTAATGGGCAGCAAGGCTCTCTAGGTGTGCGGCCATCTTTCCTTTGGTGTCCTCCTGAGCAGTGAACACACTATCGAATGGAGGGAGCGACGTTCGGGCGGGCATATCATCCTCTATCGCTGCGATGGACGCCACGAGGTATTTCGGGTGGTCCGCCGTCCGCGCAAAGAGCGTCTGTGAGATGCAGCTTAGTTGGCCGTCAGGGCTCGGCGGGAGACCTACGCACGTCCAGCGCGGTCCTGTCACTCTCGACCCTGTCTAGCATGTCATCTATCGCACGCTCGTCCACAAAGTCGCGTAATGTCTTCCAGCTGCCCCGGTCCTTCTGCACCCCGTTGGCGCGAGGCGCAGCATAGCGAGAGACGTTCCGTACGGTGTCCGTAGGACTTGTGCCCGGTCGCAAGTCCCCAGTGTCTCTCTCCTCGTCCGAATCTTGAGGTATGCCGAACGGAGATACGTCCGAGGAGGGCGTGGTATGGAAGTCGGGTGGGACGACTTGACTGCCGAGAGTCTCGAGGATGGAATCGAGGGCGTCCGTGCGCTGGCTGCGCAAAGCATCCCACTCCTAGTCGAGAACTTAGAGCTAGTCTCAGACGAGTACGAGCGCAGCGTGAAGTGGCATACCTGTGCCGCTCTTTCTAGTTCCGTTCGCTTCTGCTCTATTATCCTTGCCACATGCGCAGCCATCTGGCAGAGCCCCGGTTGAACACTCTGTCAGGTGGAGGGTCCAAACAATTCACCACCTCACCTTCAACTGTTCGAGGGCTGCATTCTTAATCCACTGCACCTTTGCGTCAAGACTCATCACGTCCACTGCGGTCTGAGCCGACCTCGAGGAGACAATGCTGGCCCGAGAACAAAGAGCTTCGCCATGCTGCAGTGCTTTCTTGGACTGCAGAACAAGTGAAACGAGATGGGGCTGGTCGACAGGTGAGTTCGATTGTCCGGCCGGAGCAGGGGTGGGGTCCATCTCGAAATTAACTCCAACCGACACTGGTACTTGTGATGTGCAATGGCAACACGCTGAACAATATCCAAGCGAAGTAAAAGAAAGGCGCCCACACTGATCCAGTCAATAGATTGAAGCAAAAAATGAGTCGGCCCAGGTTCGAACTGAGGACCTTCTGTGATCGGAATGTTAGACAGATGCGATAACCAACTACGCCACCGACCCTCTCTTGCACGGCTAAACACTGTAATAATATTTTCAATTCTGTTTAGGATACTTAGAAGGCACTGATCGGGCGCTCTGCCAGTGCCACCAGCAGTTGTAGCGCAAGACTGCGCGACCCGGTTACGCTACTTCCATCTCTTTGACCGCGCACTGTGTGCCATGTCTCTGCTGGCCCCCATCATCTGCGACAATGGAACTGGGTACTCCAAAGTAGGGTGAGTAATATCAGCCTATGCGCCGAACACCACTTACTTATTTGTCTCCAGGTTCGCCGGCAACTCCGATCCCTCCTTGTCAGTTGCGCACCCAGCTATGTCTATGCAGCCGTCTCATCCTCTTTTGCAGTGTATTCCCCACCGCCATTGCGACACGAGGTCCCGTACAGCAGCCATCACGAACAGGGCCCGCCGTTCCACCGCGACCAGGTAACCTCGCGTCCAAGCGCGGGGTAGAAGACCTCGACTTCTTCATCGGCGATGAAGCACTCGCGAACGCACAGACACCAGGCTATGGTGTATACTATCCCATTCGCCACGGTCAGATCGAGAACTGGGATCACATGGAGCGTTACTGGGAGCAGACAATCTTCAAATATCTTCGTGCAGAGCCTGAGGACCACTACTTCTTACTGGTTCGTGCAATCCGTCCCTCGACTAGCCTGTCATGATACCTACGCACTGCGATTTCTTTTGCGCAGACCGAACCCCCGCTTAACGCACCTGAGAACCGCGAACAAACAGCTGAGATCTTCTTTGAATCCTTCAATATCAAGGGCCTCTACATCGCTGTCCAAGCTGTCCTCGCCCTCGCTGCATCGTGGACGTCCAGTCGCGTCAATGAGCGCACGCTCACCGGCACGGTTATCGACTCTGGCGATGGTGTCACGCACGTCATTCCGTGCGCAGAAGGTTATGTCATCGGTAGCGCGATCAAGCATATCCCTATCGCTGGACGCGACATCAGCCAGTTTGTCCTGAACCTCATGCGTGAGCGCGGTGAGATGGCGGCGGTCCCACCGGAGGACCAGCTGAAGGTTGCTGGAAAGGTGAAGGAGAACTTCAGCTATGTCTGCCAGGACATAGTCAGAGAGTTCCGGAAGTACGATGAGGAGCCGTATAAGTACTTCGAGCGGTACGAGGGTGAGCATACGGTCACAGGCAGAGTAAGTGTGATCATCCTATGCCTGTGTGTGCTCTGATCACTATTCATTCAGAAATATGCGGTGGACGTCGGTTATGAGCGTTTCCTTGCCCCCGAGATCTTCTTCAACCCTGAGATATTCTCGTCCGACTTCCTCACCCCGCTCCCAGAGATTGTCGATAGTGTCGTCCAACAGTCGCCCATCGATGTTCGACGTGGTCTGTACAAGGTGGGTCATACATTCGACATATTATACGTGGATGTTCCGACGTGATCTGTTTCATCAGAACATTGTGCTTTCAGGAGGCTCCACGATGTTCCAACACTTCGGTCAGCGTCTCAAACGCGATTTGAAGCAAATAGTCGATCGCAGGCTGGACGCTAGTGTCCTGGCGAGCGGTAGCCATTTGAAGGTACGCTGCTCAATGCCTTACCTGTTCGCAGGCTTCGCTCATGAATTTTCAGTCATCGGGTGTTGAAGTCGACGTCATCTCTCACAAGCGTCAACGGTTGGTAACGATGTCATATGTTATCCTTTATGTCTCTCATGCCTTTACAGATACGCTGTGTGGTTTGGTGGATCATTGCTTGCATCTCTGGTAAGTCAAGGCAGTCCACAGCTTTGCGAATGAAAACGGACTTACCCAACATTGACAGCCCGAGTTTTACAACTTCTGTCACACGAAGGCACAATATGACGAGATTGGCCCCAGCATCTGCAGGCGGTACCAGATCTTCGGAAGCGCGACATAGAAGGATGTGTCAAGAGGAGGAAGTACTGTATTAATACTGTATGGATGGCCAATATAAACGAAACGCCGGGACGCTTTGATACGACTAACGATACACAGTAACAAACTACAAAGCGTGCACCTTGCTGACTAGACGTTACTCAGCTTGAGCAGCTACATCGGTACCCGAGGTAGTTCATGTCACCGAGGCTACAGTATTTACGTTCCTCCTTAATCTCGGCAGTCAACGTTGACTTGTCGCCATCATGGTCTTCAGCACCCCATGGTTCAAACGGACTGCATGCCATCTGCACGAACGCAGAACATCATTACATCGTAGATAGCTCTTATGAAGATAGGGCCCTACCTTCAGCACCTTGGCTAGCAACCTCTTGCCACTATCCACATCACGCTCGACATTGCGAATGACTTCTTCGAGCACCCACTGCCTCAGCACAAATCTTGGGTTCGCGCTCCTCATCTCGCGCTTCCTCGCTTCGTCCGCGTCCTCTCCCTCCCTTACCCACTCGGCCCTCTCGTTCTCGATCCTCGCGGCATACTTCCCCAGCCATGCACGCCAGTCATCGACGGCCTTGCTCATGTCGAGGTTATGCGGCGTGCCACAAAGGCTGAGGAGGCGGTCAATGAATAGACTGCGTGTGGCCTCGTCCGTAGATGCGCGGAATACGCAGAGTGCTCGGAATGTTCCATGGAAATCGAGTTTGTGCTCGCCCAGAATGTCCAAGAGTGGCCGGCAAAGCTCTGCCTCGTCTGACGCGTCGTAACGGCGAAGACCCAACCGCTGCCGGTCGGATCGCGTTAGCAAGGTCGGAAAGGTTCAGAGGATAGATCAAGCACACACTCTATGCATCAACCGACCATACTCCTGCGCGCACGCATCTTGAGCGACACGTTCCATTTCGTCCTTGACAAGCTCCGTGCCCTTCTTGCGCCACTCGTCGATCTTATCCTCTTTGGCCCAGCCAGACGATACGGCATGGCCGAGTTCAGCCTCGGCGCCGATCAATGGCGCGAGGGTGGTTACCAGTGAGCGAAGAGCGAAGATACTGATTGAGTGTTAGCAAGACAAACCACAAAAAGGTTGTGGTGGGTGAGAGACTGACATCGCGTTGGGCTGCCACTTGTATCCGTATCGCCCCTCGCCATCGTCGTGATTGCAGATGTGCCATGCATCGAATACGTCCATGAAGGCATAGGGACCTAGGTGGACTATCAGTCACCGACCACGGAATGAATCGACCATGCAGACCCACCATAGTCAATGGTCAGGCCCATAATGGACACGCTACCATCATCAGTCAGAGGGCAAACTCGGAGTCTAGTGGGTTGGCTCGCACTTGTCAGTGTTGATCACACCATGCATGAACCCATACGCCTGCCATCCAGCAACCATTTCCCCATTCCTCCTCGCGCTCTCCAACACGAGCTTCTCTCCCCACTTGCTACCCTCCCCATCTTCACCCCACTTCACTCCCTCAAGTTTCAGGACTCGCCGCCCTACCCATTCCCCAAGTACCCTCAGGGCCTCCAGATCAGCAGCCTGCTGCGACACCCCGATTCCCGAGTGCGGCGGATTCAGGGCTTCGAACGAGCCGATGCGAATGAAAGAAGGTGCGGCCCGCGTGAGGATACATGACGTCTCGCGACGTTCGCGTTGTACCGTGAGGGATGGGAGCTGGACGAGCGAGAGGGCACGCGTCGTCGGGATACCGAGCGCGCTCATCGCCTCAGAGCAGAGAAATTCGCGAATGGAGGAGCGGAGGACGGCGAGTCCGTCGGCGAAACGGGAGAATGGCGTGCGTCCTGCGCCCTTGAGCTGTAGCTCATAAGTTGTGTCTGGGTCTGATGGGTGCGGGGTGGACACTGGTCCGACAACTCCAGTCAGGTTCAAGGAGAGGTACATATAGTGCAGAAACTCACGTATCGAGATAGCGCGGCCGTCGCCCAGCTGGCCTGCCCATGTGCCAAATTGGTGCCCGCTATACCTCAGCGACCATGGCGCCCACCGTGTCTCCGCATCGCCATCCAGATTCATGAGGACTGCCTGGCCGCCCAAGACGTCTATGAGCTCTTGGCGCGCTGCAACAGCGACCTCGGATGCATGTTCTGGTTTGACATCGTCGCCAAAGGCGTCAGACAGCGACGGTGTCCCGAGTGTGCCGAACGCGTCGCCAACATCGAGATGAGGCAGGCAATCCTGCAGCGCAGTCTCCGCCAATGCGACCAGCACCCGCGGCTCGTCCCGCTTCTCAGCATAGTACTTCTTCAGCACGCCTAGCGACCCGGATGGTGCGAGCGTCCTCTCGTTCACTACCTCGCGCTGGGCTAGCCATTGTTCGACATAGGCAACCTTGTCGGCGACAGGGCTCCCATCTTCGGGCGGCTCGATGCGGAAGGGGAACTGAAGCGGACACGGGGTTACGTACGAAAAATGTGCGCTGTCCGCGAGCAGACGAGAACGTCGCTGTACGCTCGGTCCTCCCCTCAGTACCTTGTCAAACTCGGCTGGCGAAGGAGTCTCCGGGTCGGGTGTGAGGTTCCGGGTGAGGGTGTGGCTCGAAGGAGGCAGCGGCAGCGCAGAGATCGGGACAGTCTTCGTGCTGGTCATTACGCTGAATCGCCTTGATTTTCCGACCGAAGATAAGCGCATATATGCAGGTCGACACGGTGGCCGCTGCTCATATGAGCGTTCTCATCGCGCCTCTGTAATCCACGGTGAGGGCCACCTGACTCGATGAGAGCATTTCAGTCATCATGGCATGTCCGAGCCAATACAGTACCGCCCCGAAAAAACGGTTCTCCGGAATATGGCGAATGAACAGCAAGCTAGAAGCTGCACGACGCGCACTGTAAGATGCGGAATCTCATGACATGGATGATGATCGAGCGAGATGTGGCTGAGTGCAGAGCTGAGATTACGATCCATGTAAAGATCATTGGCAAATCTCTCGGCGTCGGCTGCGCGGAGCAGCTTGAAGGAAACCAGCGTACAAGGGGTCTATAACTTCGGAACAAGGATTCGGTACAACAATAATGACAGCAAATATACGACGTATACGTATGGGGGTATTCCAGCTCACAGCAACCAACGATTCGAGGGGCATGAGAACGCTTGACCTGCTTACGTCTATAGTCGTGCGTTCTTGGGCATGCCCCGCATCGCCTGTCTGACTCCAAGGTCGGCAAGAACGTCCTCAGCTACAGATTGGTCAGTGATGCTCTCTGTTTGTGACAACGCAAAATCTCACCTCCTCCCAGTAGGGCGTCGAATGGCACCGTGCGATGGTACTGAACAAGGTATCAGCAACCCGGATCCAGGTACATGACGGTATGTTAAGGCTCACATGTTCGATATGACGACCCATGCCAGTCTGTGTAACCCCTCGCCCTCCAAAGATCTGCACGGCGTCCGTCGCGGTCTCTTGTGCCGTCCTTGTACAGTACATCTTAAGGAACGCAATAGGCCTGTGGCACACCCGTCAGCTCGCTGTACTAATTTTGCACGTCAGACACTACACACCCGGCGAGCTTATTCGCCTGCTCCCTATACGACTGCGCGGGTCTCAGCCGTCGGCGTGAGACAGGAACTGGCGCAAACCTACCATGTGGCACATCTGGTACGTGATGTTCTCCAGCCAATTCTGCGCGCTCTCCACCCGCGCGATCATCGCAGCCAACTTCGCTCGCACGACCGCTTGTGAATGGAGTGGCTTTCCGAACGCCTTCCGCTGGTTCGTCCACCTGGCAGGAGTCAGCAGATCCACCGAGACGCGCAGCGATGGGGACATACTTCAGGCACTCCTCGACGATGGATCGCTGGCTTCGCGCGGATGAGCAGCACATCACCCACCGCTCGTGGTTGAAGTTGCTGCCCACGTGTATCATTAAGAAGGGCTGCCACGGTTGAACTGCGAGACCCACCTCAGCATAACGAAGATACCTCCTCCCTCTTCTCCCAGAGTGTTCTCCACCGGGACCTTGACGTTGTCGAAAATGACATACGCAGTACCTGCGGAGGAGGAATACGACGTTTTGATGGGCTTGGTCTCGACGCCTTCGCCGCGCTCAACAAGAATTACCGTGAACCCATCCTGTGGTAATGCGGAGGATTAGGGGCACAGGGGCACGATGCTCGGTAAATGGTCACGAACTTCTGTCTTGCATCCAACAGTGAAGCTGTTAGGAGCTCGCATAAGCGGAGCAGCGCAAGGAGTGGTAGACTTCACTTACTAGTCTGCGAACCTGCGATGGGTGGTTAGCAGAGTCCCTACGTACAGTAGACGTATATGCTTACGTTCCATTCGTAATCCATTTCTTAGTGCCAGTAATAATCCAGTGCTTTCCATCCTCCGTCTTTGTCGCCGTGGTCTGCAAGCCGAAGACGTCGCTTCCCGCGAACGCCTCTGAGATCTGCACCACGCCATATCAGCCTGTCTCATCTCCGGCGCTCACCAGCCCCACCACTCACCGCCAAGCAGATGAACTTCTTGCCGCCAAACACGTCGGGTACGACGCGCGCTTTCAACTCCTGCGAGCCGAAGTTGAGGACGGGCGGGAGACCGATGACCATGCCCGAGTTAATGCCGTCACCGTAGCCGCGTGCGCCGCAGCGCGTGAGCTCCTGCGAGACGACCAGCTCGTGGAAGTAGTCGAACTCTTCTGGCTTGACGAGACCGCCCATGAGCGTGCGCCCCTGGAGGTGCTTCCCCGGGCCCAGGCGCATCGCGAGCATCTCGATCTTTCTGTCCGTGAACAGCCCGCGTTAGTGGTCAGGAGAAGCAACGAGGAGGTGACGTACGCCATCGCATCGACAACCGACTGAGAGGGCCGCTTGCCATCTAACTCGCGTGCCTGAACAGAGCGTGAGTGACTTCAGGATGAGAAGGCTTGACAATAGCATCCTACTTGGGCGTCAGGGTAGACAACCTCATCCATGAACTTCCGGATCGCACGCTGTAGCTGCCGGTGGTTCTGCGCGACGAGGACACTTCAGTACCGCCCGTACTGGATATTTCCAAGTAATAACTTGCCTCGGTGTAGTAAGGACTGTGATAACCCTCCGTGAGCCACGTCGGCTCAGCATACGGCACCGCGCTAATGGCGCCGTCGTTGATCGTGGCCGAGACCTGAGGCTCCTCACCCTGGACGACACCTATCTGCAGGCGCTTGTATTGCGGTCGCTCGAGTACCTCGTAGCGATGCAGGCTGAAGAACACCTCCGTCGCATCTTGGCCAGCTGGATGTGTGCGGCATCCCGTCAGTGACGGTAATCGGACGAAGGATGGCAGAGACGTACGGACGCCCTCTTCCATGAGCACTGAAGCGCCGCCGGGATGAAGGTTGCGGAACCTCGTCAGGTCGTAGACGTTCGAGTCGATCACGACCCACTGCAGGAAAACGTGGCTCTCGGTCTCTGAGCATTGTGTAGAGACACTGAGCTACTCACGAGATCGCCTTCTTTATTGTGCTATATGAGATACCAGCAAAGGTCACTCTGCAACGAGGTGTGAAAGAGCGTTGCACGCACCTGGGCGACCTCCTCGCGGGTGAATGTACGAAGCTCCTTGGATGCCATATTACTCGACTTGGCCGCGATATTCGGTACAGGAGCACTTCAAGTTCTGCGACGAGAGATCCTCGAGGCTTGTACCCAAGAGGTTAACTTGAGGCTATTCGAAGAGCCTGCCACACAATCTAGAGTGCGTGGTAGTTGAGAAAACGAGGAAGGCAGACTCTGAGACCAGCAAGTACTATAACGGGCGCCTCATAAATTCGGATGATGATCGGTGCGCATGCACAGACGCCCTTATCGCAAGCTTGTGATTTCCTCGCGTCGCCTCGCATGATACCACCGGCCGTCCTCGACTCGGAACACCTTGTTGCAATTGAGCACTTCACTAGTTGCTACGCACATAGCTAGGCGAATGAGCTTTCGAGGGTTTCTGTCTTATGGCCAATCTGCTAGCAGATCAAGAGGCTACCTCCATCGTGCATGTCGTCGTCAAGACTGAGTACTGAGCAAGAACCACGGTCATCATATACCATTCTTGCGCTTCAGACTTCACTGAGCCTCCCCTTGACATCGTGAAGAGATACTGTCCATCTGCCGCGAGTGGACACAAGTAAATACCCTGCTGGGGTATTATCAGCTGTGTCCAAAGACATGGCCTATCAATATGTCAATTCTATAGGATACACGGAGTGTGAGGAGCAAAAGTGTGTACGTGACTGCGCCCTCCTTCATGTTTTTTTGGCTCGATATTGAAGTCCGTTGCGGGGCGTGGCCCTATATCGGACTATGCCAGCGGGTATCATATGTACAAGGGGGCGAGCGGTGAGGGTGTTCATGAGGTTCCTTCATAATTCACAACATGGTCTTGCAGAGCCTCAGCCTCAGGCTTGATATTGTTACTTCAGCGCCGTATTCTTAAGCATATGTAGGACAAGAGTCTCGACTCTGAGTCTCAGGATGGCATAACGTACATTACAATTTCTTCCTCTAATCGAAGTCGTTCTAGGTATCATTATACTGGCATGTACCAGAGTCCATCCCCTCTCCCCCGATTATCTCGGATAACATCCGAAAACCGACTGTGACACCAGTCGTATCTTACGTGGGTCCTATTGTTCATGCACCCTCCTTCCCGACAGTAATCCTGAGGTCCTTCAGGCAGCCGTTCTCGATCTCGTACACCCAGCCGTGGACCTGCACGTCCTTGCCCTGCGCCCACGCGCTCTTCATGATCTCCGAAGCCGCGATGGTCGCGACGGCAGCGCGTACATTGGCCTCGACGAGCTCAACAGGGTTACAGCCCTTCTCCTTCGCAATAGCGATTAGAGGGGCGAGCCAGCGTTCGAGCGGCGTGGAAGGGGGCCCGGGCGGCGGGGACGCGTTTGCAGCGGCATAGCAAGCTGCGGCGCCTCCGCACTGTGTGTGACCGGCGACAACGACGTGCGAGACCCCGAGGTGATGTACGGCATAGGTGAGTACGGCTAATGCATTGTCGTCTTCCGGAGGGAATCGACTGTCCAGACGCGTCGGATCAAGCAGAACCAACGTGTGATTGGTAACGTACTTTGCGATGTTGCGGTGGACGAAGATGTCTCCGGGCTTGGAGACAGTCAGGACGGACTCGGGTACGCGGGAGTCTGCGCACCCGATCCAAAGCACCTGGGGGACACCGTCAAGCCTAGCTTGTGCACGCTCACCGCTCCCGCACCTTAGGGGCCTGCCCCTTCGCGCACTCGGCGAAGAAACCGGGCTCAGCCCGCTCGACGTCGGCGGCCCACTGGGCGTTGTTAGCGAGGATACGTGCGAGGATGGGGTCCTGGGACATGGCGGTTGGGGGGAGAGGTGTGAGGTGTGGAGATTGGCATAGCCGGGGCGATATAAATACTACACGGTTGCCGCAGTCTCCGGGTTGGAAGGGCAGGCACTGTAGCTATCCCATCATGGTGGCACCAAACAGCGTCCGAGCATGGGCGCCCAATCGCGAACAGGCGTACGCGTGCCCCCTCGTATCGCGGTCACATGTTCGTGGTTCCCTTATCGGGCGACGTGGCGACGACGCGTTGCATCGGGGAATCGACGGGGATAGGGGGCTGCCGTCATCCCCCGGCTACATATGTACCGCGTACGCGAAGCGTCCCGCATTCGGGAGCTTTAGTGCGGGCCTCATCGGCCTCTCCCTCTTTTATTATCATTATTATTAAATATTATTAAATTCTGATCGGCCTCTCCCTCGCGGCATTGAATATCGCCGACGACTTGAAACCTCTGCATCAGACGTCAACAGGCAGTAACTCACGCCAACACATCGCACACGCGTCACAACGAATACAGAAGTTGCCTCTACATCAGTACCCTATCTATCATGCTATCATGAACGTCACAACAGTCGTTATACATGCTCTGGCCCTGTCTATATGTTCATCACAGATGCATCAGGATACACCATGCCATTACAGTCAGTTCTATCCACCATCAAACCTCGTCGACTTCCACATATGCTTTCTCCTCGAACTCGCTCTGCGAACTCTTGCGCGTCTCAACGTACGTGCGCTTCTCGTCGTCGATCATCCTCGCCTTCGCTGCATACAGAATATCCTCCAGCGTGATCGTCGACCGCTCGCACATACTGCGGAAGATGCCATCGGGCCTGTGGAACAGATTCGCAGGCGTGTCGAACTCGGCGATGCCGCCGGCGTCCATGACGCAGATGCGGTCGTAGCCAATGATCGTGCGCAACCGGTCTGTGCGTGAAGAATGGGATCGAGGCCGCCGCCGATTAACTGTAATTCAGGAACAGGAACAGGACCCGAACTTACGGGCTATGCACAGTATCGTCCGGTCCCGGAACTCGACCGCAATCGTATCCTGAATCTTCCGATCCGTCTCGTAATCCACCGATGCTGAAAGGCACGAAGGCACACTCATGAACACGCCATGTTCTGCCGCTCCCTGTCAAGAATGCGAGCAGCACTTACCAGTTGCTTCGTCAAGAATGAGGATCTTAGACTCTTTCACGAGGGCACGGGCGAGCGAAACAAGGGAACGCTAAAGTCACAGGTCAGCGATGCACCACCGTTCGTACTGTATTGATCACACCTGGCCAATGGAAAGGTTACCACCTTCGTCTTCAACGGGGCTGTCGAGCGAAAACCGATTGCCGGTGGACACGCTCTCATCAGTTCCGTCAATCGAACCAGGTTTGTGGTCTTCTACCAGATACGCCCGCCTCAATGCGTCCCATAGTCGTGCATCGTCGTGGTACCCAAACGGATCCAGGTTGCTTCGAAGCGTGCCAGAGACTGCCAACTGGTTAGAGCAAAGTCCACAGAACAGCAAATTTCAAACGCTTACACAAGAGCTACAAAATGACATCGGACGTCAGCGCGACACTTTGAGTACCAAGCTCAAGGTTCACAACTCACAGGATCCTGAGGGATGATTGCGAGGCTCTGGCGCAAATCCTCCAGACCAAGCGTCGAGATATTCACACCGTCGATGACGATCGAGCCCGAGGTCAGCTCAACCAAACGATACAGCGCCGTCATGATCGAGCTCTTGCCCGCACCCGTCCGCCCGACAATGCCGACCTTCTCACCTGGGCGAATAGTCATCGACAGACCCTTGATCACCGCGGGGAGTTCCGGCCTGTACTTCAGTACGATCTCGTTGAACTGGATGGCCCCTACGGGGGGCCACGGCGCCGGAGGTGTGTGGTCTGGTAAGCGGTGCGGAGATTCCTGCTCTAGCTCGTTCGCGTAGTAAATCTGGAAGCGGAGTCTTGAGTTCTACTCAGTAGAAGTAAGGAAACACACTCACGATGCGTTCGACGCTGTTGAAGTCGTTCTCAACCTCCGCAGTCTGCCTAACCAGCCATCCAAATGCCTGCTGGACGCTGATGATGTAGCTCAGAACGACACCCATCTGCGAGGGCGAAATAGTGTAGCGCGAGGCGACGGACAGGATCGCCACAACGAACGTGAGCAGGATGCCTAGAAAGTCTAGCCGAATACCGAGCCATCGCTGGTTCGTGACTGTCAACCAATACGCGCTGGACAGATGTAAAATGAGACAAGGCACACCAAGAGATGGGTATCAAAATGTATACACACCGATTCTCGATATCCACCCTCTTCTGATTTTCCTCCAAAAATCGCTGAGTCTCACCGTACGCACGGATCGTAGCCAGCCCCGAGAGTGACTCCGAGAAGTGACTGTAGAGGGATGAGCGGAGAATAGCATCCAGCCGCTTCCCGAGCCAAGCCAGTCAGCTGACGCGCAAAAAGCTGGAGGTTAAGACGCCAACCTTCAATTCCCGGGCACTCGCGCGGTAGAAGAATGCGGCCCAAACATAGCATACGAGGATTGCGGCAACAGCGATGAGGAACCACGGGATAACTATACCGATGAGGATGATGGCGCCGAGGATGTTGGCCAGAGTCGCGACGAGCATTCGCAGTGAATCGCCAAGCAGGTTATCAACAGTGTCGATATCTGCAGAATACGAGAAATCAAACAACTGGCAGCGCCACAGACGCTATGCTTACCTTTGGCGAACCGATTCATGATTCGTCCGAGGGGCTATATAGATTTTAGTCTGGCGTGGCGAGAGCGTCATTTTCGGAGCACGTACCGTAGTCTCAAAGAATGACATAGGCGCGTACATCACCCTTGTCAAGGCATCCTGTCAAGTGGTGGTATTAGCACGTCTTGGTCAGCAGACTTAGGATGACAATGGATCCTTACGCTGTGCAGTTTCTTTGACGCGAGATACGTCAACATGGCGAAGCCTGAGCCCATAAAGAAGAAAAAGACGGCTTGTCCGACGCCGAGACCTGCATATATGCCCATCTACACAGGATATGAGGATATTGGTGCAGCGCTAGCCGCATATACTCACATAAAAGCCCGATCCATATGGCCATTTCCTAGGCTATGTCAGCATCCTCCGATATAAACCCACCAAGTGTACCCACCGTTCCTCCCAGTACACCAGCCTGGATGTCGACGTGGTAAGCCCTCCGATTCATGCGCTCTTACAGCTACACCACTCACCAATATGAACTCATAACCTGGATTCCTTGCAACAACGCCACCGAGATGACGAGGAATGGGATCAGGATCTCTCCCCGTCCAGCGTGCAAGTACTGTCGGTAGATAGCGCCGCTGACGCTCCCGGTAGTACGCTCCTCCGCCTGCATCATGGTCGCCTTCCCCACCGGTGCAACCTCCTTCCCATCCTTCTTCTTCTCCCCCGCCTCCTCAACCGCCTCCTCCTCTTCTTCTTCCTCCTTCTCCTTCGCGCCAAACTCGCGGACAAACCTCGCGAACTCGCCGCCGCTCTGCAGAAGCTCCGCGTACGTCCCGCGCTCTGCAAGGCGCCCGTCGACGACGGTGTAGATGTAGTCTACCTGGGGGAGGAAGTGGAGCGCGTGCGTGACAAGGACGCGGGTGGTGCCCGCGGGCGCGTTGAGGAGCACGTTCTGGAACACGCTCCGCCCGACGTGCGCGTCGAGCGCGCTGAACGGGTCGTCGAAGATCTGGATGTCCGCGCCGACGTAGATCGCGCGACAGATGTTCAGGCGCTGCTTCTGCCCGCCGCTCAGGCTGATGCCCTTCTCGCCGACCTCGGTCATGTCCCCCGCGGGGAGCAGCCGCAGGTCCGCGTCGAGGCACGCGTCGTGCACCGCCCTCCAGTAGCGCGCCTCGTCGAACGGCCGCCCGAAGCAGATATTCTCGCGCACCGTCGCGTTCTGGATCCACGCGCTCTGCGCACAGTACGCGATTCTCCCGTTGAAGGCTACACGCCCGTTCGTGCGTCGCATCTCTCCGATGAGGCCCTGGAGCAGCGACGTCTTCCCCGAGCCAACGGGTCCTACGATCGCGCAGAGCTGCCCGCGCGGGATCGAGAGTGTGATGTCCGACATGCTGAAAATGCGGTCCGCGACCTTTGGGGTCTGTGCGCCGGATGCGGGCGCGGTGGCGGTGGGCGAACCCTGCTTGGATTTCTTGTTCTTCCGGCCGCCGAATGTGGACCTCAATTTCTTGGACGTCTCAGGCTCCGGCGGTGGCTCTTCCCACGTGAAGGACGCGTCGACAACGTCAACTGCGACGGGGAGCGTGGGATCCTGGACTTGCGTGTCCTGGATTGTCTCTGCTTCAAAGACACCGTACAGACGTTCAATAGCGTTCTTCGCATCGGCCGTCGAACTGATGGCTAGAGCTGGATGACAACGAATAGGTCAGGACATATCGCGACAAAACGTAGTCTCATTGCACTCACGGAAGAACATGAGCGGCATCCGCAGCAAGTTGAACAGCGTCAAACTTGAGAAGATGTTGGCCGCATTCAGCGAGTGGCCCGTCAAGCTATACACAATGAAGCTCAGCACACTCGCCAAGGTCGGCAAGCTGATCGCAATCGCGTTGTTCGCGCTCCTAATGAGCAGCAGGTCCCTGACGTATCCCATCTCCCTCGCACGAAGCTCCTCGACCTTGCGGAGGTAGGGCACCTCCCAGCTGAAGTATTTGATGATCTTCATGCCGCCGATGAGTTCCTGGAGGAGCTTGCTCCGCTTGTCCGTCCATCCCATACTCTTCATCCTCAAACCCATCAGGCGCCTCATCGCCATGGTCTGGAGCGGCGTGCAGAGCACGAAGAACGCGAAGCCCGCGAGAGCGCTCGGGCCGAGGTTAACGAGCAGGATGACGAGGCAGATCACCATCTGCACGGGCGCAGTCATACCCATCTGCATGAATCCACAGCAGAAGTCGATGCGCGAGACGTCCGTCGAGATGTGGTTCACGAGCTTGCCGTTCGTGAGTACCGTGCGCGCACGGGTCGTCAGCTGCATCGAGCGCGAGTAGATGGCGGTGATGAGCCCGCCGCGGAGGAGTACGCCCGTGCTTGTCGCGCGATAGAAGAAGTGGTGCGTGCAGAGCGATGTGAGGACCTGCATGAGTAGGAGGCCGATGGCGAGTCCTACGCCACGGCCGATCGGGGGAATATCGTCGTAGAGGCCAGCCTGATGCGCACTGGAACAAAGTTGAGCAGGACTGAGTAGCTGAGGTCAAGGGTGCTCACTAGTAGGAATCCGTAGAAAATGTGATCAACGCCTACGAACTTCATCAGCTCTGGACGAATCTCACTCGTGGTGCGGAATCTGACATGTTGAGGACAATCTCGGCCGCAATCATAACCGCAAGCGCGCTGAGTCCGGCCCATGTTTCATCTCTCTCGATCATGTCAACCAAGATCGAGGGATGCTCGCCTCAAGCGCCACTGTACATTATGTATGCTCATCGATGGCGGTGTGGAACAGTTAAATGTTTGTGTTCCACCGAGCGCGCTGCTGCTGCTTGGCAAGTGAAAGCCGGGCACTCAGCCATGGCGGCGGGGCGAGCTATCCGAGCGACCGCTTAACACGGAGGAAATACACGCGGGCATAGGATGTGATCCGCAGAAACTGTGACTCGAACATACCTTAACAACCAACGGACTCAACGTTGTCGTCACATCCGCAATGAGCTTCAGAATTCCTGCGGACCAGAACCACCAAGCTACGCTGTCGTTCAGCGCAAACGCGAGACTCGCATGCTTCCTTCCGTCCTTCTGCCTCCATTGCTTCTCCCGTTCGGCGCGGTTGCCTCTCAGCGTCCACCAGAGTCCCTTCCAGCCAGGCTTGATTTCACCAGCAGCAAGTCGGGCGTTGTACTCGTCTGCAGCCTCTCGGCGTTGATCAAAAGAAGCAAGAATCTTGTCGGCGATCAGCTGGGAAGACCGGCTGTCTTGGAGCTTGTAAAGATCCGTGTCTTCAAGAGGTCTTGCATAGCCAAGTCCAAGAAGAGGCGTGATCCAACCAAAGGTGAGGATGTTATAGAAGTTGGCAGTCTCCTCCGGGATGAGGTCTGCATCGTCAAGAGTGGCCTTTGGCGGGGGTGGGTCAACCGGCACACCGGGCACATGCAAAAATCTGGTAACCACGGTGTCAAGACTCAGAACTACGCTACCGAGGAGGAAAAAACACTAGCAGCGTACCTCTTGAAGCGTTTCTGGGAGGTCATGGTGGTCGTTGAAGCTTCGTCGCCGCCGTTGTCCCACCGCAAATGTCGGACCAGACAGGACGAGAGCGGGATGGAGAAAACCGACGGCGGGCAAAGCTGCGGGCATGGCGAGCGATATGCGGTATTTAGGAGCGTCAGTAAGTACTGAATTACATTCCGCGCGGCCCCTCAGGGGATTCCCTGGCCGGCAATTCGGCCGCTGACCAAATGATAGACGTCTAGACGACGATATGCCCCGCGACCCGCACTCGATCGATCGCCACCTCGCAGCCACCTCAAATCTCGCAGCCACCTCCAGCCCGCCACCCCGCATAAGCACATACACACACACCCAGCCGCGGCCAGCAGCCACAACATCACAGAACTCAGGCGCGTTCAAAGTCTTACAGGCATCGCCGCCATCGGCTCGTAGCGTTACCCGAGTCACATCGGAAGTCATAGACGGACACGCGCCGATAAGTAAATTGGTCCACGCACACGCCCAGCTGCGTTCGAGTCACGGCAGTGAGATTGTACCTCGACGGCAACTGCCACTGGCAGAGCGATACTGAACCCGCAGTTGTGGAAAAGGACGCTCGAAGACCCCACATGGGATCTATTTGGAAGTTCGAGGGATAATAAGTCTCAAACTTCACCACCGTGGCAGTGCCAGCCGCCACATAAGTCATGTTCAGCATCACCGAACAAACTGCAGTACTGAGCATAAATGATATCATTCTCGGAAACTGATGCAATATCGTACCACTCGTGTAATGGGAGAGTGAGTCGACACCACAGCAGCGGAGATCCCGAAAGTGCAACCATCCTGCCGCAGCAGCAGCAGAGCTTCCACGAAGCCGTGCGTATACGTACGTCGTGCACCACGTACGTAATGGCTACGAGGTGTGGCTAACGTCAGGTGCCATAGAAGTTGATGCTCATAGCGACCATCAGTTGCTGCGGGCGTACGCGTCCTTCAGCTGAGCAAGTGCTTGCTGTGAGCCCATGGCAGTAGTGAGCATGCCGTTATGGAGATCGGGGACGCAGACAGCTGACGCACCTCATACGCTGATCTCAGCTCTTCCACATCCTTGTCTCCCACCCGCATACGCTTCACCTTCTCGAGATGGCCCGCGCTCTTCAGCATCGTCTTGAAGTACCGCGCCTACGAGATACCAGTGTCAGCCCATCGAACCCATAAGCTCAAGTTTCTCTCATCGAAAGGACAGGATGGGACTTACCTCTTGCTCCTCGACCAAGGTCCATGCATCACCGGAGCGACCCGCACGCGCTGTCCGACCGACGCGGTGGACATACTTACGCATGTCGACTGGCGCGTCGTAGCTTACGACGTGCGAGACGTGGCTGATATCTATTCCCCGTGAGATGAGGTCCGAGCATACCAATCTAAGGATAGCCACATAAGTATTACCAAAGCATGGTCAAAGAACCACTGGCGCACATATGGATCTCCTGATTTCTAAACTGCTCCAAGATCGCCTTGCGTTCGCTCGGACTAAGGTCGCTCGAGTATGCCCGCGCGACGTTCGCGGTGGTGCCCGGCCTGCCCCGCTCCGCACTGAGCGCCGCCTCAAAGAACTCGAACAGCTTTACCAGCCGCGTGGTGGACTCTGCTGACTTGGTGAACACGAGCGCGTTCACAACCTCGTGTGCGTGCACGAGGTGGAACAGCATCAACGGCTTCTCAGCGGACGAGCAGACGAGCATATGTTCCTACAAGCACCAGTATCACGTCAGGCCCACCGCATAGCTCGAAGAACGAGCTGGACGAGACGCACCGTGAGCGTTGCCGGCATGCTGAACTTCTCCATCACAAAGTCGAGGACGCCCTCCTCTCCATTCTCGCTGTTTCCGTGGCGGCGCTGGCCCTGTACTACAAAGTACTTCGGCTCCCTCAAGTTCAGCGCGGCGATCTTCGCCGGGTCCCGTGTGAGCGTCGCCGAGAACAGCAGTTTCTGGCAGGAGGACTCCCGCTTCTCATCGATGTCAGTGCGCACGTGTGGCACACCGCGGAGGAGATGCAGGAAGGCGGGGGCAAGTGCGTCGGCACGGGGTATGCTCGGGATATCAGAGGGGCCTGTAGCGGGGCCTTCGGACGTGGGTGGTGGTCGAGTGGCAGCGAGGACGTGCGCGAGCCAGTCCTGGAAGGATTGGGCGAGGAGGCGGTCGGCCTCGTCTATGACCTGTCAAATAGCATACCGTCAGTGGCCGGAACGGCGCTTTGGTGTGCCTAGGGACGCACGAGGAAGCGGAGATGTTGCAGGGAGAAGTTTGGTGTGCCGTTCAGGTGGTCTATCAGACGACCGGGCGTGCAGATCAGTACATCCACCTTACTTGAGCCGCCTTGCAGGCTGTACCGATCGTAAATGTGGATAGCAAAACATCTTGGTGAATGTAGACGTACCCTGGAGATCTGTCGGCGATGAGTTGAGTTTGCTCATGCACGAAGGAATGCTGGCCAGTGGCTGACGCAACCTGCTCGTCCGTTAGGCGAACCAACTCGTTTGATGAAGTATAATGCTTACCTTCAGCCCTCGTCCCTTCGCCACTGCGTCGAACGTTTCGCGCACTTGAGTAACCAGATCACGCGTTGGAAGCACGATGAGTGCACGCAAACGAGTGACAACGCGTACTGAGAGTACCTATATGAGATCCATAGCCCTTCAGCCTTCTGAGATATTCCAAACCAGTATGACAGTACCTCGACAATCGGCAATACATATGCTAACGTCTTTCCGCTCCCAGTCGGTGCAGATACACACACATCTCTCGGCGGGTTATACGGTAAGTACAGCGACTTGACCGAGCTGGGGGTGAGGAGGAGCGGGATGACAGCCGTCTGTACTGTTCAGCACCAGTCAGATATCATCCACTTGGCTAGCTTAGAAGAAAGGCACAGACCGGCAAACAGCTCCGTCACCCCGAGCTCTGTCAATCTCCTCCGTGTCCTTTCGCTCAAACCCGTGCCGCCATCGTCGTCAGACGCCGACGAAAACGCGTGTAGTTTCGCAGGGTCGACAAGCTCAGCCTCGATGAGAGCCTTGTCGAGACCCTGGAGGGCCAGCGTCTGTTTTGAGGGCGCGTCTGGGCGCGTGGGCAAAGGGAAGGCGGGGAGGGCTGCAGGCGGTGTGGGCGACCTGAGGCGTGGTGGGGGGAATGTTGCGCGAGGAGTGACGTCGTCATCATTTGCGTGTTGCGAATCGTCTTGCTCTGTTTCGAGTTTTCGCCGTTTCCTTGGTCGCTCGGTATCCCCTTTCTCTGTCCGCGAAGCTTGCTCCCGCTCCCTCGACTTCTCCTTCTTTGCCTTCGAACCGCGCATTGGCTCAGTGTTTTCACGCTCCGGGGTTTCTACGATATCCTCATCTGGCTCGTCCTCTCCCGACGATCCCTCTTGCTCCTCGGAATCAGGCTGGGGCACAGCTGACGACTGCCGATCCTCCTTCGCGGCTATGCCTGGCGTGGATTGGGTCTTACGCTTTTTCCGCCTCTCCTTCTTGGCCTTCAAATATCTCTTCTTCGCTTTTGTCTTCTCCTGTACGCAAATATGATGAACTTCTTACTCGAACTTACGTACCAGCTGCACGGGGTACATACCTTGGGCTGAGCCGCCGCGGGGTCCGTAGGCTCGGTAGCCACGATCATAACTTCTGAGGGGGGATGTGCGCTCTATTTCAGACGCGACTTTGTGTTTCTGTTGTTCGAGTAGACGTTGATTCGGAGGTGTCTCAGCGGTCTTCAATGCACACCACGGTGACCACGCCAGTGGGAAGGTGCGGTATGCAGGAGATGAAGCGATCGGGCAAATGTCCAGAAGTTCGGCGCTAACGCCGTAAATCCCCGGACCGGCCCGGTGAGCCGACTCATGCACGAGTTCCGGACATCCACCACTGACCAGTGAGCAGCATCTCCACCGAGTCCAAGTTGGACGGGTGATCTTGTGTCTTGCACCTTTCGAGGAGGGAAAATGAGGTGAGATCTTCTTATTCTGCTGGCGACGAGCATATTGCGTCAGTACCCGAAGACTCAATCGGCAAGATCGCAAAATCACCGGCCGAAGCGCCATGCCTAGTGGTACTGCGTGGACCGCAGTGCCGCTCCGCCACAGGCATGATTCAGATGATAGGACAGTCCCCAACGATTGGCGCATTAACTCCAAGCTGGGTGTGACGAGACGACGGCCATGGATGTCTGTGAGTCTTCCGCTGTGCTCTAACTCGACTGATTGTTGAAGTCGGCGTACAGAGGCTAGAGTGACAGCCTGGAAAACGGACACGATATCCGAGAGAGAGAGAGAGAGGCTACTTACTGACTGCCGATACCTGTCACTGGACAATCTCACTCGCCGCAAAGCTGGTGTCGACGTCGTCGCCCGGCAAGCCTGACGGTGTAGAGAACCCTGGTACTCGCTCCACTCTGTACGCAGGTTTTCCCCTGTCACATTACAGCCTTGGCTTACACGCGCAGCTCACGAGAAGACATCTATCGATGCGTGGCGTGAGCTACGCGGAGAACCATCAGCTGCTGTGGCTGCTATGTAACGCGCGGTATGAGGTGAGTATCGCGGTGATCAGCGCTTGTTGGTTCGCGGTAATATGAACTGGCCGAGCCGTTGCCCTTGCAGTGCCGGAACTCAATCCTACAGTCACGGTTCCGGAGTTCTCACTTAGCGAGACAGCCATTTCTTGCCCGGTTGTGAATGAGGTGAGTACTATATGATATCAAGCAGGGAGGATCTTCACACTGCGCACACTGCTGCTCGCAATTTTCTGGGTCCTACAGATGAACGATCTGATAATGACCATTATTGCGTATACGGTATTCCGGTAGCGGAGGCTATGTCATCGGACCTCCATCAGCTGATAGTGCTGGATTTCGCTCGGCAGCACCGAAGACAGTTTCGGAGCACGACCATGGGCTCTTCCAGGGCAGACGGCGATTCTTATCGCGACGCAATCTCCGGAAGAGACTTCTAACCCCTGCCATTCAGTCCAAGGCGTGTCCGAACACAGGAGACGCTAGTACGGCGCATTCCTGCCGCCCGAAGGAGACCCATGTGTGTCGTAGTGCGTGCGATGCCACCGTCATCCTATATTGTATTGCCAACTTGTGCCAATGTGGTCACCAATGCTCGACTTGTAAGTGCACAAAGAATACGTTAAGCCATGAATACAAAAGGCAAGCAGCGGTCACTCTGTTTCCCTTATCCCTCCGAACGCTCCCATTGAGTCTTACCGCAGAGTGACGTCCCCTCACTGCTGAGCATGTGTTACCAGCATTGGTCGGTACCTTTTCCCTCAGGAGAAACTTCGTCCGCTCACTTCCTACCACAGCTTCGGTAACCAACACAGAGGATGTGGGGTAAGTACCATTACAAAGGCAAAACCGTCATTGCAGCCCATCTCAGGAAGACTTATCTAGCACTTCGTCGTGTCATACTACTCTGGTGTCACGATCGATTGTA
The DNA here is from genome assembly GCA_001632345.1 of Daedalea quercina L-15889. Lineage (NCBI taxonomy): Eukaryota > Fungi > Basidiomycota > Agaricomycetes > Polyporales > Fomitopsidaceae > Fomitopsis > Fomitopsis quercina. The sequence goes on along the minus strand of KV429038.1, from coordinate 496,108 downwards.
ATCGAGCAGACTGCAAATTGAGTTCCGCACACAAACACACGGCACAAAACTGCGGATGTCCCAGCGTAAGCAACAGTTGAAGCCTCTCGAGTTAGCAGAAAAAACTCAATGACCGCGACAGATCTGGTACGACCACCGTCGCGTTCAGAATCTCATCCAGGAGCCCTGCGATGAATGCAAGTCCGCAGCGTTGGCAGCCAGGGTGACAAGGCGCTGGTGACCTGCCTAGTGTACGATGAATCACCGACTTGCTATCGACGAAGCGTAGGCGTTTGCATTGTAGTTTGTAGCCGTATATCATGATGTGCCTTCCTTGTCATACGAGCGACTCCAAGTACGTTACACTCGCCCGTCAAAGAGCAAACCCATTAATGGACGGCAGGGTAGCGTGTTCGCAGGCGGGACGGAATGAACGCAGGATCAGAGCCCCTCGCTGCCGAAGCCACCAGCGGAGAACTGACGCCCAATTGTCGGCTAGCATACGCTACCCCAAAGTCAGCCTGGGACCATTTCGCCTGGTAGCCCCCTTCCTTGGCACCACGTTGATATCAAGCGTGGATCAAGCTCCCTGGATTGTTCTTCATTGATATCAATTCGCCCCTCCGTACCCTTCCACGACCGTAGAATCATCCGAACATATACTTACGCTCGGGACAAGTCCAGAAGGCGACTACACGCTGTGGTCACGACGCATCGCTGCATGCACTGAGTTCCCCTCGTGATACCATTTCTAAATATCGGCTGGCTCGTGGGCTAATTGTACATCCGCGAAGGAATAAATCCATACATGAAATTCAGCAACAAGATGCCTCACTTAGAACCGCTTCCCCCCTCGTTTGAGCGGCTGCTTTGCCCCACGCTGGGACTTCGCCTTGATCTGCGCTACTCGTCTCCGGCGTTCAGCCTCGCTATCCTCCTCATCCGATGACTCGGCGCGCTTTGTCTTCTTTGTTGGCGGCGAATGTGGTGGCGATGAATCATCAGTAGCCTGTTCTACGGTCGTGGCTGGTGCATCTCGAGCTGCAGGAGAATGTTGACGAGATGACCTGGGACTAGCACGTGCAGAGGGCATTGGGCCAGTGGGGCTAGGACTCCTTTGGGACCTCCTTGTATGTCCTTCGTCTACCGCCTTCAAGGTATTGGGCGCAGCATCTGGCGTTTCTTCTGATTCCGTTTCCGTTTCGGAGTCATCAGCTGTCTGAGAAGGATGAGTCGATAGATGAGGCGATAAGTCTCGAGGAGAGACGCGAGAAGTCGTCTGAATCCACGAGGCACAAATCAATGTAAACCGACCACAACCCCCAGAGAAAAAGCTCACAACAGGTGGCGGGGACTCTCGGACAGGCGAGAGCAACCTCTGCGGCGCTCTTGATGCCGCTCGTGACTTTGGGCGAATAAAAGGCAAGCGTAGATCTGGTTTGAGTACCTCCGAGAGAATGGGTGCTATGGCAGTAGGCACAGGTAAGTCATTTACAGGCAGTGCCACCGGCGAAAGGAACACCAACGAAGTTCGGGAGAGAAGTTGAACATTGCTGTCATACGGCGCAGCGTCGTTGCTGCACGTGGTCGGGAGATGGCATGCTTGACATGCGTGTCCACAGTTCTCCGAGCCGTTCTGCCGACCTTGTCAACTGCCTGAGAAGGGTGGCATTCAGTACGAGTCGATAAGGCAAGCAAGGCGTCAGAATGTGGTATTGGCTTCCAGATATCATACCTTCTCCAAGTCAGCATCCGAAAGTTCGCTGACCGGGTCTGCAGAAGAGAACCCAAGGTGCGTAAGACTGATCAGCGGCATGATGAGATGCTTGGACAGTATTTCAGCCGATAACTTTGGTCCGATGGCGCACGTCTCCCACCGCCACTTGAAAGAATCACTTCCTAGCTCGAAAGCGAAATCCTGGACGTAAGGATGAGGCTTTAGAGAGGTCTCTGAGTGGCCTTTCGGTACCCACTGAGTAGTGCGTTTTCACTACTTCGAATGTTAAGTCTGCGATACCACCGATGGTGTGCGTAGCCGACAGAAGTTCAACGGTGGCAGTCCGCCATTCGTCTTCCTCTTCATTATTGTCGAAAGAAGGAGTTCGTGAATTGCAATCTCTCCAGCGTCTTGCAAGTTGATTGCTCTGGAGAGCTGTGCACGATGAACTCAAATCGCCAATAGCATCCCATATAGCAGAGATAAGCACACCTTCACCCCATACACTTTTAGTATCCGTGATGAAAACATAACAGCAGAGATCCACGGTGGAAGAATAGAATTTCTGTCAATTGGGGTAAGTTAACACCGAGGTTAGTACGAGAGCCACTCATCGATGCCTGACCAGCATGTACGGAATTGATTTCTCGGAGTCTATCTTCACTAGCCATTCTTTGCTTAGCATTAACTTGCTATGATCCTGGATGACCGGCTGTGTCAGCGGTCGGAGCCTCGGAGGGGGTAGCAGCATGACTTCATACTTCTGAAAAGTATTCCATGAGAACTTGGTGCGCGTACTCGCAGTTGGCTTTCGATACACAAAAGCCTATAACTATCCGTCACGGCGTCACGACGATGCGGCGTCCGTGCCACTTGCTACTGACTCAGTAGATTCGTGTGGCTTCCTGATCTATCCGAGTCGAGGCTGCAAATGGTAGCAGGAGCTCTACGGTGTGGACCTAACTTTGAGCTTACGACGTTACGGCCGCCAGACAGCGCCACTTACGAGCAGTGTACGTACAAAGACGGACGAAGGCACGGAACGAGATCGAGTGCCACAGTGGCATGCCGCTGTCCTCGAACATACTTACCGGCTCCGGATACTCGAACAAACAGGTGTCAACAGCAGATCGTCAGATGATCCCCGCATCCCTCACTTCTCTCGCACCGTTGCCCAACTGTTGCCACCTTGCTCCCGCGCATTGCGCAGCTTCTGCCATCGTTGCGTACGTCTTGGTTGGTATAAAACCCCGATGGAGGAAGGAGAAATTCATGACTTTGGCACGTTTGCCCGGTAACCGAATCTGTGAGGTCGATTGTGCTTACCATTTACAGACAGGTTCTTCTGGGGTAGCATATTCGCCTGAGTTGGAATGGCCAGGCGATACAACTCCCGAGTCATCGGTATTGTACGATACGATTCAAGGCCAGCCCGTTTACAGTGCTTCCGAGAGCCCGTATCTCCCCCCTGCCTCCCCTAGTCCGCCGACCGCTCGGAACCACCTTGACACCTCATGCCTACGTCTACTCGTGCAACGGAGCACAGTCCTCCCTAGAAAACGGACCCTCGCCGTACTTGATGGTTGCACGCAAATCCACATAGGTCGAGACGTCGCCCCTTCAGGCAGCGAGACGCCGCGGATCCGCCTAAAGGAGATGGAGGTATCCAAGTTGCATGCGACGTTATTTTGGGACCATGCACGCCACGAATGGGCTGTCGTCGACATGGGGTCAAAGCATGGTACCTTTCTCAAGTCGCACCGGGGCCCGACTGCTTTGACTTCGGAAGCGAGTGGTCAGGCCGCACCTCATGTGACTCCGACAACCAACGCAGATGAAAGAGGGATTCGACTTTCTGCGCCCCGGATAGCGAGTATGCCGCGTCGATTGGCTCATCTCGATGTTCTCTCAGTCGGCGGAACAACTTTCCTCGTCCACGTCCACGAACAGATACCGTGCGCAGAATGTTCTCCTTCCGTTGAGAACGAGATTCCTCTGTTCGACCGGCGAGCAGCGGAACGCCAGGCCGAGGCGAGCAGAAAGCGCAAACTCGGAGACGCTGAGGTACAATTGGCCGAGAGCAGCTATATAGCTCCAGTGCGCGACTCGAAGAGGGCATTGAATGACCTCCGACGGAACTTGCTCTCGCGCCATGTCACTCCTCAGAACTCTGCTGCCCAGTCTCGGTATATGGACAGAAGTGCTCTTCGTCGTACCCACCATCCTGATACTGCACCAATCATTCAGCCTAGTCCGGCTCTTATGGAGAGTGCGACGATCGCTCACGTTGTTTCCAAAGCGCATGTCTCACCTCTTCCAGTCTCTGCGCCGCCTACGCCGTTGCCCGACTCAAATATTGGTCATCGCCTGCTGATGAAACAAGGCTGGTCACCCGGTGAGAGCCTTGGTTGCGCTGGCAGCAGCGATATTGCTCTACTTGAGCCTCTCGATGTCAAGGCCAACCAAGGCAAAACGGGCCTTGGAGGTGCAAGCCATTCCAGTGCAACCTATTCACCTCCACTTGACATTGACTGGAAAGAGGCGGGCAAGTTACGGCATTGGAATGCGGTCAGGGCAGGAGACTTGAATGGGCCTCTTTAGGTTCGTCTATCCTGCTCGCACCTTATTGGGACCACATGCTTCTCAGAGGGAGCGACAATGGCATTCAGATGGCATCCTCGTACTCTAGGTGCCACTCATCGATCGGCATCGTTGTAGATGCCATCACGGTCCTACCAGAAGTATATGGGGCGTTAGTATCCCCATCAACACGACGTTCCACGACGCCGCTATGCTTGTGCAAGCTCGTCGGTCAAGCACTACGCACGAAAAGCTGCTCCGCATTACAAGTACATGGTACAGTCCAGTATTGGCTGTACCTGAACAGTCACTACCTGCCGTAGGAGGGCGAAGATCTCTACGGACCGGCCAGTCGATCAAAGTAATGCCTTTCTGGACATAACCACTGCTCGTGTGCACAGGTACATTCACGACGTAGCCTCACAATTGTGTACTTCGCGTCTAATGACATTATGGGTCTGAGCATCTACACTTTGCAGTAGCTGCGAAGTCTACGAGCCGATGTACCGATGACGTCAAGTACTATGTCAGGCAAAGGGCTTTGTGGTCACCCTCATATATCGTTATGTAAATAGGTAGTGCAAGACGGTGTACCTGACCGAACGCCGGAGTCGGTGACATGGTCAACGTCTTGCTCTGAGTCTAAGGCCTAAGGGCCGACGCGCTGAGTATTTCGTGATTGCGGTTGTCGCGCGGCACCACCCCACATGTGTGAGCGACTGAAACCGGCGAGCGAGTACGGCTCTCGGGGCCTCGTGTCCGGGTATCGAGGACGTCGTTGCGCGGACGGGTGATTTGTTCTCGGCACCGCGCCTCGTGTGGTTGACATGAGCGCCCTGTGCGACGTACACACAACCTAGGCATTTCCGAAGCTCTAAGGGTCTGCAGTGTGCGCGGACGCGTGCAGGTTGCTTGGTTGGAATAGCCTTGCAGCTGCTGAATATAATCCTGTTGGACGCGGGACCCTGCACGGCGTCAGACGCGTCGCGGTCACGCACGCCAGCGGCCAAACTGCCCCAGACGGGCGCCTACACGCGTTCTTTGGCTCAGTTTGGCTCTCACGTGCAGGCGCGTCGCAGGCCAAGTTGAAATCGTGGTTCGAACAAGACCTGTTCGTCACTGCATCCTAGGCTGACCCCGTCTCCTACACTTGCGTCCCTCTTTCTCCTACTTCCATCTACTGGCGTGTCGGGCCTTTCCCCTTCTTGTTTCTTCTATTCCGTCTAACCAGCACTCCCCACGCAAGCCAGGATCCCGGCCCCCCTCGCTGTCTAACTCGACGGCAGCTTGAACCATCTTCATCAACTTTCCACACAATGGCAAACCATTCTGTACGCGTGAGTGTCAGCCGCGGCGCCACGCCCGTCAGCACAATGTTGACGCCTGCCTCATAGGTTCCTATGCGTGCTCGTCTTGGACCCCAACGAAAACCTAACGGCGACGAAAACGCAATGAGTCGCCATGTTCGCCAATCTTCGAGCATCACCGGCGGTGCAGCTCGCGTGGCCATTCCTCAAGCCCACGGAGCCAAGACCGCTGCTCTTCAGCGTCCAGCTCTCAACGAGGTTACCACTACTGCTGTCAACCGCAAGGTATGTAGCCTGTCTCTCGTAGCTCACCAGAGACCATCTGTCTCCTCCACTGCACTCTCATTCCCACGCCCTTTCACCCTGCTCATACGTGGGGAGTCCTCGACCTACCACGAACAAGTGGCGATCATTTCCAGATCAGAGTCTGATCCTCGAGTCCAACATGTCTGAACACAGGCTTTGCGTCTGTTTTGCGATTATGTTCGGGCTTTCGCTCGGAATGAAAGGATGGTCTTCTGTCTTGAAACCGTTCGGACGAGGGACATTATGCGGGCGTCGGTCGTGATGTGCATTCTGTGTGGCTGGACGGTCACATGTTTGACTGAGAGCCTTTGGACGTTGATGGGGCAGTTACAACCCGGGAACGTTGTTTGTGGTCCAGGCGTCCCTACGTATCATCGGAGGCTCTCCCTCTATTGTGATCCATTCCTTCTCCCACCAGAGCAGTCTTCAACATCATTGACCAGCGTCAGCAGGAGAACCTCAAGCTCAATGCCGCTGGCAAAGAGAAGGAGGTCGTCGCTGGCGTCAAGCGCAGCGTCTCGACTACCTTCACCACCAGCGGCCCGCAGAGGGTTCCCCTAGCCTCCACTCGGGCAGCCCCGAACGCCCAGGCTGCTCGTGCATCTTCCATCCGTGTCCAACGCCCTCATGCTCCTCCTGCCCGCGTAGTCCACCGTGTTCCTGTCCCCGTCCCACAAGAATACCTCGTTAACGAGGAGGATGTCGACGTCGACATTGCTGATGAAGTCGACATGGACGTCGAGTATCAGGACGGCGTGCAAGCCATCGACGTCGAGGACGATGAGGCTTGCGTCGTCGACGAACGCGACACCGACGGCATGGAGCCAGAAGTTGTTGAGGAGCTCGAGCAGGCACCTCGCATCTGGCCAGAGATCAGCATTGAGCGTGCTCAGCGATACCAGCGGGAGATCGACGAGATCAGACATGCCTACAAGGATCCCGTTGATGAATTTGACACGACTATGGTCTCGGAGTATGCCGAAGACATCTTTGACTACATGAACGACCTCGAGGTGCGCTGCAATTGTGGCGTCGCTCTCTCCATTCGTGCTGACTGTTGTTATAGGACGATGTTATGCCCAACCCGGAGTATATGGACGGGCAGTCGGAGATTAACTGGCAGATGCGCCAGACACTCGTGGATTGGCTGCTGCAGGTGCACCTTCGCTACCACATGCTGCCCGAGACGCTCTGGATTGCGATCAACATCGTGGACCGGTTCCTGACAAAGCGGATCGTCTCCGTGCTCAAACTGCAGCTCGTTGGCGTCACGGCGATGTTCATCGCCGCCAAGTACGAGGAAATTCTCGCGCCATCTGTGGATGAGTTCGTATACATGACGGAGAACGGGTACTCACGCGAGGAGATCCTGAAGGGCGAGCGGATAGTGCTGCAGACGCTAGAGTTCAAGATCAGCCATTACTGCTCGCCATACAGCTGGATGCGCAAGATCAGCAAGGCAGACGACTATGACATCCAGACGCGCACGCTGAGCAAGTTCCTCACGGAGGTGACGTTGCTTGACTACCGGTTCCTGCGGGTGAAGCCGAGCCTGGTCGCTGCGGTTGGCATGTACACTGCGAGAAGGATGTTGGGTGGTGAATGGGTGAGTCTTCGTCCTACATATATACCTGGCGTGCTCGGAACACGCCGCCATCACGTTTTTGTTCCTCAAACGCGTCCTGCACTGCTCTCACGTGACCGCTTTGGGGTGATCTGACTCGCTGACATCCATTGTCTTCCGTTTGTAGAACGACGCGTTCGTCTTCCACTCCGGGTTCACGGAGGAGCACCTGCTGCCGGGACATCGCATGCTCCTGGAGAAGCTTATCGAGGACGGATTCACGAAGCAGCACGTCTGCGAGAAGTACTCGCACAAGAAGTTCCTGAAGGCATCGTCATACGCGGTCGAATGGGCGTACGCGCACATCCAAGCAGAGCTCGCCGTGGCGCGGATGGACCTCGAGTGAGAGTTTTATGGCGATGGCGAGCTGTCCGGCATCATACGCATCATTCACCACACATCATCTTCACCATTCATCCATCATCCATGATCTATCTTATTGTCTCATCGTCTCGTCTGCAGTCCATCGTCACACGTGTTTGAATACTACAGTCTACATCCCTGCCACTTGATCATGTCCCTGTCTATGTTTGTCCAGCGCATTGCTTTCTTCAAGTCGACTCCGCCCTTTCGCTGCCCGACACTCCACCCATTTGATATGAAAGCTCGCACGCCCGCCTCCCTATCCATGTTCATGATCACGTCGCCGGACACTCACGCTCGCGCTCAAACATTCGTTTGTACTGGACTGCACATGCCCTCTCATGCTTGTTTTGTCTATGCCTCTCGCCGTCGCCTCTCGCTCCCGATCTCGTTAACGTCCCCCGTCGTTTTGTTGTCTTCGCCGCGTCCACGTAGATATACGTCCACGGTCGCCTCCGTTCATTTTGCATCCTCGTTTCCGTTTGCTTTGTCGTGTCTCAAAAGATACCTTCTCGCCGTTGGCTTGTGTTATTATCATTCAGTATTGATTTTTCCTTGCATCCCTTGTCGATCCCAGTCTTGTCTCCTCTTTCCTGTCTTCTTTGGTGATCGCGGCCGGCCAACCGTGCCCCGGCTTGTGGGTATATGTACAGACAGCATTGAGATGTACTATATCCGCGCACGGCGCCCAGTCTCATGTCGTTTATCTATCTGACCTATCACCCTCCATCTTGCGTGCCGAGTGCCACTCACAGCTCTAGGCTCTGCCTTACCCTTGATGTATTTTATCAGCAAGTCAAGCAAGGGTCCACCGTCGCGTCGCCACCGCTGGCTATACTTCTGTCACATCAGGTCGGTTGAGATGCTATTCAGTGGAATCCCATGCTTGGGACAGTACTTGACGCCGAGTGTCATTGACGTCGCCAGATCCGCTTGTGAATCACATGGAACGACGCAATCCGGGGTTTAACCGCCTGAGCAGACCAGTCGTGCAGTGAACTGATTCCTGAGACTGTCGCACTCCATCCTTACGTCGAAAATAGTCGAGAATCCAGCATTTACATGTCTCAACTATCTTTCAAAGGCCATACAGTGGTTATCACCGGTGCCGGCGGAGGACTAGGCAAAGCGTGAGTACTGGAGATCGTGGTGTTCCGCTTGCGGTATATTGACTACAGAGGACCGTCAGGTATTCCCTATTCTACGCGTCGAGAGGTGCCAATGTCGTGGTGAACGATTTCAACCAGGCCGCTGCGCAGAAGGTCGTTGATGAGATTAAGAATGGTGTGTGCAAGCTTGCTGTAATGTCCATGGAACGTCCGAATTCACGCCCAGCATGCAGCCGGTGGGAGGGCTGTGGTCAACAACGCATCTGTCACGGACGGTACCGCTGTCATCAAGACTGCACTCGATGCCTTCGGAGGAGTGACCATTCTCATCAACAACGCGGGTATCCTGCGGGACAAAGGGTACGCCTGCTGTCTTGAGTTGCTCGCCTTCGTCCCGGCACAGATGTTATGGCAGCTTCAAGAACATGACCGACCAAGAATGGGACCAAATCCAGCAAGTCCACCTGAAAGGGTCCTTCTCGTGCAGCAGGGCGGCTTGGCCTGTATTTTGCAAGCAACGGTTCGGACGGATCGTCAATACCGCCAGTGCTGCAGGTATCTACGGTGCGTCACGCGAACTGACGTTCATCGTAAACATACCCTTAACGATTGATCTCCTTTTGTAGGAAATTTCGGTCAGGCGAACTACAGCGCAGCCAAGATGGGCCTTATTGCGTTCACCAAAACGCTTGCGCTAGAGGGCGCCAGACACGGCATTAAGGCCATGGTCATTGCACCAGTATGTCATGCTCTGGGCTTGCAAGTAAATTTACGCTCATAAAGTTTTCGCACCAAGATGGCTGCTTCAGCTATGACCGAGACCATCATGCCGCCCGAGATGCTCGCAAATCTCAAAGTCAGCTGCTTAACTCCTTTTGAAACGTGTTGGTCCTGATGTCCCCGGCTCTGCGTAGCCTGAGTTCGTCGCACCCTTCGTGGCGGCCGTTACCCACCCTGATGGCATAGATGCCTCAGGTCGGCTCTTTGAAGTCGGTGCCGGATTCATAGCGGAGGTGCGCTGGGAGCGGAGCAAAGGTATAGTGTTCAAGACCGATGCCACGTTCACGCCATCCGCGGTAGGCCTAATTGCATGACGCGTGCGTTTGGAGCTGGACACGACGATCTAGGTAGAAGCGAAGTGGGAACATATAACGGATTTCGATTCAGAGCCGCAACAGTGAGTGCCATAATTCTTCGCCTTGGACACGAATGACGGGGTATTTTTGAGTCCTACGTCCGTGCCGGACTTCGATCCAGTGGTATGTGGATTGTTTCCAGTCATGGGTTCTGCTAGGCTCAGGCGATGTTGCCAGTCTATCCTTGAGGCGGGCAAGAAGGTGTCTTCCAATGACCAAGGCTCTCCTGTTCGTTTCGATGGGAAGACAGTCATCGTCACTGGATCCGGCGCAGGTCTCGGTCGTGCACATGCGCACCTGTTCGCCAAACTCGGTGCGAACGTCGTCGTGAACGACGTCAGCGAGAAGGCGGCGCAGACAGTTGTGAAGGAGATCACCGGTGGTAAGTCATACACTTCAGAGGTCTCTGGAAAGATTGATTGAGGAGGTGGGGGTAGCGGGTGGCAATGCGGTTGCTGCTGTCGTCTCTGCCGAGGATGGGGATGCTATCGTTAAGATAGCTTTGGAAGCATTTGGAGGCGTGCATATACTCGTCGCGAATGCCGGAGTTGTGCGCCCGAACACGTTTGGCTCGATGTCCGACAAGGAATGGGATGAGGTTATGGCCGTCCATTTGCGGCAAGTAGCCTATACTCCGCATCTGCTCTATATGCCAATCACTACCTCATTCTATAGGTCGGCCTTCAAATGCGCCAAAGCTGTTTGGCCCATCTTCCAGAAACAGAAATATGGTCGTATTGTCACCACCAGCTCACAAGCCGGCATCTGTGAGTTCTCTACTTGCTGAACGATGTTCATGTCGTTTCATCGTTTCCTCCTGTCTAGACGGATTGTCAGGCCTTGCCAATGTAGGTACATTCTCCGAGACGCTGGACGTTATGTGCGCTGAGCGAATCTTGTCAGTACGCTACTGCCAAAGCGGCAACCATCAGCCTCACGCGTACGCTTGCGATCGAAGGTAGGAAGTACAATATCCTAGCGAATACTATCGTTCCTTCTGCAGGTGCAATGGTTGGCCTCGGCCGGTAAGTGACATTCAACCCAGAGCTCTACCGCCTGGGTGGTTGACGTATTGTCTGTGCTGCGCGACGCCGATCGACGTTACTCAGGCCCGGCAGTAACACGGATGCCATCAAGGTTGGACCACATAACATCATTAGGATCGACGCCGATCGTGCTGACGCCATTGTCCGTGTATGTAGGAAGAATATATTGCGCCGCTCGTCGGATTCTTGTCGAGTGAAGCGAACGAGGAGACAACAGGTGGGCTGTTTCAAGTCGCTGCAGGCTGGATAGCGCAATTGCGCTGGCAACGTACCGGAGGGCACGGCTTCCCCGTGAATAAACTACTCACTCCAGAAGCGATCCTATCGAAGTGGAAGGCGCTCACTGACTTCGGTGAGTATGTTCATGCTCCAACGATGGCGAGCTCTGACTCTTTTGTCAGACGATGGGAGAGCCACGAACCCAACGACGACGCAAGAGGCATTTATGCAGGTACGCGTGCCGCTGGTGGTGTTCGACTATGACAGCATTAACGGCCGGTAGATCGCGGAGAACTTCGGTAACGAGTCCGAGGACAGTGGGGAGAGCAGTGGGCCCAGCAGCCCATATGCCGATCCAGAAGACTCTGAAATCGTCGCAGAAGCTAAGAAGAAGAAGGAAGACCCTCTCGAATACAGCTACACCGAACGCGATGTGATCCTGTACAACCTCGGTGTTGGGGCAACTGAACAAGAACTGCAGTGGACGTTCGAGGGCGACGAAGACTTCGCAGCCCTCCCCACCTTTGGCGTCATTCCGCAGTTTGCCGCGAGTGGCGGTATCTCTCTGGACTGGCTGCCAAATTACAACCCCGTATGTATTGTGCATGTGCACAAGCTTTGCGGCAGCTCCCTCACTGCGCTTCCTTAATGACAGGCGAAGTTGCTGCATGGCGAACAGTACTTGTCCATCAAGGGTCCAATTCCGACAAGTGGGACGTTCGTGAATCAGGCCAGGTGAGTGGACGGATGGCCTTGCAGAGCTTAGCATGTAAGGAACGACTGGTCCGTGTGGCTTTTCCTAGGTTGCTGGAGGTGCTCGACAAGGGCAAGGCGGCTGCGGTAACCTCAATAACCGAGACCAAGGACAAGGCAACCGGCAAAGTGATATTTGAGAACCAGTCGACCGTTTTCATCAGGGGCGCGGGCGGGTTTGGCGGGAAACGGACAGGCAAGGGTGCGTCTTCCTTCCGACTGCACTGCCATTTGGCGGCTGTGCAGAGCCAAGGTGTGAATTTTGTTGACGTGAAGTTGTCTCCCAGACCGTGGCGCGGCGTCGGCAGCAAACACGCCGCCTCAACGTAAGCCGGATGCAGTGCTTGAGGAGCAGACTTTGCCAATACAAGCGGCGTTGTACCGGTGTGTTTTGACGTGAGCTATGAGGTACGGGCAGATCATCTGACATTGCGAGCTACCTGTAGGCTCAGCGGAGATTACAACCCTCTCCATGTACGTGGGATCCCGGTGCATATCCGCACTTCTGCTCACCTCAGTGTCATAGATCCAACCCGAGTTCGCCGCCATAGGTGGCTTCGACAAGCCCATTCTTCATGGTGAGCATATAATTGCCGTGCCCCGCATATGTCGGCTAAGGGTATTACCCCAGGGCTGTGCTCGTTCGGTATCTCCGGAAAGCACGTCCTGAAGGCATTTGGTCCGTATAGTGACATCAAGGTGCGCTTTGCTGGCGTCGTGTTTCCTGGCGAGACCCTCGTCACGGAGATGTGGAAGGAGGGCGGCAAGGTCATTTTCAGTGCGTAGCCTCGACATCTGTCTGCTCCATTTCAAATGCTTACGGTATCATGGCGCAGCTACGAAAGTGAAGGAGCGCAACACCGTCGTGCTCACTGCGGCCGCAGCCACATTGTTAGATCAGGGATCGCCGAAGGCCAAGCTCTAATGATTGTAGACTCCGCATATAATCTCCGACCCATTGTTATCTAGGTAGTTGTTGTATCCAGGCCGTCATCGCGGATGTGACAGAATCGTACGATAGATAGCAACCGCGCAGCGGCACACAGGAACTATTCACTTTAGTAGGTCAAAGCGTATGCTTGGCATTGAGTGAGCATAAGGTATGTGTAGGTATAAATCGTATGATACAACGAGGGTTATATGGGCGAAACTGCAGCGGTACGTCAATGTCCTGCTTCAAGTGCGATCGTGATATACATAAGGCTAAGTGGATATGGAGGCAACCCGTGTCTATGCAGCATGATCCCCGAACAAAGAGAAGAGACTTGCATTCAGGAGAAGAACGGAGAACCTTGCAGAGCTGCGAGGAAGGTTTAAGTGTGTTGAATAGGAGGCAACCAGCTCGACATCCCATGGAGATTCAACAGGTGAGGGTCTGGGACGCAATCTGCTGAGAAATGCTGACGCCTGCAAGAGATGGACCGTGAGCGACTGGCGCACATCGTGCAATCCGACGGACTAGCCGCACTCACCGGGATAGTACCAAAATGTGACGGCAATGATGAGGTAGAGACACATGAGGATCATGCCTTCAAGCCAGTTACTCTTCCCGTCTTGTACTGTGTAATTGACGACGAGGACCGACAGGAAGAGGACGATGCTCTCGAAGGGGTCGAAGAGCATCGTAAGCGGCTTGCCGATGATCCACGAGAGCACAACGGTGAATGGAATCACGAAGAGCGCAATTTGCTACAGAAGGATAAGCAAGCCGGCTTGGGACGATAGCCAGGAATGCAACTTACGATACTCGAGCCGACCGCGACACCCAGACTCAATGTAAGCTTGTCCTTGACCGAGACGGTGACAGCCGTGACGTGCTCCGCGGCATTGCCGACGATGGGCAGTAGGATGAGGCCGACCCACTCCTTCTGGATATGCCCGCTATCCGTCAAGCCGTCGATCGAATCGACAAGGAACTCTGCGGTAACCGCGACGAGCACCGTAACGACGACCAGCAAGGCGATCGTCATCGGTACGCTTAACAGCGGCGTTTCAACTTCCTCTCCGTCGTCCCGCTTTTGCGACTCGATGTCTCCTTGCTCGCTCGCGCTACCGCGTTCGCTCCCACTGCCGGTGTCGCTCCCACGTGGGCTCGCTGTTCTCGTCGGCTCGATATTCTCGTCCACAGCCCGCGGGCTCGTGGCTATACCGCCCATCTCGTAGTCACCCTTCCTGTCCCCCGTCGGCGTCAGTGGCTCGGAGCTTGCATTCGGGTTGTGTCGCCTCGGGACGTGCAGCCAACTAGGCTTCTGGAGCGTCGTCCGGCCCGCGGGATACTTAGTTGACCGGAACACATCACCGCCATCCTCGTACAGCTCCTTGTGTGAGAAGAGCTGGAACACGAGATAGGACCCATAGACTGCGAACGTGCGAAATCAGTTATCTGGCATAATTGTGTCTTGGCAGTGAGAAAACGCACTGAACAGAAGAATGATAGCGGCCTAGATATGAACACGAGGACGAAAAAAAAGTTCAGTCAGCCTCGTGTGTACTCGGTTTCGAAGCGCAGAAGGTTCAGCGGCAGTAGAGACGTACCCCTCGACTGAAGCTGAGCACGTCCGGACCTTCTTGGTCGTCTGGAATGATACTACCCGCAACCTCGTGGAATGCCGCGGGCAAGAGCACTGCGATGACGGAAATGGTCAGTAGCGACGAGTTGAGCTGCGTCGCGCCTGTCACGTTCAAGGTACAAGTTCCGATCCAGACGGAATAAGTGGAAGCATGCAGGATGCAGGGCGGTACAGCGTGTTGAAAAAAGCAGTGCAGCAAAGTTGGGACGCTGTCAGGAGGTGATGGGGTGTGGACGTGAGAAGAGACACGTACTTTGACCGAAACCCTGTTCAGAGAACTTGACACCGCCCGCAAAAAAGCACATTCCCAGGACAAGCACTATGAAAAGACGCGCGTCAGTAGGTGGCCCGGTCGCGCGGTTACGGTGCCACATACGTAGATTGCTCAGAATGGAGCCCACCACTGTCAAGAGGATCCTTGTCAGTCATCAAACCACAGAGCGACTGAAACCGAATACAGGCGAGACTCGGAGAGGTATCACGATCGATCGAATAGGGTGATTGAGTTCCAGGGAGTGGGGAAGGCGCCAAAAGTGACAGTGTTAACGTACATGATGATTGAACTACCTGCAATTCGCAATGCACGAGTGCTATGATCTGAGTTCATTGTCAGCCACAGAAGGTGGGCCAGTTCCACCTGCCACATACCGCAACAATGAGTTCCACGCTGTCCGATGACACAACGGATGAGCCAGTAAACCAAGACACAATAGATATGTACGTACGCATTGCCCTGGGAACGGTAGTCAGTAGGTGGATAGCACAATGACAAGCATATATGCTTACGAGTGTAGCGTTGAGCAGCCCTGCTAGCGTTTGTCCTACTCGAAGCGACAGCTCGTCTGTAGCAAACGCCAGCAGCTTTGCTAATGGGATAATGGCAAGGAAAGAGACTGCGCCGCACAATGAGAATAAGTCAGGCACACGTTGCCACTCGGTACTCACAAATAAAAACAAGAGTTTCGTTGGAGTTCGTATTTGGCAGTGCGAAGTTCAGCGCCCACTACAATGGTGGAACTGTCAGTCATGAACACCACCCGCGGTGGAATGTGGCACGTACGGATACTGGTATACAAAACAGCAGGACATTGAGCCCTGTTCGAGCTCATTAGATCGGGTTCAAACACACCGAGCCTGTACCTACACGACGTCGTAGCGATCGCTTTGATCCCTGTCCATACTCCCGGTGCATTTGCTAGTGGTCGAGCGGGCTCCAATTGTTGAGAAAACCGCTTCTTCATGACAGACACGCGGGACGATATTTGCGTGAGATTAGGCAGGGTCGAAGCTCGCTTGGAAGTATTCTCTGCGGTGCGTACTGACCGCTGGGGGGCTTCCGAGGTGTCGAAGGTGGCGCGACGATGTACCAGAGGGGAAGAAGGTAGAGACGTGCTTGCCACTAGCGTCTGGGCTTCTGCGGAGTGGAGGTTGTGACTTTCTGCGCTGGCTGCTCAGAAGGTGTGGGTATAGATCAGCTCTCGGGTATAGACAAGGGGCGCGCGGTGAACATACCCATTGTGGAGAAACACTTTATAGTAGAAATGCACAGCTGGTCAGGGTTGACGCGGTGCTGTGCCCTTTTGGGTTCCAAATAAATGTTATGTGGGTGGACTGTTGGAATTGTAGACTGCGCACCTGCTACGAGGCTGTGGCCGAAGACCTGTCGAATCGGTGTCAGCCAATTCTTTGAGCAATACAAGTCTGGCCAAGAGGCGATGCTGAGCGCTTACAATAGTCAGGACAAAGCAAGTATATGCACACAACTCAAAAGTAATAGAATCCTGGAGAGAGAGCTGATAGGAGGAAAAGGGAGCGTCCTGAGGGGGGAAGGAGCGACAACATGCGCCAGCCGGCGTGAGTATTAAGTATGTTTGCCAAGACAGCGCGACGGCGGCACCAAGGAGCTGCCACCCCAAGCTGACAACCTTAGCCGATCTACAACAAGCGCTCGAGATCCATCGTGCTTAGGCGCACAGCCCCGCCCGCCGGGGTTACTTTAGTGTTTAAACATATAATTGTGGCTCCGCTTCGGGTCCCTGTCTTCCACCTGCCTCACTGCCTCGACAAGAATTCGAAGCGTAAATCGCAGAATGTAGGATGCAGCACAGCCATGGACATCGTATGCGATAGCTAACGTAGCGATAATCGGTGCTTGCTGCTCAATACTTACCGCCTACCGTGATCCCGATACCGTTGATACACCCGCGTGGGATTCTCGAGCACTGGCCCCTTAACAAGGTGACATGATGCTGTATATCTCGGTCTATCGGTCGTGACTATGTTACGGTTGTTCATCTCAGGTGCGCCCGACCAGCAGTCATTTGCAGCGTGTACACCGCACGACATGTAGCCCTCTATCATGACCCGATGCCACCTGCGATGCACCCAAGCAGCCTGACATGCGTATCGTGCCGCGGCGCAAGAGGCTTGGCCTACGCAACGCCTCAGTGCGGACTGGATCCCTTTGGGATGTGCCGCAGTGCATGGATCGAGCGAACTCCTGACGTCGAACGTTGCTTCATGCAACGCTCAAGTCGTCATGGGCACGCGAGTTACACTTAGTATTACCTTCCAGGTCGCCCACTGTAGCTGGACAGATCCTAGGCTCTATCCTCGGCAGTGACTCGGCTGACCCAGAGTACATGTGCACTGCCCGCATTGCCTAGTTCGCTGAGGCAAGCTGAGCTACACCTGTACTAGTAGGTCTTCCGGCTACGGTGATTCAAGTACTCAATTACCGCGTCGAGGTAAGTACTTAGGTCATCGCATCTACTTATATGATCAGTGAGTCACGCTGAAGTCTCTGTTCCGCACCCATGCTTCCATGCTTCGTGGATTGAATGTCCACTGCAAATCAGGTACTCGAAACTCTCCAGCCCCTTAACGCGCTGTTCCACTTATCGCAGTGCCACAATTCGAGCCTTGCAAGCTGTGCTTTGGTTTCAATTGAATCATTGGCGGATATTTCTGCAGACGACATGTTGTGTAGGATATTGCCTCGCCCATAGAAGTACCTATCGCGGATCCTTCTGCAAGTTCACGGGAAAAGCCCGACAGGAGATCTTAGATTAGGAGCCGTTTGGCAACCTGAAAGCAGTGCGCTTGTGTCACACAACAGTTGTCTTCAGGCATCCCACCAGACCAACGGCGAAGTTGATGATATCCGAGTCAAGGCCGAGTGTTGCAATATACACCGTAGCATTCTGTCAAGCACCGCCGGCGCAGTGCGAACCAGTAACACATCACCCGACGGCTTTATCTGTACCCCGAGTCTCCGTGGCGGTCTCAGACACGTATAGCATCTCCTTAAGGCGCGCACCGCAGTACGGCAGAGGATGCACAGTCGGTAGGTCGCTACTTGACAAAGCACTCTTCAGCGCTGCCCGCGTTTGCGACGCAATTTACATATATAACAGGAACTGCGACTCTTATGACCGCGGTGTGACCCACGACAGTACCTATGCTGTCTCTGACGGATTAGAACCAGGATGCCGAAAATGGCAGGGAAGTTAAATCCCTGAGAAGGCATGTAGACCGTCGGCAGCTCCAAGTCGGCCCGAGCCGTCTACTAAGAGTTCAAGGAAACGTAATACTTTCCAAGCAAGCGACATGAGGGTAGCCTACTGCCCACAGAATCGAAGAGCAAGACGATCGCCGCAGTGAGTTCGCGCTCACAGGCAGGGTCAAAGGCTGTACTCAGGTGAACATGATACGCGTCAGATGCGTACTCGCCGCAGTCACGGACGCTCAACAACAAACCCCGCTCCCTCTTCCGCATTAACCGGAATGCCGCTTGCGTTCGGCGAATCTTTTGGGCGATACGCCTTGTGTGAGCGGCCCGAATCGCGAAGTGTATGACAAGGATCGATTGTGTAGCTGTACTAGGATCGCAGTCCCAAGAATGTTGATCAAGGCAGCATCGGTGGCAGGTGGGTCAGTTTCGGCACAGTCGATGCATTACGAGACAGACGTCGACAGGAGAGGGGTGCCGCTAGGGTACTATCGAGTCAGTAAGGTGTTTCCAGGTTGGGGTCATCGTATACCGGTGAGGAGTGTGCCATGGGCAGTGCCGGCGCTGAAGTTGATCTTTGCGGAGCTGGATCATCCTTCGCATAGCCACTCCGCGCGGCTGCGAGGCATGATCTCTGCTTACAATTGAGGTCGTTGCGTTGTATGGAAGGCTGAGATTGGTAGCATGAAGGCTCCCTCGGGTGAAGAACTACGTTGGTAAGTCCTCGATTTTTCTGACGTCCGTATGACATACCAGGTTTAGAGTCCCTATTGGGCAGGTTGTCGGCACGAAGCATTGGTATGCCGGACAGCCTATAGGTAAGTTACGTTCCTGCGGGTTGCCTCAGGGCGATCAGTGAGTCGAGCATCGATGCATAGATCTAGAATGGCGATGAGTCACACAGAGGAAACCGACATGCCTTACTGGCGGTCATTTGAGTTTGAAAGCGAGGCCAAGCCTAGTACAGGTCAGGGTGCACAAGCTCAGACTCTACCTTCCCCAGCGAGGATGCGCGAGAAGCACAAAGCATGACTGACTCCGACCCGACATTGTGCCCAGCTGCCTCAGCAATGCACTGCCTCGCGTGAGAATGGCTAATCAGCGAGAGAGGAAGGACATAGCGCGCACATCTCTCACCTCACTGCTGTGATGAACCATGATCACGAGGAAGATGCGTAAGGAGAGGCCATGGATTGATGCAGAGTGACAGGGCTATGCGGCGCGGCCTTCCATCCTGAGGGCGAATAATGTCATACATCCAGAATGTGAGAAAAATTTGACATCGCTTTCATGTCGCTCAGCAGCAGATCCTATAATGTCATTGAGATAATGGATCTTGTTGGAACCGATATTGGAATTGTCGGCATGCAATAGAACGTCAACCGCAACACTTACCGTGCAATGTCACGTATGAGCCATCAACATGAGCTTCGGGTGAGGTCATGCCGCGAGCAAGGAACACAGACGTAGTCGCCACTACGAACCTTGGCTGCGGCACGCAGCTTATTGGACCGAACCCAGATACAGCATGTACTGCCGGCCTACTCGTCGGCAGTAACGAACGGGATAATGTTCGCCCCATCCAGATAACGCCTGCACGATACATACGTTAAGGGCGGCATTCGAAGGACCTCCAAGTTCAGGGAAGAACTGACTTGCCTCGATCCGCATCTTGCAAGACAAGGCCTGCTACAAGTTACATTGTGAACTCATCACACCGACTGGCGGCACCGTGCGTCTTGATGACATTCTTCATATGCGGAAGAAGTGACTCATACCATGCAAGTGCAATTTGCGAAAGCTAAATGAGACGCTGGGGATAGCCATGCCAGATTGGTAGAACAATGGTTGCTGGCTCGGGATGCCGTGCCATACGAATAATCGTGCTGGAGCGTCCTACCGTGCTTTTTTGGAGCATGTCCTCCGGCAGAAATTCAAGGTGATGCAGTGCAAAGCCAAATCTGCATTGTTTCCGATAGTTACTACTGCCAATGGTTGTCAGCCTTCCTACTACGTCTAGCAGCTCTGCCACGCACCGCGGTGACCCTGGGTAATGAGAAAGCCATGCGCTAATAACATTGCCTGCATATTGGCAAAAGTGGCAAGTAGTAAAGGCTTCGTTGATTTGCTTCTCTAACAAAAGGATTACATGTCTGAATTGAGTCACTCTCAGGCTACAGGCTGACTCGGACAACCGATTACATTGCGTGTCCTTGTATGTGTGCGCCATAAGAACAGCTTAGAGCCCGAATGTACAGCCTATAATTCTGTAAGTATCACAAGAAGATCATGAAGCGATGAAGCGTACTATTCAAAACCAGTGCAGTGTGGCGGCTAAAGTCGACCGGGCTTGGGATAACGGCCGCTGCGACCGAAAGGCAGCTATTACTATATCGGGATAGGATACCTGGTGAGTTATGGCTACCATCGACTCAGTTCCAAGCGATTTACACGGTGAATAACTGCAGCGGTAGCAACGAGATGTAAGTAAGAGTAAGTGGTACACAGCTCATGAAAATTGGTTCAGCGGGGAGAGCCAGCTCTTGACGACCTCGTAGTCTGCCAAGAACCTAATCAACTGCCTCAGATCTCATCGGGTGTGGTACCATTGATCGGGTTCGTGCGGACAACAAT
The DNA here is from genome assembly GCA_001632345.1 of Daedalea quercina L-15889. Classification (NCBI taxonomy): domain Eukaryota; kingdom Fungi; phylum Basidiomycota; class Agaricomycetes; order Polyporales; family Fomitopsidaceae; genus Fomitopsis; species Fomitopsis quercina. The sequence goes on along the minus strand of KV429038.1, from coordinate 475,254 downwards.
GTTCGCCTCGGCAGTCATCCAGTTACCACTCTCTTATCCCGTTCTCAATGACACCAGCTGCCTATGTGCAGTAAGAATACGGCTTTGATGAAGAGACTATACGTACTGTACTTGGAAGGTAACTTGAATATACTATTTGCTTCTTGATGACGTGACGGACTAGTATCTCAGGCTGGCTTCTAACAACGTCTCAATGCACACAGGCGAATGTCTGAGGTCGGACCCAGTCTTTCAATTCTCAAGCCGTCATGGGGTACATGGTATGCGTACTGTGCATAACACGATGCGTGTTGACAGGCTACTAATTCGACGAACCTGAGCCTTGGGGTCTGTCCTCAGCGATGGGTGGCACGTCCTGCCCAAGAACACACTGCCTAGAGGGTATATCGCCTGGCTGGCAAGCCAGGAAATGCCGTTTTCTCTACCATTACAGTTTTGAGTATGCTAAAATCTTGCCAAGTTTCAATCACTGTTACATCACAAACGGAAGTACAGACCGGGGTCCCCAAGTAATGAGGCATCTGACAAGATGACTGTGCAGAAAAACATCAAATGGGGACTTGGAGTTCCGTGTACGTACTAGTGCGAGGCGGTGGCATTGGACCTCAAGGAGATCTTCGCGACGTACATCTACGCATGGAAGGCCGTTTCAGCGCACTATCCTCGACTGAATTGACATAGCCGAAGAGCGGTCGGCTCGCCGCACGGTAATATCCCTGGCAGGATTGAGCAAACCAGCATTAGACTATGTAGCGATCTAGTCCGGATCGCGGTTCCAACAGGCTATGTTCAGGATTCGCTCGGAAGCAGACACCCGACAGTTACGCTAGCTGTCTAAGGCGTGCCAGTACACTGCCTTTTCGTGAGAACCGCCAAGCAGTGAGAGCAGAAGAGCAGAGCATATCTCCCTCACCTTGCTGGTCCGACACGCTGTGGTAACGGAGCAGATGTGCAAGTAAGAACCGGAAACATTTCACAGAACGAGAGCAACGTGTCTGTCTTAGAGGGCAGATGGTTTCACCCATTGAGAGTCGCGGAAGATGTACATTCAAAGCACACCTAAGTGACACCAGAGTGAGTCGTGCTATCAGTATGCATTAAATAGTAAGCCATGAGACGAGTGGGAACGACACCTTGTCACCGTGGGTTCTAAATATTAGGCTTTGTTCCCGCTCAAAATCATCGTGGTAATAATGGGCGAGGTTATCCTGCAGCGAAGGGCCTAAGTAGAAGGAGTCAACACGACAAACTCTGACTGCGGCACGAGGCTCAGTCTGACTGAACACAAATACAGCATGTTGACGGGGAAGTGGTACAAATTCTGATGTGCAATGCAACCCTTCAAGCTTCACTGCTTGCTGGGACAGTTGTCAATAACGAAAGGACGGCGAGCACTACACCTAGTCTGAGTGGCCGTTCCATATATCGCGCTACATGACAGATATGTCACAATACCGTCTCCACGGGGTGATCGCCTCGCTGTGCCTTGCATCTATGCAGGACAAAGACTGCTCCTCGCATTAACTAGCGGTACCGTCCGCTTCAATGAGGTCTGCGACATGTATCGAAACTGACTCACACTTCTCGGATACACATCGGTTACGCCCAACCTGACAAAGAGATTTAAGATAAGCATTTCCAATCCGTAGAACAATGGAGCTGACACTGTAGTGGAAGGCAGTACCAGCTTACAACGACAGAGCATTGTACGGCGAATTGGGATGCCTCGGAGTACGTAATATCGACTCGACCCAAACGTTCTCGCTCTGTCGAGAGCAGCCCTGCAAGACACAGCGACGCACCACGACGCATCAGGATGCAAGATACGAATATACGGAGGACGTGATCGTGGCGCTGACAACGACGTACTGTACATTACGCAACACATCAAGGCCTCACGCTGGGTGGCCAAATTGACTGAAGTGAACATGCCTCAAGACTTCAACTGCCAGAGGGGTCCCTTCGATCAGCCATGTAATGTCTTGAATATGTGTGTGCACTGGGCTCACCGTGACCAAGGCCGGTACAGGTTCTTTCAGAATCTTCATTCAACTTCATTCGAAGTTTCAGTCGCCGGTCGAAGTGCAATGCAACCACGAACGATTTCATCCTGAAATGCGGTCTCCACACGCCCCACAACGATGCACAGCCATGCGAGGGCACAGCGTCGAAGTATGTCAATTGATGAATTGACGAATAAGTGAGTTGCTGTAAACAACAGTGCTCGACTTATCAATTCGCTGGCTTTGAGCGCTTGGATACAGAGCACGGGCGCTCCTGTAAGTCCCAGAAAGGCAACTCGTCACAATCTTTCTCAGATCTCATCGGGTGCGGTCATCCTGATCATACGGTGGCGACAAGTAGAACGTTTTGCGTTGCCAAATTGCCGGCGATGGGCATAAACAGGGAAATACTCACATTCCTCACTCTCGGAGAAACTTCGTAGCATATATATATATGCGCAGAACCCGCTATGACACGTTTTCATGTAAAAACCACTTGTATTGTACAACAGGAAGGGTCTGACTCGGAGCCGGTGAATGGCAATACTGTCTATCTAGCTTCTGACCTGCAGTCAAGCCTCTTTCCATCGTGATCACGATATATGTGGAAGGAATATCGCCTCCATTCCCATGCGCCGCCCCGCGCGGTATCGCTGTGGAGACCGAGTTGCCCCGTGCTACCAAGAACAAGACCACCATCGACAACAAGACCCACAATAGGCTGCCCTTTACAGAGACTCAGGGAGTCCCGGTGACCGCTGACAGGCAATATCCTTAGCCCTGATACGCAAACGATACTGCGCCGTACAGCCCTGCTTCTCGGCCTAGAAGCCCATGGCCGTGCAAAACCTGGGTGAATGAGACTCAGTTAGGGCGCCATACGCTTCGGGATACTCCAGAGTATGAGACAGGAGTGGCTATGCTCACCTCTAGCTTCCGGGAATGCCACCCTATACCACTGCTTACATTGCCGTTAGCGTCCGACAGACGTTCGAGGGCGAGGCGCCACGGATGCCCGGGTGGCAGGTCCCTTCTCAGAACACTATCCCTGCTCTCCACCCCGGGCTCCGCGACCCAGCCGCTCGCCACATCGACGTACCATGCGCGTCCGCCCTTGCTCTTGACCACGCGCCACGAGCCCGCGCCGGAACCGAGGCTCGCCAGCAGGGACGCCGCGAGCTCGATGACACGCAGCCGCGTCGGAGGCTCGGCCGCCCTCCGCTTGCTCGGATTCAGGCTGAACGAGAAGGGCGGCGTGCAGAGAGGTCGGATGACCTGCGCGTGCAGCGTGATGGGCACTTGGCGTACCGACACAGGGTGCGAGCCGTATCCGAGCTCAGGCGTGCTCGCCACGAGGGTGAGTACCTCCACGTTGGGCGCCTTCATCTTGAGGAAGTCCGCCACCGCGCCGAGCTCTAGCTCGCGCATGTAAGACAGGCCGAGCGAGCGGAGGCTCGGCTGGGGTGCGAAGACGTCGTGTAGGTGAGCACGCCTCAGCGGCACGCTCGAGAGGTCCAAGTAGACTAGCTTGCCGCTAGTGAAGCACGGCGCATTGGAGAAGATGTCGTCGAGATCTTCGGCCGAGAGGACGGATGGCCACGTCGGATCACCGTACAGGCTGAGCTCGCGGGCGTCCTCGACGCAGGAGGCGTGCACGAGGAAGTGACGGATGCTCTCGCCTGTGAGCCAATTGCACCGTTCCAGCGAGAGGGAACGGAGGCGGATCGTGGAAGATGTCCCGAGCACGGCGAGAAGGTCGGGAGTGATACGTGTGCACGAAAGATCGAGATGCGTGAGGGACGGGAACGCCAGCACGAACTGATGGAGGATGTGCGGCTGGATAGACTTCACGCCTCGTAGCCCAAGCCGCTGCAGCCCGGGGAAAGTGAGAGGCTCCTCAACGGCGTTCCGGCTCTTGGGGCGGGCCCGTTCACGAGGACTCTCCTCATCGCTCTCGCTGTCCTGCCCGTCTAAGCCACCGACCAGGTGCTCGTTGACAAATTGAGTCAGGGCGTTCACAAAAACAGCGCTGATGCACCCAGTCAGGTCTATGGCCTCGAGTTCCTTGCAGTCTCGTCGCCGTTCGAGCTCCTGGAGCTCCGCATCGTTCGGGTCGAAGATGACGAGGTCGCGCCCTCGTGACGGCCTGCCCCGTCCCCGAGACGCCGAACTGCGTAGGAGCAATTCCTTCAGGACCGGAAACGTGAGCGCTCCGTCCATATACTCCGTGGCGCCAAATGCAAGAAGGCTGGGCATTTCCTATACAGTCAGAGCACGTCAGTATGCCAATCATTCGCCACACGTGCGTCGACTTACCTTGAGGACAGACTCCAGTCTCTCTCCGGTTACGAAACGGTTGTTGACGCCTTCTTCTACGGAGCGCCTCATCCCGATGGTACGGAAGTGGTTGAAGTCGAGGTGTCGAACATATCGGCCGACGTGCGATATCTCTAGCGACGGTACTGTAGTACATGTCGATCAAATGAGTATTTTCTCGGAACCACTAGTTACAATTGATTTGTGCGTACCGTACATTCCGGGATGTTCGTGCTCCATGATGTTGCGCACGACATCACTGATGGAGCGGATGAGTTTCCATCGCGCAGGACTTTTGCTCTTCTGTCGTAGACGTCTGGGACTTGGCTCGCGGCTGGCTAGCGGGCTAAGCAGTTCCGGCGGGATAGAACCATCCGGACTAGTACTGAGCCTTCGGATGACCTTCGCGTGCAATTCGAGAGGAGCGAGCTTGTCTGCGCTCTCTTGAACAAGAGCTGCCGTCTCCGCCGCGTGAATTGTCTGCCCAAGAAAGAGGGCCGCCTGCTCAGGGTCTTCGCCCTCTCCACCTGCAATCTCGTCCACAAGGGCTAGCCAGTTGCGAGGAAGGCTAACTTCGACCTTGCGCCAGAGCCAGGGTTTTGCAGCCTCGCACCATGCATGGTTCACGAGGCAAAGATTTTTGAGGGTGCGCTTGGAGACGGATTCCAGCCAGCAGGCAGGCGGGTAGGAAGAGGGGAGGGCCGTCGGGGCGTCGCCTTCGGCATGAAGGACGGGGTCTAGGGACGGTGTCGGAGGGGAGCAGCCAGCATCGTAGACGTGGGCACAGATGATGGAATATAGTTCCGACGGGTATTCGCTGAGCGAACGAGGTTCCGAAGCCATTCTAGGGTAAGCCGCGGCGAAGGATGGTGGCTGTAGTATGCGGAGCGTGCGCGGATGGGTATTCAACGCGAGGAGTGCGACAGCATGGGTGGTAGGAGGGCGACATGATGGTCCGGTCGGTTTTATAGGGCTGGAACAAGAGTGGCGGTCACCGGGGGAGGTCAGGCAGCCAGAACGCGCTTTGGGACTGACAACATTTCGCAGTCATCGGCGTGATCGCGCACGCCCCTGTGGCGAAGGCTCGGCTCGGCGCTTGTCCCTCGGCTGCATGCCTTGCTTGTCGGAGAACAGCCACAACGCTGCAGATCGCTCACCCAGCGCCGCTTCTCGCAGTCCTGCGTTCTGAGCAGAATGATGCGAACGTGCTTGCGAACCCGAGGGAATGCACCCACGGGTGCATACGCATGGCAACAAACGTTCCGCGCCGTTACCCCCAAGAACCGAGGTCTAGTGTAAGTCGAATTCAGAAAGGGGATCATGTCTACGGGGATGCAAATGGCGCCACGAAGCCATTTCCCAGAAGATGATGAGAACCGCACGAGTACAGAAGGTTGCATCCGCGAGTACAGACCCAAAGGCTAATCTGATTTCCAATCACAACTCTCCTCAACTCTGGATCCATTTTAGACGGACTAGACTGGCGGACATGAGCCGCGAAGGTATTGGGGCCGTTATGGTTGCATACTAACGCTTCTCCGCATGCACATCGCTCCGAAAGGCTTGCACGACTGCATAGCATTCAGAAGTACCGGCGTCAGAAGTATCGGATTATTCGTCATAGATGAAATTATCTGCTCATTGGTTCCAAAGAGGCAAAACTACCCCTACGTGCGTCGTTTCAAGTGGAAATTTGTGACGGCGAGCCTTCTGCACCTGACTTGCTGAGTACCTAGCCCTTCCGTCTCCTGACTGCCTAGCAGCATGGTCTTGCGACAGCCATTCAGCCAGAGCGCCTCCTCACAGTGGGGGACACGCTCGTGGGGATCATGGCATCGCAGAAGCATGCGCTACATGGCAGCATGCCGTTGGTTGGGGAGACGATGCTCCGGCCGCAAGCACCTACAAAGGCCCTTCGGAGGTCGCTTTACTTGTGCACGTTTAGCCATGGTGGATCATCACGGTGAGACATCTCAGCAGGTGGGGGGATTCATTACGTTTCCGTGTATCCACTCAACCACGTTCGCAAGACGCAAGACAAACGACGCGAGACTGCGAGGGTAGTAGCCCTTCTCGCGCAATGCTCGAAGCCTCTCGTCCGCTACTTCCATTGGTCTATTCCAGTCTCGACCACGGGTAGTATGTCGACTGGAAGCGAGATTTTCGGCCAGCATGCCATCCTGATTTCGGCCCCGTTTGTCCGGTAACGGTGTTCCGTCATTTCCCTGCGTACCCTGCCATATATGAGAATTAAGCAGCGAGACAGAGGGCATAATACCACGTCGTACCACTCTTCAGCGGCTGGGAATAATATTTGGCGAGGATGCAAATCGCAATCGCTCGAAGGTGCATATGAACGTCTTGTTGACATCGAATTGTGTCGAGCCTTTGTTGGAGGAACCGTTAAACGTAAATGCTCCTCAAGATCAGCGTCGTGAGGGTTAGCACGTTCGAGAGGACGAATACCAAACATATGACCACACTGATCCCGCTGCTGAATTGCAACAGGCACGGATGCGCTTCGTTAGCGTACCAGCACCATCAGCTGCCTTCCGCGCACTTCTAGAGCCTATGTTTTTTCGATTCCCTTTATTGTCCGCGAGGGCCTAGCCCAGAGCCTATGTTATGCCACCGCGCCCCAGGTAAGTGCGCTCGCAACTCCATCCACAGGGCATCCCATCATTGTCGTATAGCCACGCTTTCTCGCGTGCAATACAGTGAATCTTGCGTGTACCTCCGCACAGTGAGAGGAGATCAATTCCATCAGCCCTGAGTGCACGGGGGCACGTTACGGACGTGCAAGCGTCGGCGATGCGTGGTGAGGTGCCCGAAACGAAGAGGGCATAACGTCACGCACTTCCCAGACATGCTTTTTCAAACTCCATCTCCTTCCACGCCGTGCCACGGTTGTTGCACGTCTAGGCACTACAGCTGTCAATTGGCGCTGGGAGGTAGAGGACGTACCGCGAGCGTATGATGCAGCGGTTGTTGCGAGTAAGACGAGAAGTCCTCGGCTCGAAGTCGTCGACGCCTACAGTAGCCCAAGAGGTAAGCTCTGAAGTATATATCGTCTACATACCTGTGGCTCGGAGGAAGATGTCGCTCATCTGGAGACAAGCAGTCTCTGCGGTTTCAGAAATGCACGCACTGTGTGGAACACCCACAAAAACCCGTAAGGAGGGGTATGAGGACAGCACATTAAGGTAGTTATACAATAGAGCGATGTCGAGCGATGTCATCCAAGGTGAGCGCAGCGTCGTCGTGTCCGTATATTGGCATTAGACATGGACATAGAAATGATATTGATTCACCATCCACGCCAGAGAGGCAGCTGCACGGAAGATCAGGGGCCACAAAGACGCCCGAGTAAGGTTGAGTCCATAAAGACTGTGAGGGCAAACTTACTTGACACTATGACACTGCTCAAGACCGGACCGAAAAGCTTTGCCGTACCGAAGAAGAAAATCTCCGAGCCGAAGTGCCCAAATGCAAAGAGGTAGCTGAACAACGCTAGATCATATACCCTAGCAGAAGAAGTTTAGACGACGTGTAGTCACACCTTCCAGCCGAAAGAAAGAGGCTCACTGCTTCACGTTAATGTTGTACGCGGCGTAAAGGCGAATGGCGGCCGAAGTGAGCGTCCATATGGCGAATGTTCTCGCCTGAAGAGGAGTGACTTCGGGTGCTGTTAGCTATGATACAAAGTTGGGTCTGAACAGTCATACCCGGGGCTGTGTTGTATAATCTACGCGTCAGCTTAATGGTAGCAAAGTTCTGCGCTGTGTTGAAAACAGCCATGATGGCAACAATCAGCTGCCATGTAGGAAGCCACCCCTCGCCTTGCGGGAGCAGTTCAGGCAGACCTGTGTTGTGTTCGACGCGTTACGTCGCGAGAGAGAAAGAGATATAGTGCTCACTGTCGAGTATGGCCATGATGGAGAAAGAAAAGACGCGGGACTTGCCAAGGACGCGTCGCGTCAAAGTCACGTCGCGCTGAGCCGGTTCGACTGGACCCCACTTTACGTATTTGGACTCGAGCGCCGGGGGGTCACCCGATTTTGAGTGTGGGAAAGCAGAGGCCCGCGTACCTCCTCGAATTACCGGACGCGCACTTCACCACCGCCAGGCTCGGCGACGAGCTCTCCTGTGTCTTCGTTGCATGCGCTGACCCTCGCCTGAATGGCCTCGACGACAGCCGTCGTCCCCACCATTCCACATGACAGGCCATCCGCGGTGCGCACGAATTCTACAGCGAGCACGGCGAGCTCTGCAGGCGCGTCGTTAAGGCGTCGAACGGCCACGCGGACGAGGTCAATCCTACCGCCGGGCAAGCGGGGCAAGAGTCAGGGGCCGTCTGAGGGGCGCATGGATACGGTGGACGACGATGTGCGCTCATTTCTCGAGTTCGGGGATTCTTCGCCGCCCGTTCCCGTCGAGATGCACGCAGAGCTGGAAGAGTTGGTGTCTCTTCCTGGACCGCCAGCAGGTCAATCTCATTTGCGAACCGCAAGGTCGTATCACGGAGCACACGGTACAACTCGGGAGACGGGACTTAGGGGCATGATGCCGGGGACGAGTGCGTTGGGGGTGGCGAAGAAGCCCTGGGAGACGAGATCTGAAGGGGGCTCGGTCAAAGGGGTATGTCAACGATATACTCTGAGGTGAAATACTCTATACCGACATGGCCTAGATTAAAACTCGATCGCGTGCGTTGAGTTTGCCCCGCCAAGCCTTCAGGGCGAATATCGCATCCGACTCGTCCTCGGAACCGAGTCCCAAGACACCAGGCCAGGAAACGCGACAGTTGATTCAGGTGCAGACAGCGAAGCCAGGCTCTCAAAATCCCAGGGACTCCATGCTTTCGACGACTTCGTCCTCATTGTATCCTGCGTCAACAGCCACAGGGACCTTCACAGAGTCGTCTTTCCCGTATTCTATCGACGACGATTTGGCGGAGCGGATGACTCCCGTCGCGCCCGAAATTGTCTCCGGGGACAAGTCTGAGTTCGACGCGGATGATGTTTCCTACAGGTTGCGCCTGTTGGTTAACAATAGCTACTTTCTTCCTCCAGCGCATGCGAAGCCCTCGCCATTCTCGCTGAACCCTCAGACTGCTGGCGGCCAGAAGGTATCACCCAAACCATCTGCCGGTGCGTTTTTGGACTTCTTCCGGCTAGGGAAGTCTAGGTCAAAGCCGACGACTCCCTCCACGTCCTCACCCCCTGCTGTCGAACCACCGGCCCCTGTTCTCCGTACCACTTCGGATTCGACGACAGCATCGGGCTTCGTTCCTCGACCCCATGCCCGCTCCTTGCCTCATACTCCTATTCACAGTGCATCTGCCCCTAGCGCCAGTCGAGTAGTCGTGGTGCGCGAGCGGATGGACGACCTGGCTGCTGCTGCGAAGGAGGCCGAGCAAGACTTACGGACTCGCGCAGTGCGCAAGACGAGGAGTCAGTCAATAACCAGACCCCAACCTTCCCACCTAGACGTGATCGACCCTACCGACGCAGTTGATCTGCCACCACCATCCTCTGGTTACCCATTCGCGGTCCAAGCGTCAGCGGTGTACGGTGTGAATGTCTCAGGCGCACTTGGTGCTGCTGTCCTCGCTGAACAGTTACCGCCTAATAGTCCTGGGGCGTGGTCTAGCAGTACAGATGACGATGCTTGGCGGAAGGCATTGCTCGTGCAGGCTGTCCATCATTCACTTACCAACTCAGTGGACACGTCGTTTGCCTCGGGGTCTACAGATCGCTCTCGGCTCACTTCTTCTGCTGGTCCTTCCAAGAGTGGCTCATCGGGGCATACGTCGCAGCCGTCAGACGCATTTTCGCAGGGCACAAACTTTCGCTCTCTTTCGGACCCATCCAAGAGCGGATCATCAGGACATGCTTCCCAGCCGTCAGAGGCATTCTCCCAGGGCACGCATGTATTGTCGCTCTCGGGTCCATCCAGGGATGGATCGTCTGGGCATGCCTCTCAACCGTCTGAGTCATTCTCCCAGGCCACGCACTCGACGCCCAAGCAGAGGGTTGGCCAGCGGATCTTGGAGAGCCTGCATGTCACCATTGAAAGCAACGAACCGGCAAGTCCGACTACGCCGACACAGGCGAAAGCGCCATCCAGTGCGAATAGTCAGCAGACCTTCTCGAGCGTGTCGAGCCTGGCAGGTCAGCGGCTGCCGCGTCATAACCAGAGCTCTCCGCCTGGACGTGCAGAAAGCCCGACGCAGACCGCTGCCCTCGCACCGCCGCCGCGGAGGCCCATACTCAACCCAGCATTCTCGCATTCTCAGCCAGATCTCACAGATCCTGATCCCGAGTCTCATGGTTCCTCGCGCCTGTCTTCACAGGGTTTGCGAAAGGTCATGTCTTCTCCCAAGCTCTCCGAGTCACGCGAGACTGTTCAAACTGGCGATGTCCGGGCGACGTCCCCCATGTCCATCTCACAGAGGTTATCGATGCGCATATCGCCAGTCATGCTGAACGTGGAAGCGATACCCTCTCGTTCCTCGTACCGTAGCTTCATGAGTCGACTTACCTCCGGTTCTCGGGCCTCCGATGACCTCTCGTACGTAACGCCTGAAGACACCGACGTGGATCAGACGCTGCACCAAAGACCATCCGTGACAGTGTCAATGGTGACAGAAGGCCGGCCGTCAATAACGACGTCGGAGTATTCCGAGTCCTCGCCCACTGCGTCTGCGTTCCACGACGCCATCTTTGGAAGCTGTCGGTCGCCATCTGCCTTGTCACGGAGGAGCTACTTGCCTGAAGGTTCCGGGCATTCGCGCAGCATCTCGCCTGTGCCCTCTGCTGTAGCAGCGGAAGGCTCTCGCACTCAGGTATCCTCGCCTCCACCCCGAGTATCTGTTTCATCGTTGGCGCACACCGCTTTGGCGCCGCCTCCAAGGCCCTCTCCCAGATCTTCGCCTAGAGCTTCGCCGAAACCTCCGCCTTCTCCACTACGCCCTCCAGAAGAGCCACATGTTCTGCCTGCCAGTGACCGCCCGTTCTCAATCCGGTCTATTGGGTCAGGGTCCGTCCCTACAACGTCTCCCGAATCCGCTGCATTCCCGACCTCTCCCCAGTTACTGGCAGATCGTAGAGGTCATGCCCCACCGCTTGCCCTACGCGTTCCAGAAGAGTTTGCGCCCCCTGCAATTCACTCAGCGCCAGCTCCCTCATCGCCAGCGGACTTCTTCGACCAGATTGAGTCAACCATGGACGAGCTTGAGTCCAACGACGGCAGCGATGGAGAAGAAGAACAGGCGTTACCACCCCCGCGACCACCCTTCGCGCACTGTCGAAGTGATTCGCAGGAAACCATGCGGAGTGGCGCCGCAGCGTCCTCGAGGTCATCGATCATGCGTTTAGGCAACCACTCCACGCCGTCGTTGAGGCCACCGACGCTGAGACAGGAGCAGTCGGAGCAGTTCAGCGATGTTGATCGGAAGAAGCCCATCTCGAACGTTCCCGCGCGACCCCGCCGCAGGAGTTTCTTCACGTCCAAGAAGAAGGGCCTGAAAAACATTGACATCCCACTCCTGCCGTTCAGGGATGTCGCCACCTCTCATGGCGAAGGCAGCTCCACTTTTGTTCCCCAATACGAGCCCCGGCGGAGGCCAGCCACCGCGGATGCGGAGGACAAGCCGCGCCTGCCCAAGCGCGAGTCGGTGCTAAGGTTTGAGGGGATGTTGGACCAGTACGCGCAGGCGGAGCGCGAGCGCATCAAGCGGATCACCACCAGCATGTCGAGTTCTCAGCGTTGATTTTCTGTAGACCGTTCGTCCCACTGATCTTGTGTTGTGCATTATTCCACTATTTACGCATTCTCATCTAGTCGTATGTACATGTGCATTTACTTACTTACCATCAACTCGCAGCTTGACAACCACCTTACTGACTTCATATTCGCGGCAACATATTGCTTCTGCTGAGTCCCTGTACATACCCATCACTTACTCAAATACCTCCCACACGCTCGTTTGTCCGTTTCGCCTGCCTGTCTATACCAATGCCGCTGCCGTTAGCTTACATTATCTCATAGCTATTCGTTCGACAACTGGGGCCCCTTCACATAAATATTTTGCATCTCATTGTTCGGTGTATATAGCGGCGTAGAAATACAGTACAGTGGCAAACGAAACTGTCGTGCGAGCAATCCGATAGATGACAGCAATCAGAGCGATGTCGTGACAGTGTGGTTCATTTTCGTTTCAAGTCGTCTAAGCATGTGCTCCACACGTTATGAACTCCCCTGACTCTTCCTCCACGATGACAGAGACAAGAAACCAACGACCAGGAGCGCAGCGCCCGCGCCGACGAGCCCCGGGATGTACAGGTACCAAGTCCGATCCTCCTCGCCGGCATCGGCCTCCGACGAGCGGTAATTCCCCATGATTGAGCTCGACAAGTCCCCCGACGAGGGCTCCTTCTTCCGCCGCCTCCTCGGCTGCACCTGGGGAACGTCCGAGGACGGCGCGTCCTGCTGCACCTTCTCGCTAAGCCGCCCGGAGCTCGATGACGCCGGGCCTGAGCGGGTCCCGGCGCTGCGTCTGTCGCCGTTCTCCGCGCCGGACCCGACGCCCGAGCCTGCGTCGGAGTCGCTCTCGGGCGGAAGGAGCGGGACGTCGAGCGACGGGACGAGCGCTCGCGCGCGTTCAAAGTACCGGCGCGCGCATTCACGGTCATGCCGCCAGCCCTCGGTCCCCCCGGGGCTTGCGCCAGAGACAGCGAAGCCGTGCCCATGTCCAGTGCTCCCACTGACCACGAGCGGAGTGCGCAGGGAAGAGAGCCCGGCGTAAGCGGAGGAAAGAAGCGGGGCGGCGGCGCCTTCGAGGTGGAGTATGCCGGCGGAAAGGAAGAGCTGTGCTAGTCCGGGTGCTCCGCCTATACGGTCGAGGTAGTATGTAGGTGTCCCTGGGGCCGGCTGTGGCGTTGGGGCGGATTCAGAGAGCGAGGAGGGCGTGGGCGTGGTGGGTTCTGTGTCAGTTGACGACGAGTCGAGGGACTCGGTGGACGCCGTCGTGTCAGGCGATAGTTTTGGGAAGTCGGATTGAACAGGGAGATAGTGCGTAGCTAGACGGATTGTGGCAGAGGGTACACGAGTTTGGTGCCAAGCGCGCCTGTGCCGCAGTCAACAATGCACTCAGCAGTATCCACGCAGAAAACTCACACAAAGTATTCAAATGCTTCTTCATACGATTCCCGGATGTCGTACAGATCTAGGGCGATCAGAACGAGACTCGTGGGGTCCATATTGAACGTCGACTCGACTGTCAACGCAGAAGACGCCCATGGGTACGAACTGACCACCGACGGAGACAGGCTCTCGGGCACGGGGCCAACTACGAGTGAGGGCCAAATGACGGACTCCGATTTCTCTAGGTGCAGGGTCAGCAAGCGCCCAGAAGCTTTGTGCAGCGACTCGACTGAAGAATAGGAGGACGTAAGGCTGAGCGGGGCATTGTGCTGGCTCGACGGGCCGGGAGATGCAGGGTAAGATGGATTGGAGCGCGGCTGCCGACGCTGGTGCGGAAAGACAAACCCGTGCTCGTCTAGGGATGATGAGACGGGCGAGGAGAGCGCGGGCGATGAGATGGGGTCGTCCGTATCGGAGAGGAGGCCATGCTCGAGGGACGCTGCGAAACTGCTGGAGATATCTGGGTCCGAGACGAGTGCGAAGGAGGAGTGCGTGGACGCGGACGCGGTGGACGTAGTCGAAGTCGTGCGTCCGCGAGCGGAGGTGCGCGAGGCCCGGGGCTCGAGTTGCCAGACCGAGTTTGCCGTGTCTACAGCGCCGTACAATCTCCCCTGCGCGGGGTCAGGGCGTGAACAAGGTGAAGCGGTGCTAAGCAATACCTTCACAATGGGTGGCTGGCCGCGTACACCTGCTACAAGAAAATTCCGCTCGATGACGACCTGATCACACATCCGTTACGTCAACCCTACGCCGTTCGCGAGGCACGACTCACGGACACATCGTCCTCCGTCGTCTCATATGGCACCAATAGCAGCACCGTTGCCTACGGCCAGTGAGCCCAAGTCGAGATAACATTGTCCCCAAAGAAACCGACCTGATCATGAGACTGAATAACCCAGCCCCAGTCAGTCGAATCCTCCGCGCTCCTGAACGTGCTGGGACGCACCTGGTGCCAGGAATAAGACTGATAGTAGTCGTGTACCCTGTCCATCTCGTCGCATCTCCTGTCCGGGTCGTGCTGATGATGGTCGGGAGCAAGGAGAGGACGGAGCGGACTCGAGCGGTGCAGAGCGGGAGCGCGCGGCCGCCACACGCGTCCGAATACGCTCACTCACGGGGTCACGTGCGCGTCTCATTAGGCGAGGTCGCGCGACGCGCTCTGGCGCCGGTGCTCTGGCCCTGCCAACGTGCACACGCGAACCTCGGACGCAGATGCGATGGCCCGTCCCGTCGCGTGGTCGCTGCCCTTCTTCGAACCATCGCCCTCTTCCTCTGACGCGGCCGACCGCCAGTATGCGTTGATTGTTCTGAACCAGCCCTTTTCGCTCCCGCTGCTGAGGCGACTCTGGAACGCGTGCTCATGGCGCTGCTGTGCGGACGGAGGGGGAAATCGCTTGTATGACTTGCTGGGAGATGTCTTGGGGGGCGAGCGTGATGCGGCGGACCAGAGGAATTTGTGAGTTTACCACATGTTGTACTGTTTGCGGGTGCTGGACGCTGTACGAGAGTAGGTACCTGCCTAATCTTATCAAGGGCGATCTCGACTCGCTGAG
The DNA here is from genome assembly GCA_001632345.1 of Daedalea quercina L-15889. Lineage (NCBI taxonomy): Eukaryota > Fungi > Basidiomycota > Agaricomycetes > Polyporales > Fomitopsidaceae > Fomitopsis > Fomitopsis quercina. Next base: position 460,175 of record KV429038.1, on the reverse strand, counting down.
AGATGACGTGAGGGAGTACTATGCGTGTCGTGTAAGATAGATCTTTTGACGAAGGTGGATGTTCTCCACTAGACACCTCTCATGTCTCAGTTAGGGCGTTCCAGTGGTCCACGATCCTGACCAGTACTCGACCGACCTCATGAAATGCATTCACGCGGTCGAAGAGAAGGATGCTAGGGAAGGCACTCAGGTATCTGCACTCAGACACTCTAACACGTTGCGTATACTCATCATCTTGGTAGTCTGACCTCATTCTCCTCGGCGGACTGTCAGGCAGACTCGACCAGACCGTCCACACGCTCTCGCTCCTGCACAAGCTCCGCAAAGGGCGGATGCGCATCTTCGCCGTGACGGACGACAACCTAGCGTGGGTCCTGGACGAGGTGCGTTCTCCAGCGCTCACGGTGTCGGCCAGAGCACTGAACGCGCGTCCCAGGGCACCCACCACATATCCATCAACCACGACGTCTTCGGCCCGACCTGCGGTCTTCTCCCTGTCGGCGTTGCCTCTACGATTCTCACCACGACCGGCTTGCGCTGGAACCTTAGTGCGCACGTTCGCTGCCAATGATTGAGTTCGTACTAATGTCCTTGGCAGCGGGTGCCGAGTCGTCTTTCGGCGGCCTCATATCGACCTCCAACCATCTCGTGCCCGAAGAGAAGGTGGTGACCGTTACCACGTCGAAACCCATATGGTGGACAATGGAACTGCGCCCGGCGGGCCTTTAGTGAAGGTTCAGGGTGGTGATGGAAAGGGCAAAAATAGAGGAAACATCTATTCGTGCTGTCCGACAGCGTTAGGACTATGACGTTCGATGAGTATTCTTGGACAGTGTAGATTGGAAGATTGTCAACGGAGAGGTTTCGATGCACTTGCCTGTGCCTATCTTCTCCGAGCGCGGCACCGCGACGCGAATATCATCCTGGGTGCGCCGTGGTTGGTCGCGCTCAGCCTCGTGCCTTCCCACCAACAACCTGCAGTGGAACGCACCCCGTTCTTACCATCGTCGAAGTATCTACGCCAGTGGTACGTAACATCGTCCTACTTCCTGTGCCTAGCAGCACCCCACCTGCCCACCTTCGCGTCTTCTCACATCCGCACCCGCACAGGCGTTCCATACCAGACCATCATGACCACGCTCGTCTCGTCCACACCAAGCCCACACCCTCCCCCGCCCCCCATCACCGTGCTCTACTTCGCGGGAGCGTCCACTGCGACGGGACTCACCACGGAAGCCGTCGCCCTTCCGTCCGCACAATTTCCGCTCACCGAGCTCGCAGCGCTTCTCGCGGCCCGGCACCCGGAGAGTAGCCTTGGCGCGGTCCTTGCGCAGAGCAGGTGGGCGGTAAACGAGGAGATGGTGGACGATCCCGCGGCGGTCGTGCTGGAGGGCGGGGAGGAGGTCGCTGTGATCTGTCCCGTATCTGGCGGGTGATGCGAGTGAGATGCCGATTACTAGTAGACTGAATACGATTGGCGAGGACGGGTGTGATCGAGCTGCAATCGAAGTTGATCCGCCGGGACGCCAAATGACGGGATGTTCGTCCTGCTCATGGCACGTTCGTAGTGCCGCAGACGGCGGTCAAACGACATAACACGGCTGTCGACATGGACTTGGCAGGCGTGGTATTCCGAGTGAGAGCAAGGGGCAGAAAGTGACAGAGCTCTCATACTATTATTACAGAGAGAAGACTCACAGTGACATATTCGCAAAATCATATCAACGGCAGTTCAACGGCGTCCTCGCTCGAGGCTTGCGGCCGAGACTTGAAACTCGGACGGTCATCAGAAGTAAAGTAACAGCGCGGATCCCGTTATTATTGTGGCGGTTCGTCGCTGAAATTGAAACCCATGGACATTGACAAAACTCAAACTATGCTATTTTATAAAATGTCGCAATCACCACGTCGCCGATGGGCCTCGAGCGTGTTGCGTGCTCAGGAGGTGGTGGTCCAGGTGAAACTGCAAGGGGGATCGTGCACCATAATGTTCAGCCACGGTGGCGCTAGGAGGAGTGCAATATCGACTCGCAAGCGGCCCTGGCATGCGCGTCTACGCGTCGCTTGGCACGCCGCACGTTCATCGGCGGAACGCCTTCGAGTCAGAGTTCACGTTCATGGACGCGTATTTATATCGCCCGGGCCATTCACTAGTGATTCACGCCCTCGCTTCGCTTCGGACGTCTACTTTCATAAGCCGTGCGATGCGCACCCCGCGCGCCCGAGTGCTGTAGCCGCTGTTCTGCACCTGTCCGCCGTCTAACTTGCCACAGCACGCGATGTTGTCCCTGGCAGAGTTCATCGTCTGGATCGTCGGCGTGTCCGTGCTCGTCTTCGCCCTCCTGCCAATAAAGGGAGCCCCCGGGCCCTTGGACGAGCTCGACAGCCTGGAGAACGGCGCGGAGTCGGAGGAGCCGCCGCGAGCAAAGTCACGAGCGAGAAGGAGCGCGTTCAAGGCATACCGACTCACACAGTCGACCTTCCTCATCGCAGAGGTCGATGACATCTACTCCGAGCACCCATACATCTACGTCAAACTCGTCCCCGAGGCCGCTACGGTCCTCGTCCTCGACACGGGCTGCGGCGGCGCGTCAAACGACCGCGCCGTCGAGATCACGAGCTTGCGGGAGTTCCTCGAGACCGCCCCGGTGGAGGAGAACGGCCGGCGGCCGATCAACGAGGGCGGGCGGATGCGTTACGTCGTCGCGCTCAGCCACTGCCACTATGACCACATCCGTACGTCGCCGCCGTGTCGCGTATTGCCGCCGGTGTTGACGATGCCGGGCCTAGTCGGCGTCGAGCAGTTCGCCTGCGACTCGCCGGTCCTGCAGTCTGCCCATTCGCCTACGTTCGTCGCGCGCTCCGCCTTGCCTTCCCACTCTCTCTGCGACGACGTCGGTGTCCGCACGCCCAAGTTCGCATCCGTCCTGGTCCCGCACAACACCGTGCTCAGGTCGGCGTCTAATGTGCCCCTCGGGGTGACGCTCCTGCATACACCTGGCCACACCCCAGACGAAATCGCGCTCTGGGATGCCCGAGAGCTGATGCTCTACGTAGGTGATACGGTATATGAGTGGGAGCCCATAATCTTCCCAACGCACGGTAACATCAGCGAGTGGCTCTCGACAATTGACGAGCTTGTGGCGATCGTAAGGAGCGCACGAGTTCCGGAGGCCGTTCGGATAAACTGCGGGCATCGAACGGTGACACGGCCAGCCCTAGAGGTCCTGGGGGCGGCCCGACGGTTCGTGATGGACGTGCTAGCGGGGGACGTGGATGCCCACTGGAGAACATGGAGAAGAGGCGAGTGGCACGTGGAGTACAGGCAGGAAGGCGGCCAGTTCAGTATACGGTGTCCGGAACGGCTCATCGAGGAGGCACGACGGCAGCAGCAGCAGCTACAATAGTCACGATCTTCCACGACGTTAAACTTGTACGATATAATCACAGTGCTATGACTACATACCTTTGGGCCTATTTTTGCACGTTGTTGAGCATGTCCTGCTCAAGCTGTGCGAGGAAAGCGTCTGCCGCATCGGTACTACCATCTCCTGGCGCCGCCTTTGCCTTGCCTTTGTTCTTCGCAGACGGCCGGCTCTGCTGTGCCTCCAGGGCAGTAAAAGGATCGGCGACAGCTGCTTCTTTCTTCGCCTCGGGCTTCGTAACGCCATTGTCAGTCGCAGACGTTGCCTCTACCTCGGGGGCAGCCGCCCCAGCACCAGCGACCTTCCGCCTCTTCGCGTCCAACATCCGCCTGCGCTCCTCCAGCTCCCGCTTCCGCTTCTCCATCGCTCGGCTCTTACCCACTCCTACGGGCTCCCCGCTATCCCCTCCGTCGCGCATTCCCTCCACCTCCCCCGGCTTCGCGTCCGCCGCGCCCGTCTCTTGCCTGGTCCGATGCGTCTCATCGCGCGCGGCACGTAGCTCCTCCATCTGCTGCCGGCGCGTCTCCTCGTCCGCGGAGAACTGGTAGAAGCCTGCGCCCTTCGCGCGCACCTCTTGCGACGCGTCGTAGTGCACGTTCAGCGGGTTGTTCTCTTCGGCGAACTCGGCCTCGATCGCGGCGACCCGGTCTTCGGAAGGCTCGTAGACCGGGAAATGGTTGACGGGGTTGTCTGGAAAGGTATGGTAAGTACGTGTGTGAGCGGGGGAGAGGACGAGGGGGACGACGTACACATCACATAGGGACTAAGATGAAGTTGGTGTCAGTGCGCGTGTATGCGGGTTCAGAACAGCAAACGTACTCGTCCTCCTTCTCCGCTTGCTCGTCTTCCGGCTTCGACAATAGATGCCGAGGTATTTCTGAGCGTCGGCCTGTCCGTATACGACCAAATTCATCTTCATACTCCACGATTGGGTCATCCTGCTTCCTTGTCAAACCAGGGAGATCCATGCCACCCAAATCCTTGCTTACCTCTTCACGCACGGGAGCTTTGGGCACCGTTAGCGACTCATCGACGTCGTCGCTGTCCGACTCATAGTGATCCATCGCCTTCTGGTCGAACTGTGCCCGGGCGTGTGAGCACAACCGAGATGCACACGAGGCAAAACACGCACATCGACTAGCAGAGACTCGTACTGCTTCTCAGATAGACCGCCGCTCTTCCCCTTCCTCAGTTTCTCGTATACCTGCGCTTTCCGTTCGAGGACAGCGCGCGCAGACTCCAGCGTCGGCCTGCTGATCTCCTCCAGCTCGATGTCCCGTGCCGCCCTTGCCCTCACGCCCGCGTTCTGTCTCGCCCATATTGTCGGCTTCTGACAAGACCTGCATCAGAACACTCAGACGGGCAGATTCAACCCGGCGCACACCTTGTCTGGCCGCTTCACCCCGCCTACGATCGCAGTAGCCTTTCCCGTGGCCTTGTTCTTCGTAAATTCCTCCTCCTGCTTCGCGAGCTCCGCTTTCAGGTCGAAGAATGAGCTTGCGCTGACTCCAGCCGCTTTAGCCTTGTTCTTGGGTGCCATGTATGACGATTACAGTGGAAAGATGCAATTGTAGGATTGTGGCGGGCACGTTCATAGTCAAGAGTACCGAAGTGAACTAGTGACATTCGACTCCGATAAAGCGATGCACATCATGATTTGAACTCCGAAGGACAAAGTGCCTACACATTACAGTAACACACGAGCTTACTTGGCATTGACAAGCAGCAGCGCACTAACTGAACTTGCTTCAAACCAGCAGGTTTCGCGCTCGATTGCAATGACATGCATGACGATGTATTTCAAGTCCTCTATACTCGTGAATCTGACCTAGACCTTCAGGCATCTCGTCTGCGACAGTGGTACACTAGCAATCCAATATGAAACAGCGGACTCGCAATCATATCACGGTTACGCAGCGCTGCTCTTTGTTCCAAGGAGTGTATACACACATGCGGACCCACGTAGGATGGTCGGGGTGAGACATCAACACTTATAAGTAAAAACCTGTAATAATAGTCCTCAGGCCTCAGACAAGGACATCCCGAGGCACGAGGGCTGAAGGAATGAATGGACTACTCGCCTGGGGAGAGTATTCAGGTCCAGAATATCCTAGGGCCTCCTGCATTTGTCCTGCAACGTGAGTCTGTGCTCAGGTCGTAAGTTTCTCGCAAGAATTATCTGTACGTTCCCGGATAATATTTTCTGTCTGTACATATTCACAGCGGTGCAGTGAACGTTGCCCATCGACACAACCAAGCGTGCTTCCATCCCTCCAGATTTCCGTAAAACCCAGCTCCTCGCGCGTTCCCCTCCCTCACATCGACCATATTCCATCCCTCAGTCATGTCCTTCGGTTCGTGCGGTGCATGCTTAGCTCGTTGCTCCGCTCTTGCTACCCGCAGCGCGACGATCCGACGCATGAGCTCGCCGCCGAGCCCGCGACGTCGGAAAGCTTTAACCACCTCGAGCATGCCCAGACTCGAGTCGGAGTGCACGATTATCCAAGCCGCGGGGATCTCCTTCCCATCCAGACCTTGCGCACGTATGCACAGGGACTGTTCCAGTCGGCTGTTCACGTATCCTGTTGGACGTGCTATGTCGCTACCGCCCACTACCGCCTCTAGGTCTCCCTCCTCCAGCTGGGTCACTCGCGCGTCCTGGGGTAGCCTCTCGTCCTGAGCACCCTGGGCGAATGCCTGCACTGCGGAAGGGGGCAACAACACTTTGCGACATGGTGTACGCAATTTCGCAAACGGGAGCGTGCGAAGACAATTGTGCCACTTCTCATGAATGGATCCGATCAGGAGCTCCGACTGTTGAGTGGTCTGTCCAACAGGGCTAGTTTTGGCTAGGTAGCCAAATGCGGTGCGCAGGCTGGTCTCGATGAATGCCATGACGAAGGCCTCTTGCTCAGGTGTGAGCTGATCGGGAGATGATTCTGCAGAGCAGAAAAATCGCGATTGATGACCAGCGCTCGCAAAGCCCAGCGTAAAGACTGCAAAGAGAGGGGGATGAGGCTCTCTCAAATAGAACGACGCCCAGACGGGCAGGTTGAATGGTTGATCTCTATGCTGTTCGTAGGTCCCCAGGATAGTAAGAGACTCTGGGAGGAAAGGCGAGAGGAGTGCATGGAGTCGAGGGTAATCACACTCCTCGACGCGGAGCAGCGACAGTACGCCAGTCATAATGGCCTGTTTGGATAAATTTGTACTGCAGCTGCGCTATCACCCTGTCGTTGAAAAGTACCGGTATGTTATTGGGCATGGTACACCTTCAACTTAACACTCACCAATTATGACGCGACTTGTAGCAAGCTTGTATCTTCGCACTCAACCTGGTAGTCTTGCCGCAGTGCCTGAAATGCCCCTACGCGAGAACGCCAGGCTAGTCTAACCATGAGTCATTTGGTAAAAATGCGGCATGCACGCTGCCTCCGTAGTTAGCCGCTCACGCGTTTTTTGACGAACGCATATACCGCGACATCACGCGTCGCGCTCCAAACGCGAGGGACTCCAGCTGACCTCCTATGTAAAAATCAAAGGCATCTTCAATCTTATTGTCAGAGGCGTCTGACTGTCCTTTAGGAAATATCTAGTGGCGGGCTCGGGAGTCCCGCGCAGGACCACTACTTTGTCGACCTATCGTCACGAAGGCGCGTTGAACGTCATCCAAGCAGTCGTCCAAGCCTCTTCCCATCCCTCCAGCCGTGTGTAAAACCCAACCCCCTCATTTCCCACTACCGCGTCAACCATATTCCATCCATCCGTCATGTCTTTCAGTTCATTAGGTGCATGCACCGTCCGACCTTCAGCTCCTGCCAGCCGCAATGCGACAATTCTGCGCAACACCTCTCTACCAAGCCCTCGTCGCCGGAAGGCGTCGACGACATGCAGTTGACCCAGACTAGAGTCTGCATGCACGAATGCCCAAGCTACTGACACTTCTGCACCCTCCGGACCCGGCACGCGGATGCATACCGACTGCTGCAGTCGGCCTTCCACGTACCATGTAGGCCGCTGGACCTTATTATAGCCCACCACCATGTCTAAGTCCGACTTCTCCAGCTTGGTCACGCGGGCACCTAGAGGTAGGTTCTCATCACTCGCGCCTTCTGCGAACATTCGCGCGGCTGAAGGCGGGAGCACGATTTTGTGCACCGGGAAAGACCTGGTCGTGAATGGGAGAGCGCGGAGGCCACTTTCCCACTTGCCGTGAACGGACCCAACGATGAGACCCTCGGCGATATCCCCAAGCCCCCTTGTCTCTGCAACGTGTGTGTATGCGGCCCGCACGGAGGACTCCATGAACGACGCCACGAATGCTTCTTGCTCTGGCGTGGGCTGCTCATGGGATGCATCTGCAGAGCAAAAGAAACGCGACTGATACCCAGCGATCGTGAACAGCGCGAAGAGAGTCGGTGGTGGCTCATCCGATGGGAACGATGCCCAAATGGGCGTGTCGAACGATTGGTCTCGATGCTGCTCAATAGGTCCCAGAATGGCGAGGGACTGGGGGAGAAGAGGCGATAGGTGAGCATAGAGCCGAGAGTAGTCGGACTCTTTGACGCGGAACAGGGTTGGAGCCCCGGCCATATTCTTGCTTCCTGTCACTACAGGGCCTGTAATATCAAAATCCACCCTCATCGCACAAGTCGGCTAGCTACTTACAGGCTGACGATTGGACAAGAGCTTGAAGGAAATCCTGATAAAGAAGGGTACGGTTGATTGCCCACCACACCAGGCTCGTTCTGAACGACTTAATGTGTCCCAATACAACGAGCACCCAACGGGGTGGTTCCACGGCATCGCACGGGCGCTGGTCGTCGCACGTCAGTAACCGTAGAACTCGCGTCGTTGTCGGAGTCTCCATCCTTGAGTCAGCCACTTTCGCGTCCCGTGACAGACGCGCGCTGTCACGTCACTGCCGTCACGCCGCGCCCCACAAGTCACAACAATAGCAGACTGAGAGAGACCCGCACCTCCCGATGACCCGCTGATGCAGAGGGCTAAACGGACGATCGCAATCGAGGCTAAAGAGATCAGACCCCCCGAGTTGTGTGAACGATCGAGCAATTCACGCCGATATGTACAAAGACTCGATCGTTGCGCGGACAACCATAGAGATCACGCATCTCCGGACTCTGCGATCGCTCGGGGCCTTTGAGCAAGCGAGCCATTGAATTGGCGCGCCGTGCATACGGCATTCTCCGACGATAGGACCGGGACGCGCTCCTGATAGGTCGCCTGAGGAGCGCCGACTAGACCTGCTTTACGTACCTAGACAGTCTGTGAGCAAACGATAGAAAGAATAGGGGCGGGTTGTGCGCACGTCGCATCTAGCTGCTTCACTTGCGGGAGGGCCAGAATCACCTTTCTTCGGTAGCTCGACCCCTCTTTCTTCTGCACTGGGTTACCTTCTAAGTAGATGGTCTCGAGCGTGCTGATGTGCTTCAGTTGCGGCTCCAGTGTCTCGAGGGTGTCAACTTTATTGTCGTTCATCTGGCCAGCGTATACACATCAGTAGTCAAAAAGAGAGCCTACGACACTAACCCAAAGTTCTTCGAGGTTGCTGAGATGTGACACATTCTCGAGAGCCGCGACAAAGTTATTACCGATGTCAAGGGTTTTGAGCCTCGTCTGGAGATCGCTGCACGATCAACGGGTAAAGGAGACCGAAAGAGAGAGAGAGCGCGCACGTTCTTCTCAAGACCCTCAAGTCGAGTGATGCCGTTGTGGCTAATGTAAAACTCTTCTAGACTTTCTAGGTTCTCCAGTCCCTCCAGCTTCGTGATACGATTGGACTGAATCGATAGTATACGCAGGCGCTTCAGATTGTCCAAGCCCTACAGAATTGTTAAGTTTCATACTTGATAGTTGCGAAACAGGAAGCACACCTCGAGTTTAGAAATCTTATTCTTTCCCAACCACAGCTCTTCCAAAGCGCCAAGAGCATCAAGATTTTCGATTTTCTTCGCCGATGAGCGTCCTGTATGAGCTGATTGAGCGACAGCGACTCACCCGTAATCGATTGCCACCAAGCTCGAGACTGCGAAGTGTTTGCCCTAGTCGATCCAGCCCGCTAATATGCGAGATCTTGTTCTGTACAAAGAACACCTTCTCGAGCGACGGCAGGTACTGTATTGATTCGGGTACGTGCCGAAGGAGGTTGAACGAGAGATCTAGCACGCTAAGCAAACGAGGGATCAGAGACGATCAGCCGGAGTCCCGTACCAAGCCAATCGCTCACGAGAGCTTCTTCAGCGCAGAGAGGGAATCGTCGACCGACTTTATCTTGTTGTCGTATAGATCGAGGTCCTCTAGCACAACCAACGTTTTCACAACATCCGGGTCCAGTTGCGAAATATAGTTCTGCCGCAAGCATAGCTTCCGCAAATGAGGGCCGAACCGCTGCAGGCCGAGCCTGCTGATTGAGTTCAGTCTCGAGTGAATGAGTTCTATTTCCTGGAGGAGCAGTCGTCACGACGCGCGCACGCGGTCGACAGGTTGTATGCACACCTCTGTATCGTCCGGGAGTTCTTCGAGTATCTCACCGTCGTCCACATCTGCCTGCTCTTCTTCCCCTTCATCCTCGCCGCTCGTATGTCCATCATCTGCAGTTGGTAGCGTGACGGTCGCCACACGCGCAGTCTTCTCGCTGGGTCATGGTATGAGCATGCGAAGGGTATCCAGGACAGACACCAAATGTACGTTCGACGCGCGGGAGTGGCGGCCTGTACAGCGCCCTCCGCCGGCGCAACATTCTCTACCGCGGTGTGTTCTGCGTTTGATTCAGACATTTAACAGTCACGAAGGGTGTGTATTGTACAGAGGACCGCGATAGGGGGGAAGTGCAAAGGTGCGAAACAGAGTCAAGAGCGATCGCGGCAGTAGCAGGCCGTCAGACGCCCGTGGGCGTATGGGCGCCTAGCGATGTCATTGGCCAATGATATGGGCGCTCATTTGCAGGGTCGCATGCTCACTGAGGACCATCCCTGTCCCATTGACCGCCTGCATGCCCGCGTCCCCTTCCCCGGTTCCCGCGAACACATCGCACCGTCCCCAGAGCACCGGCCCAATATGGAAATAACAGCCCGTGATATGTGTCCCAACATTGCCAGTGATCGTTGGGTCTGTGTGCCGATCGCGGATGCCGTAAAAGCCATCGGCTCCGATTGTCGCCCAAGATCGCGATCACAGTTCCCGGGCTATCGAGCCATCCCCACAAACACCCTTAGTCCACGCAGCGCGCGCGGCCAGAACGAATATATCTGACAAAACCACGGGTAGGATACATAGGGTAATAAACGTCTGGGGCGGCGCGGCGACGTCGGGAGCTTCGCATGCGCCGCGGAAGTACACGTACGAGAGAGAAAGGGCGGGCGGAGGGCCCGAGGATAAATATCACGAACTACTGCGAGAGAGCCTTTTGCGAGCGACACGAGCGAGGTCCATTTGCTACTGACGAAATTGGGACGAGACTATGAGCGTGGATGAAGCCGCCTTACGCGCGACGCCTAATCCTGCCTATACGGCGACCTCCTGCTCCTCGAATCCGCGCCTACAGGGCTAGGCGGGAGCCCCTCGCGCTCGTCCTGCGTCCTCAGGGGCCTCTCACGTTCGTAGCTCGCGCTCGAGAAATTGGGGCTGAGCGGCGAGCCGCCGACGGGCGACGGCGACATCCTCCCGCCCGCGCCATACGGAACCGGCAGGATGGGGTCCAGACGCGGGGGCTGGCCGGGCCCCGCCAGGGGCTGCTGCGAGTAGCTCCCGTTGCTGTGCAGGCTGTTCAGGCTGTTGTGGCTCGACATGTGGTGCAGCGCGGGCGTCGGCGGGTGCGCATGCGGGTGCGGCGGGGGCACGGAGTAGTAGCTGCTGTTCGGGTAGCCAGCGTGTGGCCGGCCCGGCGCGTCGGCGTGCGCGTTTTGCGGCGCGTGCATGTGCGCGTGCGGCGCGTGCGACGGGTGGGGGTAGGGCATGTACGGCTGGTGCGGGTGGTGCTGCATGCCCGCGCCGGGTGACGGCGACGGCGACGGCGACATGGTGCTCTTGAAGCCCCCCGGGCCGGCGTGCGACGGCGGGGCGTACAAGTCAGGTGCGCCCGGCGAGCCGTTCGACGACGCGGACCCGAACGACGCATCGTCATAGTAGCTTCCCCGCCGCGGGATGTTCTGGTAGCCGGACGGGCCCGGCGACCCGGAGGGCGAGTGGTCGCCCTTCTGCATCGAGTTGAAGACCCGGTCCTTGCGCCGGCGCGACTGCTGCGAGGGCCCGCCTTCCTTCTTCGCGCGTGATCGGGCATACCTCAGGCCACATCTGGTCCGGCGCGCGTGGAAGCGAGCAGCGGTGAGCCGATGGCGTCAAAGTGTGGTCATGAGCTCATGCGTCCCCGCACAAATGAAGAACACGGCACTTACGCGTTGCAGAGGTCCTTCTTGCCGCTGGGGCCCTTGCGCCATTCCGGGCTCTGCGTCGCCTTGCAGCTCGAGCACCGCGGGACACCCACGGGTGGGTTCCCTGCGCTGCGTCCACCGCTCCCATACTGCTCCCGCGAGTTGTTCGACCCCCGCCTGTGTGTCACCCTCGAGGGAGGCACGTAGTCGCTACCTGGAGACGGTGGGGCCTCGTCATGGGCCTGCGGTGCCGGGAACGACGATCCGGACGGCGGGCCCTGAGGGCTGTAGGACGGGGTCCCCGAGTGGGCTTCTAGATAGGAGGGCGGCTGGGAGGGCCATTGATGCTGGGCTGGAGGGGCCGGCTGCTGATAAGAGGACGATCGTATGCTGCTGACTGACGGCGCCGACGCGAGAGCGCTGCCTTGGGGATTCCATTGGTAATGACTTTGCGTGCTCGGCGATTCGGGGGCATGGGACCAGTTGCTGTTTGCGTAGTGCGGAGGCTGATATTGTGCGGAAGACATATTAGGATACTGAGAGGGTGCGGGCGGTAGGTTATATGGGGGGTGAGCTGGGTCATGGTACGGATGGTTGGCATAGTGTTGAGACTGGGCCGCAGCGTCATTTGGGTTCAGGTCGCGGGTACTGGGATGTACTTTGTGGCAGGCGAAGATAATGGAACCTGCCCCCATCCGGTTAGCGTTGTACGAGCGTCAGGGCATCCAATAGACTCACCGTGGGGGATGAAGATGCTTTCGACTTCCTTGCTGTTGTCCGCGCCAAAATGCATCGTCTGGTGGGCCTTGTACCTTCTGGTACAGCTAGTTTTCGCATCCGTCCCACTGGAAACGGCGTTGCTTATTTGAACGTCCTGCGCTAGCCGCGCGAAGTCCTTGGATGTCGGGCCGCCAGGCTCCTGGTGCTCTGGCGGCCAGCTCATGTAGAGGGAGCGTTCCGGCTGGTTGAGCAGGATCTGAAACACCCTGCTCATGGAGAGCGGCTGCGGCACGACAGCAAGCAGGCGTTGATATAATATCTGTACCTGTTCTGTGTTCATGTAGGGGGTGCCGCACCAGTTCGTCCAGTGTGTCTTGTGGTGCTCGTCGTTATCGTGAGGCGAGAGGTCCACTACCGCATGCATGAAGCACAGCACAAGCCCGTCGGACGCCCAGTTGATGACGAGGTCCACAGCCATATAGTTCGAATCCATAGAGACCTTGTCTGCGTCTGCAAAGTCATTGGGAGGCCCCTGGTAGCCCAGCAACCTGCGTACGCGGGAGAGGCGAGAATAGCGTACTCTAAGAGCAAATAGTTACGTCAGCGAATGAGCGGGGGGTAGTGGGCACACGGGAAGGAGCGTGCACTGTGCGTGTATGCGTACCGGGTGACGCTCCCATGCAGTGTCCGACTCTCCAACACACTCCCCAGGTCAAGTTTTGCGGAGGCCTGTTCGTCCGGGTGGACATAAGTAAGAAGCGACTTGCCGATGAGCAGGTCCGCCTGTTCGCCGAGGTGATGGGCGAGAACGGGATCGAGATAGATGAACTGTAGGTCCGGCGTGAGCAAGCACCAGTCTGTACGCAAATGAGGTCAGCGTTAGAGGGCCGGGAGCAAGGTGGCCCAGCGGATGATCGAGGGGTGATCGCGAGGACGAAGAAGGAGGGCACGTACAGCAGCGTGTCTGGCCAAGCCTCGGGAGAGCGACTGGGCGATCCTGGACAGGCGAGGGCGGCACGGTGGTGCTCGGCGTTGGGGGCGCGGAGGGGAGCGGGGGGAGCTGGTTGACGGGCGGGAGGCTGTCAAAGGACGAGAGCGGATGATGGGCTGGGATCCTTGCAACGGAACTGTGAATGGGCGGGAGCTGCGCGACGTCGGAGTGGGAGAGGCCGTCGTAATTCCGCTGGGAAGAGGTGAGGAAGCTCATGGTATAGGGTACGGCGGACTAGGGGAAACGTAGAGTACGGCTGCGGCGGGCTTAAACCAAGGGAGTAGAGTAGGGCGCCAGCGAGGCGTTGGGGGGGCGGAGCGTCAGAGCTGGCAGGAGAGAGGAGAGGGCGAGGGCGAGGGCGAGGGCGAGGGTGAAGGGGCGTGGCTGCCGTCGACGTTGAGAACAAGAAGAGGGCACACAGGGGCAGCGGCCTCTGTGGCGACACGGGCGAGGCAGGTCAACACGAACAACCCCAGGTCATCGGACCGCACCGAACTCAGGCCGGCGTTGGTTTGTCGATCACACACAACCACTCTGATTACGTTTCACACACTGCCAACGCTCTGCGCTGCCTGTCTACGCTGCTCGCTGCTTGCCTTGCCGCACTCGCTCGGGGCGACCCACGCTGCCAGCGCAGCAGGCGGCGCGGCGGTGGACGAGAACGCGAGGGGGCGCGCCGCGGCGTCACGTTCACCTGCCAAATCGGGCAGGCCATGTCTGCATCCGGACGGCGCGGGCACATGGGCGGTGTCCCCGGGGCCGTCTGCCGTGCACACGAATGAAAGCGTGGCGGGAGGCGCGACGCCCGCCCTGGCTGCGATCACGCTGGGGATGCTGCGCTGGCAGTGCGCGGGGGCGGAGGCCAGACTGGGACATGGCCGTGGGCGTGCGGCGGAAGATCACCCTCCGATCACAAGATCCGCTTCTCGCGATCGTCAGGACAGCCGCATTATCACGCCCGACGCCGTCGATCGAGGGCTCGTGGCCACCCAGCACTATTACTGTATAGCCCCGCCCCCGACGACCGCGACCTGATCGCGCGCGCGCACGGGCTGCGCGCACCCGCCCACGAACGGACGCGTACCGCCGACGTCCTCCTTCCCCCGGACCCGCGCGAACCCTCCTGACACCGCACCCGTGATCGCCGTGACCACAGTGAAGAGCCCCCCTCGCTCGTCACAGCGCAGCGCATCGCACCAGAGCAGCGCAAAATGGCATGTCACTAACGCAGAGCAGAATAGCCCCCAGCGAATTGCGGCAGCGAGATATCGCATTATTGCTGTCGCATCCTTCACGGACCTTGCTTGACTGACACGCGGTATCCTACTGTTTCCGTGCTACGTGGACCCAGGATGTTCACGGCCTGTGGAGAAAGCCATCCCTTCTCTTCCCACTGACAGACCGGGGCTGCACACGCTGACCGAATATATGCACATTTAGGAACAGGTACGCCTCGCGGACACGCCTCTGTACCTCGTCCTAGCACATATGAGGCTAAGGCGAGGCTTCAAATCCGCCACCCGCAGACATTTCACGCAGAATTATGGCATCTGCACACTGGGAAAATAACTACGTAGAGTTAAGTACGCCATTCCTGCGCAACCAGCCGCGCCTCGGGCAACGCCGGAGAAATGGGCCGGGGCCTCGGAGGCGAACCAAACTCAAAGTGAACCGCGATGATGATCGGCGTGGCCTCCCAGGCCGCCGGCGGTCCCTGTGACGCAACCGTCACGGGCCTGCCGTGACATCGCGCAGACTGGGGCGCTTATACGTGATCGAGCATCCCGCGAAAACGACCATGCCTGTCCCGACGCGGGTGCAGTACGAGAAGAACATCTGGGTCGCCGCTGGCGATGGCGACGTGGATCGCGTAAGGGTGAGTTTCCTCTCTTTCCTGGTGAGAGGACATGGCCATAACCTGCGCGATAGGAGCTCATGGAAGGCCAAGGTCCGTAGCTGCGAAGCTCTGTGCGCCGGCGGCGCGATGCTGAAACGGTGTCCAGCCCTGTCAGCCAACGTCCCTGATGAGAACGCATACACGCCGATGTGAGTGCAGCTGCCATACGCGTCGCACTCCGCTCACGCTTCCTGTAGGCATGCTGCCGCTTCCTACGGACACCTCCATGTGCTCGACTATCTCATCTCCCAAGGTCATTGTCCCGTACCCTGAGGCCGGCTCATC
The DNA here is from genome assembly GCA_001632345.1 of Daedalea quercina L-15889. Lineage (NCBI taxonomy): Eukaryota > Fungi > Basidiomycota > Agaricomycetes > Polyporales > Fomitopsidaceae > Fomitopsis > Fomitopsis quercina. Next base: position 444,467 of record KV429038.1, on the reverse strand, counting down.
CACCGAATGTTTAATGTAGGCGGAGACGTGAACGTCATGGACGGCGACGGCGACACGCCGCTGTACGTCGTTGAAAACATCGAGACCGCGCAATGGCTCGTCGAGCACGGGGCCACCGTCCAGATGCACAACAGCGAAGGTGTCTCGGTAGGCCACTCAGCCCACCTCGGGGTCTCCCCCACTGACAGACGTGTAGCCGGCGCAGTACCTAGAAGAAGACTTCCCCGAAGTCGCGACCTACCTCCACGGCCTGGCCCCCGCCGCGGGCGCACCGCCAGCGCCGACCCCGTCGCTCGCACAGCCCTCGCAGCACGCACAGAACGCCGCCTCGGAGCAGCTCACGTCGTCGCTCATCGAGTCCGTGCAGGACGTCATGCGGCGCGCCGAGGCGGAGGGGCGCGACCCGGACGACGAGCTCCGGCAAGTCGTGGGGAGGACGGTGCTGGAGGGCGTGGTGACTGGGTACGGCATGAGCACGCTGGGTGGGGAACGAAGGGGCGAGACCGAGGATGGTCCGACAGAGGGCCCGAAGCGAACACGTACGGACGGCGGCGAACAGGGTTAGAGTTTGCGTGGCCCGGTGCAGGCGGTCGCATGCCTGGGCGTTGTGGCAGTACCCAGCACCTGTAGCAGATACAGACAAGGCGCTTTGTCGATAAAATCCCAAGTCCGTACGTACGTATATACAATGGTCGATCATGATCGGTGCGCCCGGCATCCAGTAGAATGAGTTGTCACATCACGAAGACGGCGCGATGCTGTGTACACCCTCCCAGCAGGCCCGAGCCCTGAGTTGGGTCTGTTCCGTCCAATATCCATGCTCGTCTTCCACATCTGCCTAGCTCCTCGCAGCGCGCGCTTTTGTCCGGCCCTTCAAATTTGGCGCCGTCATGTCGACCTTCACGAAACACCTCTCACTCGCGGACCTCCAGTCATCGTCCAACCCCACCAGCGGCAGCGGCACAGGCGGCGAGACCCCAGTCCTGAGGGCGATCGCGGACGCGCGCGCGAAGGACTACGCGGGCATATGCTGCCCACTCACGACGGACGCGTGGCGGACGCGCTGGCGCGGGATGTGTCTCCTCCCCGCGGAGGACGGGCACGACAAGGTCGAGATCGAGCGCCGCGCGGAGGCCTGGAGGGCGGCGCCGGCCTTCGAGCGGGACGAGGTGACGATGACGCGGCTCGGTGCGTGCTGGGATGTGTGGATTTCCGGGGGGCAGGCGGGAGTGCTGACTTCAGGCTGTGCGGGGCAGACGAGGCGGAGGGCGTGGTCGCCGTTGTGTCGGAATGGCTCGAGCTGGACGCGAGCGACGACTGGGTGCGGCATGACTCGGAGACGGTGCGTGTCCTCGACCTGTCGTGCATACCATCTTGTTGTGCGCGGAGGCCAGGTGTCGTTGTCTGACCCGGCCGCACGCGACCTCGTCCACAGGCCCTCCTGCAAGAGCTCGCATACGCATCCTACCTCAACGTCGCCTCCGCGATCCTCCCGCCCCCAAAGCACCGCTCGCAGATCGCGTCGTACGCGCGCGCGGTGAACACGGCCTTGCACGCCGTGCCGTACATGGAGCTCTCCGTCCGCATACCCATATACGACCCCGTCATGCTGCACGCGTCCTCGTCCACGGGCTCCGCCATCAGCGCCGCGACGATGTCCAGCCCGAGCGTGCTCTTCAGCGACGAGCCCAGCGTGGCGACCTGGGAGATGTGGGACGCCATCCGGACGGTCTGCGAGTACAATCCGCGGCTGACCCTCAGTGCGTGTCCGCTCGAGTTCCTCGCGTTGTGACTGCGGTTTGACGTGCGTTGGTAGCGTTGGATCTGACGCCTCCGATGCCCTCCGTCATCAGCGTCCTGAGCCAGTGGTCCGCAGAGCCTGTGCGGCATATATTCCTGCCCGCATCGACGTTCATCGCGAATGCAAAGGGATACCCAGTCCTGCCGAAGGTGACGCAGGGATTCGTTCGGGACATCATGAAGGTCGGTACTGTGTGGACGTGATACGTAGGTTGGCCGAGGGCTGAAACTACTCTGCGTAGCTGAGGCCAAACGTCGTCCTCTCGGGCACGAGTGCAGGCCGACATAAGAGCGGCGGGGAGGTCGTTTATTCACAATACGTACGCCACATCGAGAAGACGAGCCCGGCGTACAAGGCGTCGAAGACGCAAGGGACTGTCGAGAACTTCGCTCAAGGGTACCAAGACTACTTGCAAGCCCCGCTGCAGGTGAGGCGTCGCGTGCCTGTTGTGATCACCCATGTGCTGAGATCGGTTGCTGAAGCCCTTGATGGATAATTTGCAAAGCGTGACGTATCAGACATTTGAGCAGGACCCGGTCAAGTATAGGCAGTACGAGGAGGTATGCATATAATGACACCGAAGCTAACCGGGACTGAGGATGGATTCAGGCAATATACACAGCGATAACCGAGTGGCCTAACAAGACCGACAACATGTTGGTGTCATCGATCCTCGACGTGCACTGGTTCTGACGGCCAACAGGGTCTTGTGTGTTGCCGGGGCTGGCCGCGGCCCCTTGGTCGAGCGATGCATGAAAGCTCTGCAACGAGCGAATCGTGAGGGCCTGCTTTACGCGGTGGAGAAGAATCCCAACGCATATGTCACGTATGTACTCTACTATCTTTGCTCCTACCTCGCTGAGCCTCCCGGAGTGAAGATTGCAACAGCGCGTACGGGACGATTGGGGCGAGAGCGTGAAGCTGTTCTTCGGCGACATGCGAACGCTTGAACTACCTGAAAAGGTAGACATACTCGTTAGCGAGCTCCTGGGATCCTTTGGAGACAACGAGCTCAGTCCCGAGTGCTTGGATGGGGCGATGCGATTCTTGAAACGTGAGCGCGCACGCCTTGACCCCAGCCATGATTGCTTACACCAATAATACAGAGGACGGCATCTCAATACCTGCATCATATACCGCACACATAGCGCCCTTATCCTCGTCGAAGTTGTTCAACGAGACCAGGTCCACAAAGGACGTGAAGGCCGCCGAAACGCCTTACGTGGTGATGTTCCAGGCCATCAACATTTTGAGTGGTAACGGCGGAGGCCTCAGCGGCAATTGCGGTCCCAAAGTCCAAGAATGCTGGGAATTCGAGCATCCACGCAAGGACGCCGTGTTGAACGCGCAAGGTTCGTATGGCAGAACCTTGTCCGCTTGGAACATTATGAATGATCCGTGTATCAGGCCTGCCGCCTACCAACAGTCATAACGCGCGTTCCGCCCAGCTCTCATTCCACATACCGCACGCGGGGATCCTGCACGGCCTGGCCGGATACTTCGAAGCTGTACTGTACCGCAACATTGGCCTGAGCATCCACCCAGACAGGATGCAGTACATCTCGAAGAACATGCTGAGCTGGTTCCCGCTCTTGTTCCCGTTCAAGGTTCGTCTGACCCGTCCGCGGTGCCGGTCCGCGGGCCTTCTGTTTTTTGGCTGACACTGCCGCCAGGAACCGCTATATCTTCCGGGCTCATCAGAACTTCATGTCTCGATCTGGCGCCTGACGAACCAGCGGCAGGTCTGGTACGAGTGGTACGCAGAGGCGTTCTTGCCAGTGCCAGGCTCGACGTCCATCCGGGCAAAGGCGGAGGCGGCGGATGCGGAGAACACGCGGCCATCGCGCAGCGACTCGCGCGATGGCGGGCTGTCGCTGGTACGGAGCGACTCGCGTGAAGGATGGCTATCTGTCCGGTCGACGCCTGTGCTGTCACCGAGCCCGATGGCAGACGCGGTTGACATCCCGCCCATTGAGATTGACTCTAAAGCAGTTGTCGAGGGTGATGCCGCAAAAAACAGCATTGGGCTTATCAAGATTGGACAGACGAGTCTTCACAACCCCAAAGGTCGAAGCAGTTGGGTTGGGCTTTGAGACGGTACGTACGTGGGGAAATACGCTTGGTACTACAACATTTGGGATATTACGGCGAGTTTACTATGTACACACATGCTCATGAGAATGGCTCGGTTATTGGTCTTTCCCCTGGGCGACGGGCGGAGGCTAGCGCGCACCAGTCACGCGTGGTTCTAAGATTAGCAGCGTGCGAGAAACTGTCAGAAATTGGGGCGCCGCTTGTTAGCCTCCAGGAGACGCGCGCTCCTACATAAGCCGAGATCAGTTCTGCCTGCCCAACCTATCTCGGCTCTTGTCCTTTCGACGACGACGACAACTGTACAAGCCTCGCCAGGCTCACCTCCGCTCTTTGCATCGTGCACACTCTTTAGAACTCAGCAACAATGAAGTACTTCGTATCTTTCGCTGCGGTCGCCGCCGTCCTTCCCGCCCTCGTGAACGGTCTGACCGTTAATACCATGTCAGTTCTTTCCCAGTGTGGAGCTGTTTGATAATCTAACAGTTTTGCAGTACCACGGGTGTCCAGGAGTGTGGTATGTCGTTGCTGAAGTGATGGTGAGATGTGTGCTGACCGCGCTGGCATCTCATCAGAGCCTGTGCTTATCAGCTGGTCGAGTGGAACTGCTCCCTACTTCTTGTCCCTCGTCCCGGGCACGGACACTGGTGCTTCCCCGGTAAGCATTCCCAGAGTAGTGACATGATACAGTGACTAAATTCTCGTGTAGGTCAAGAACTTCGGCGAACTCGACGGCACCAGCTACACTTGGACCGTTGACCTTGCCGAGGGTACTACCTTGTAAGCACTGACGTCCTCTTTTGTCGGGTTGTGCTGAGAGAGTTTTCTAGCACGACCGTCATCAAGGACAGCACGGGTACCACCGCTTTCTCTGACGAGCAGACTGTCTCGTCTGGCTCGGGTACCAGCTGTGTCAACACCTCTGTGACGGAGAGTGGAGGCTCCGTCGGCACTGCTTCCCAGACCGCTGCCACGAGTGGCGCCACCACCGCTGCGTGAGTTATCTACCTGAGCATTTTCAGTTGTGAGACATGGGCTGACTGGACTGGTGTGCGTAGGGCGACGACGACTGGAGCATCTACGGCTGCGTCTGCTCAGTCCTCGGGCTCTGCCTCGGCTTCTGGCTCTGCCGCCGGGACCTCGTCCTCGACTTCTGCCAGCACCAGCGGCGCTGGTCACACCGCTGTTGGTGCCCTCGGGATGGCTGCTGTCATGGGCCTGGTTGGCGCGATTCTCTTCTAAGCGGACTACGATTGTTGTTGTGATTCTTAGTTGCCTACTCTCTTGAATGGCCTTGTCATAGATTCCCGATAATCAGGATTTTGTAACGGTTCTTTCTATGCACACATGCCTTCCAAATCGCTGTGCGCTGGCTAGCCGCCTGCTTGGCTGAAATGTTGAGGTACTACTTTGCTTCGGCTGTAGCTTCGGCAATTGTGACGTGGTCTCGAAGTACGATCACGTGATGATGTCGCGTAAAGACCCGGGCACGAGGTCCGACACGATCCTGTATGGCACGCGAGCGCCCTGCAGAACCATTGTGCTTTCCCTTTTCCAGCTCTTTCCGTTCGGACAGCACAGACAACCCGCCGCTAGTCGATACACACCGTTCAGGGTCCAGCTCACATTGTCAGTTGCTTGTTAACAGCTCCTTCACGGTATCGCCAGTTCGTTGAATTTCCAACATGTCTGTCGCCGTGGCCGAAGGGGAACCGACGGTCCCAGTATTCGCTGATGCTACGAACGCTCCCTACACAACTCATGAAGTGAGCAAGCCAGCGGAGACGGTGCTCGCCGCAGACGAGAGTCCTGGCGTGCCTGCATGTGTCGCATACGAACCTGCAGAGGTCTCGGGGGCGGCTGAAAAGGTTATACCTGTGGCGGCGGAGGAAGCAAAGGGAGACGTGAATGGGGATGCGGTGTCCATGACTCTGGTGAATGGGGAGAAGAACGATGCTCATGAGAATGGAGAGGTGCGTGAGCTACTTCTCACTCGACGTTCCTACGTGGCTCACGCCAGCGCACTTCAACGCTCTCAGCCTGCACAGGCCGACGGCGAAAAGCCGAGGATCGATGATGCAGAGGTCGCTGCGGCTGATGCAACCGCACCGGACGCGTCGCACGCTCTAAAGGGTGACGTCGCTGCAAATGGTCATGCGCCACACAGAGTGAGTGTATTAGCCTACGTTTGACGCGTCGCCCATGTGATTGATAGCTGAACGCGCGACTATAGGACGCGACCAGCGAAGGCGTGGCACACGAGCCCCAACTTGAAGCGGAGGTTGCGAAGCTTGTCGATGAAGTTGCTGTTCCTCCATCAACCGAGATGGAACAGCCGACCGTTCCCACCGAGGAGGCTCCCGCTGAGCCCGCCGCACCCGTGGAGGTCGAAGAGGCTGCTCCACTGAGGGAGGAAGAAGACGCTCCGAACGTTGTCTCGGAGGAGGAAGAGGTCGGCAGCAAGGATGAAGAAGAGCCCGTCCCTCCCGCTGCTGAAGCTGCCACTCCTTCAGAGTCAGCTCCTGTGGAGGAGGCTGCAGAAGTCATCGCAGGGGGGACAGTTGTAGAGGCCGCCGCCCCCGCTCCGGTTGAGGAACACACGCCAGCCACGAACACTCAGATTCTCGTAGCGGACAAAAGACCTGTTGTGGAGGAATACAATGGCATGGTGGACAAGACGATTCCTGCACCAGAGCCGACGGACGTCGAGGACACGTCGACTGCAGTGGAGGCTGCGCCAGAAGCAGAAACAAGCGTGGTGGAAGATACACCGTCGACGGAAGTGGTCGCCGCTGTCGCCGAGAGCGACATGGCGGAAGAGGTAGTTATCACTGTGGACGCGGCTGCACCAGTTGAAGATCCTATGGCCACGCTTGAATCGGTGGTTGCGCAATCCCAGGAGGAGGCAGATCCCGCGAATGAAGCCGTCGCGGATGAAGTATTCGTCAAGGAAGCGCCGGCACTGGTCGAAGAACCTGTCGCTGCTGAAGAGTCCCCTGCGACTGAGGTCGCTGTAGAGATTCCCGTGACTGAGGAGCCGCCAGCTCTAGCGGAATCTGCAGCGGTGGAAGAGGTCCCTGCTATTGAAGAGCTGGTCCCTGCTGTCGAGGAGCTGACTGAGGCTGTTGAACTTGCGACTGAAGCACCAGTCGTCGTTGAGGAATCCGTCCCCGCGGTCGAGGAGATTGCTCCAGCGGTTGAGGTGGCGGTTGAGGAAGTCACACCGACCGTTCCGGACGCTATCGAGGAGGCGACTACAGCAGAACCTATCGTGGAAGAGGCCGCGCCTGTTGAAGATACGGAGATCGCCCCGGAGGCCCTCGCAGAAGTGACGGGGCAACTAGCGACGGAGTCCGTGGAGGCTCCAATTGAAGAGACACCTGCTACCGAAGAGGTGATCATAGTGGCCGCAGAAAACCCGGTCCAAGAGACCCCAGCTCCTGAAGAGGCTACCGAAGTTGCTGCGGAAGTCCCAACTGTAGTGAGCGAAGATACTGCTGTTACGAGCGATGAAGCTGCAGCTGCAGGAGAGTCCGTCCCCACGGAGGTCGTAGAGGCTGTTGTTGAGAAGACAGCTTTTGCGGAGATCGTGGCAGAGCCTGTTACTGAAAAAGCTGCTCCTGCGGAAATAACAGAGACTACCCCTGAAGAACCTGTTGCCGCGGAAGTCGTCACAGAGTCTATTGCTGAAGTCGAGTCTGAGGGCGTTGCATCTCCTGCAGAAGAGACAATACCTGTGAGTAAAGGCCGACTATTTTCCTGTACCTTTGGCTGAAAGATGCTGGGCAGGAACCAGCTGTTACTGTTGAGGCGCCAATTGAAGAAGTCGCCGACGAGCCATTCGTCGTCGAGGTCGCTGCCGAGACGCCATTCGGGTCTGAGGAGGTTATACAGCGGGAAGTTCTGCCTGCCCTTGAGACGACCGCTGCTCCTGTTGAACCCTCGGAGAGCGTCGCTCAAGAAGCGACAGTACCTTCAGATGCCCCTCTCAGCGATGCCAGTATCCCAGCGGAAGCGCCAGTTATTGAAGTGACCCCCGCGTCTACGATCACCGTTCCCGTAATGGATGAGGCATCTGCGGTCCCGGAAGCCGTCGTTGATCCTGCAGCCATCTCTGCGCAGGAGAGCATACCTGCCGTGGAGAGTGCACCAGAGGTCGCCCCCGCTGAAGTAGTCGTCGAGAGTAAGGCTGAAGTATCTGACGGCAACGTGGAGGAGGTGTGTCTCACCCTTGTGTCTATCTCGATTTATCAAGTACCTAAACAACCCTGCAGGCCGGAAATGAGGCGGCGGAACTTTCCACGGATGACGAACACGTGGTGAAGTCAATTGGAGAGGCTCTTGCTGTTGCTGCCGCCGTGGCTGCTGTTGCTATTGATGCAGCGAAGGAATCGTCTGCCGATGAAGCTGCTGCAGCAGAGGACCAGCCTGTTCCTGCCGCTGTTAACGCAGTGTCAGAAGTGGATCTCATCAAGGCCGTGGAAGAATTGCCGGCTGAAGGCTCGGTTACTGTTCCAGAGCCTCCCGTCGCAGAAATTGAGGCGGAATCTGCAGAGGTCGCCATTGAAGCAGGTAGCGTCGATCTGGTTGTCGAAGCCCCGGCGGGTGCACCGGAAGAAACATCCGAGGTGATCCCAGCCATCACTGTCGTCGTCGAGGACGCCTCTGGCGAGCCTGTCGTTGCAGTCGAGGCATACACCGACTCTGATGCTGCCCCAGCCGCCCCCGTAGAGCGTCCAAAGTCGCCGTGGACTCCGTCCTACAGCGTTGTTAGGCAGGGATCGGGCAATGCTGCACCTGAAGAGGTCGAAGAATTAGAACAACTCCCTCCTCCTGTGGCGGTAGCAGAGGTCGAAGCCACCCCTGAAGTCGCGGGAACGACGATCGCGGTTCCAGTCATCTTGACGGAAGTCGTTGAGGAGCCAGCAAGCGATCTCCCGCCGCAAGAGGTAGGTCGTGTATGGTGTTCAGGTGCGGTCGTACTCACAACGATTGATCTTCTCCAGTCTGCCGTCGAAGAGTTCGCCGTTGCGACCAGCGAAACGGCGTCTGAGGTGCCGAGATCGCCTTCGTGGGTACGCTCATACTCTGTCAGCTCTCATGGTCCCAGCCCGGCACACTCGCCCAAGGTCACGGCTGTTGAAGTGGAGACAGTACAGATGACTGTGGACGGCGAGGTAACCGTTCCGACAGTGCAAATCGAGGATGCATCAGACGTGGCTGCACCTACTATCGAAGAGGCTGATGGGATCGTCCCTACCCCGCCGGTCGTTGAGATTGACGCAACCCAGGTAGAGGCTGAACCAGAGCCAGCCGCCGAAACTGACGTTGCCCCGGTGATCCAAATCGTTACAACGGAGGTAGTGGCTGAAGTAAGTAACTGGTTGCTTCAATTTACATTCTTGGTCACTGACTGGATGTAGCTCGAAGCCAAGCCCTCTGCTATCGAAGAGCATGTAGAGGAGCCCCCCAGGTCTCCGTTCGCCCGATCATTCTCCGTTAGCTCTCAAGGTGCAAGCCCTGTGCACAGGCCCGTGTCAATGAAGAATGATAACGTCGAAGAGATGGCAACTCTGGCTGCTACGACTGTCGCCACTGAAGTGGTTTCTGAGATCATTTCTGAGTCGGCTCCTATCATTTCTGTTACTACAGAAGAACAACAAGAAGTCCCTGTTCCTGCGGAACCTGTCGTCGTCTTGACGTCTGAGCCAGAGCAAGTCTCCCCCGAGGCCGCAGCACCTGTTTGTATCGAAGTCCATGCTTGTAGTGTCCGTTCTGACAATGATCTTTTCTAGGTGCCTGTGTCGATCGCCCCACCTGTTGCCACAGAGATTGAAAGACCAAAGTCTCCTTGGACCCCATCATACTCAGTCTCACGACAGGGCACTAGTCCCCTCAGCCCTCCTGTGGCAAGCGAGGAGAATGAATTAGAGCATCTGGAAGAACTACCTGCTCCTCTCGCTCCAACGGTGACGGTGACTTTGGATTCTCCCATCGAAGAGCGCGCAGAAGCTCCTACAGCGGCTGTAGTAAGTCTGCACCACTTGTGTTCGATATAGTCTGACATTCGCTACTCTACAGGAACCGCCACCTCGGCCATGGACACCTTCGTATTCGGTTACGTCGCAAGGTCCTAGCACGCCTGAACCCGAGAAGGAAGAGATAGAGCCAGAGGAGACAACGGTTAGTGGCATAACATGTCGTCGAGTGACTTCAGATCTGACGTTGTGTGCAATGTCAGGGGCCGCCGCCTCGGCCATGGACACCCTCGTATTCTGTCACTACGCAAGGTCCTAGCACTGCCGTGGTCGATGCTGTTGATCACCAAGCCCAGGAAACGCAACCAATTACTGAGATTGAGGCTACTCCGAAGAGCGACACGCACGCCTTCCCAACGACGGAAGACAGTAACAAGGTTGCTGCGACGAAGTGAGTTCGTGCTGTAGATCAAGCCTTGTCCTCCCTGACTGGTTCTCCTTAGGCCTAGCCTCGCACGACTAGCACCGCTCAACGAGGACGAGCAGCTGCGGACCGAGCAAGTGGCCCACGTCGAGGTCCAGCCTGCGTCTCCCACCACGATTCGCACTCGGCACGAGTCGACGACCTCGTCGAGGTTCTTCCCTGGCGGCTGGTTCTCAAGTTCGCCCAAGCTCACGGAAGAGCACACCTCGCATGAGATTGCAGAGGGCGAGTTCCTCCGGGGTCCGAACAGTGCCGTCGAGTCGCCTGGACTGGAGGTGCCCGCCAACACGCCGATCGACGGTAAGATCGACGAAGAGAAGAAGGGCAGGTGGTGCACAATTATGTGAAGGAATGCTGAGTGCGTAACGAATTGTTTGACGACCATTTATGTCCATATCTACTTTGGGGTTTCTTGTCTTTATCCATTACTTACTCCTCATTCACTGCCTCCGCCCTTCCATTGAAACTTATGCATACCTCACTTCCGCCATCTACTGAATGAACGCGCATACACTCATACTGTACGCATCCTGACTTTATCCTTCAGAAAGCCTCACTTGTTACAAATATTGTTGAGAATTGCTTTGCGTGCAGTACAATTACATGCCTTGATCCGGATTCCCTGAGATACGTGTCCCTCTATCAGTGCAGTGGTTACTAGTGGTAAGTGTGGTGCGCAACGACGAGGTCAGGCAATGGACAACAACGCCAGTTTTCCTGCTCGATACCAGTTGCGACGGCTGTCTTGGTGTCCTAGAGGTAATACCGATCTCCTGCAATAACCTGTCGGCCACGCCTAAGGACAGGACGAGCTATTGAGACACGAACCTATGTGACCCATACCCGGCTCGACAACCCAGACCTTGCGCCCCTCGGCAGGCTGCTCGTCTTCGTCGACTCCCTCGAGCCACATCTCTCTCAGGTGGTCATCCACCGCACCGCACACGATCTGCACGTCCGGGAAGGCGCGCTGCAGGGCGGAGATGCCGCCGCACCGCGCGACGAGGAACGTCACGAAGATGATGTGGTCCTGCGGGACGCCGTGGTCGAGCATGATGCGGATGGCCATGAAGGCCGCCGCGCCCGTGCCGATCTGCGTGGACCAAGCGTTGAGAGTGGGTGCCATGTATGTGACCGGGGAAAGAGGAAACTTACCTGAGCATCAACGAGGAAGACATAAGTGCTCTGCGCCTTGCGGCGCTGGCGGACGCAGATCGGAAGCTGCAGATGGAGCAGGAGAGGCTCGCCTGTGGCTGCTTCTGACTGTATCAGCATCGAGCCTATCGGAATGTTGTTGATGACCCTGCGGAGGCCACGCTCCAGGGGCCCTCCTCTGGGCGATGGTCAGCGTACAAATTTCACGACAACCTGAGAGGACGTACGATCGCAGGATCGACACCCCGCATAGATGCTAGATCCATTCAGTACATCATTCAGTACATAAGCCACTCCGAGTTGATAGACGATGTACTCACCTGGATATCTACCTGTGTGCCGTGCGACTCGACGTCGACTGGAGTGACTACGCTCTTTGGACGGTAAGGGAGCAGCTCTGTCGCCTTCTCCACCAGAAGCGTAGCAAGTCTGTCGGCGAAGAAAATGAAATCTCCCCGGTTTGTCTCAGCGTCCCTGAGGATGGTCAGTATGCCCTGGCACTCGTCAGTCTTCCATTCGGCAGAGTAGAAGGCGTGCACGGTACCTTCAGCTGTGGTGTCTGAGGCAGCAAAGTGAGGTTGAGAGACGAGCTTGAGAGGTCAGGCGAGCCATGGGTGCTCAAGTCGCGAGGGCCCGTGCCAGCCAGACGTTGTCGCAGCTGGGTCGCCCGCTCGTCCAGCTGTCTTCGGATGTGTGTCGAGATGATATCGATGGCCACGGCGTTGTCGGATCCCGGTACAATCTAACGGCGAACATCGAATACTGTCAGGCAGGCCCAAGCACAGAAGGTGAACGCCCGCGCACGATATTAGCATAGCGAGACGTCGGCTGGACGAAGTGGTCATAGGCGGGCTTCACGTAACGCAGATACCTGTGCCGGGCTATCCAGTCAGCGACGGCACAGCCGCACAGGACTCGTCTATCACTGACTGCTCGAGGATTCCATCTACACTCCTCCCACGTTCTGTCACGTCGCGCTTGATACGGCGGGCAAGCATGAGGTCGGAGTCGCATTGTACGAATATCTGTGTCGCACCAATGTGAGCTTAACGCCGCGTAAGTGTGTCTTTTACAAACCTTGAGATCGTACAGTGCTCTCAAAGCGGGATCATGTAAGGCCATGATACCCTCCGCTATAAGGACCTTCAGCGACGATACTCAGGATATGAAGCTGAGCAGTACAGACCAATGATAATGGCAGCGCCGTAGAGATATTTCGTTTCATCGAGCCGCTGATGCTCGGTGAAGGAATAGATGGGAATATTCGTTTGTCGGCAGGCTTTCAAGTCTGCTAAGCACTGTATCGCCCCGGAACAAAATGCGCCGCCTTCAGAGTTCAAGTACACCTCGTGTCCCAAGGATAGGCGATAAGGATGGGTGCACGTACGGACGCGAACAGTTCCATGTCAATCGCATCGGGATGATCGAAGTCGAAGCGGCTCGCAAACGCCAGCTTGACTTCCTCTTCCGTATGTCGTTTGTAGAAGCTATCCTGCACACCCGGCGTGAACACATGACTCTGCTCGTATGCAGCGGCGCGTCTTACTTGAGACATGATAATAACAGTGGGGATGGATCCGAGAGACTGTACTATGCGCCGCGCGACATGCGTCTGTTCTCGCGCATTAACTTTGCATGAATGCACTTGCAGTGGCTGGTGTGGATCGCACGCACTTTACCGCTGGCGGATCCTCCTGCGAATCGGCAGGTCAAACGTCTGTCGTGGATTCGCATGTGACCTGCATACCAGCAATGCCGATGACGAACGCGTCCATGATCCTATGGCCATCTTCGCCATACCTGAAGGCTGTGGCTCAACAGGGCAATCCGCTATTGAAGGACCTCTGCAGAAAGTTTACCATGGCGGCCTGCCGTGGGATTTGAGCACCGTGTTCTTCTTCGCCTGCAACAGGACATCGCGTGCTGTCAGGGTAGTCGTCGTCCTCGATAGCCCTGGTCTAGAGAATGACGGAAGGGGAGACAGCTTGTCGCCAGACATTTCGACGTAGCCCTGCTGTCGGTAGTACAGAAAGTCCCTAAATGCTCGCCCGGAAGTACAGCAAGTGAATGTATTGAGTGGCTCGACTCGGACCGCGCGTCGTCGGACCGGTGTTCGGGCGTCTACTTACATCGCTTGAGACAGTCCAGCGGCAGTTGACAGTTATGTAGACTGCGCACTCCGAGCGCACTCTCCTCAAAGCCATCTACTGGGATGACTTATTGGTCTCGCATATTGAACCTGGATTCATGTCAGGGGCACAGTCGGAATCTCCTAACCGCCTATTCGCTAGTCTGTTGCAATTTGCTGCAAGTGAACAAGCGGTTGTACTCAACCCTGGAAACACTATTTAACAGTGACTGGGGCGTCCGCCTCACTCGGAGTCGCCTCGGGTGCCAAGGCAGCGCCCTCCCGAGAAGTCTGAATCGAGTCTGACTGCCGACCGGGAGCGCTGCGCCCAAGATCGACACGCAGATGTCTATGTTTGGTCTGCGCGACATTACTATTGGGGCTTCCGGCTCGCCTTAGTTTACTGGAAGCGGCGTGCCAGTGGCTGGATGGCCCGACTCGACGCGAATCTCATTCGAGTCTGTGGCTTCGTAGGTACTTGTCAACCGTGACGGCAACCCGGGATGCAATCACTGTCCTCCGCGCCTTGCACCGCATACAGTAGTTTGGTCCGCCTGGTATCATCATTTCCCCCTATTTCCCTTCAATGCTTGATTGATGCCGCCCGTCATACATATACCTCCGCGCAACCCTCGACGCCGCGCTCGTCCTTCTCGTTTTCTTTGTTCTCCCAATGACTCTTTTGCCTCTTTCTCTTCTTGCGTTCATTGGGAGCAGTTATGGTCTCTCTATTCCATTCGAGCGTCGCTCGCCCACCTACCGCTCGACCACCGTGTCCGTGAACACCAACTATAACGGAAACTTAGGCTTCTCTAATGGCGCCGACTTTGTCTACACGGCCACCATCTATGTCCAAGGATACCCCTTCCAGGTGAGTATCCAAGTTGTTCTGCGGATGTGCATGGGTAGATCGTCTTCGCAGGTGCAAATTGACTCCGGAAGTTCAGACCTTTGGCTGGACACATCAAACGTCACTCTAGATGGCCTACAGGACACAGGAGTGATAGGCTCTATTGGCTATGTGTCCGTTGTTGGTTGCATAAGCGCACGTGCTGTCACTCATGTCGAACTTGGCAGAGATGGCTCGTCTGCAACTGGCCCCATTGCCCTGGCTAATGTCACTCTCGGCGAATTCACCGTTGAAGGGCAGGCGTTCAGTGTGTAGTTCCTCTATGTTAAAATGAAACCACACCGATGCACTGTCTGCTCCACAGTCAACGCCCCTGGCAGCAATGCAACCACCGCAGGCTTTGACGTTGGCTTGCTGGGTGTTGGCCCGTGAGTGGCAATTGCTGTACACCGCTCATTATGGCTCACTGATGACCGCTCATCCTGCAGACCAGCCGGGTCTTCTGTCACCGCGCAGCTGTCCAACTCGTCGTATGATGGCTACCCCTTCTTGGTCAACGTGAGGTGCACGAGTCGCGATCCATAGTTTTCGAATCTCAGCTTTCTCTCGCAGGTATTCCAACTCCAGCCGGACGAGCCCAACTTCATTGCCTTCTTGCTATCCCGCTCGGACGCAGGAATTACTGACGGTGGTGTGATGTCAATAGGTAAGATAGACAGTGTTGTGTAGCGAGACTCGCAACTTGATGGTCGCGCGCAGGTGAACTGGTCCAGGACTATGTGGCTGTCCTTGACCAGCCTAAGCTCTCCGTTGTCTCTTCGAGCTCCTGGGAAGCCTTCATGGACGGTGTCTATATCAATGGAGAACTCATCACAGGTTACTCCAATGGGTGCGTATCCTTCTTGATCATATGTTTGCATATTTACGCAGCTCCTTCTAATGATACAGCGCCATTGGTGTCACTGCTGAGCCCGGGCCGAATCAAACCACGATCATCCTTGATACTGGTACTTCTTACGGTACGTAGATGTCGGGATACGCCTGTCGGTTGGTGTCAAGGCACTCATATTGGCCGGGCCGCAGCGACTGCGCCTCAGTATTATGTGGATGCCATGTACAAGAACGTCCCTGGTGCAGTGTACAACGACTCGATTGGCTTCTACACCCTGCCTTGCGACACGAAGCTCAACGTCAGCATGGTTTTCGGGTATGTGTGAACCGCTAGCCAGCTCTGGGTCTATTTGCTAACCAAGTGGTGTTGCTATGCAGTTCGAGCATGTACCCCATGGACCCCATCGACGTCACTGCCGTCCAAGTGAACGACGACGGCAGCTACTTCTGCATTGGTGTTTTCAGTCCTACACCTGACAACGCTGGAGTTGGTAGGCAATTGCACTCTGAGTTGTGGTCATGCGCGCTCACGTTGGGCAGACTTCATCCTCGGCGACTCGTTCATGCGCAACGTGTACTCGCTCCTGAGCTACGGCAGCAACTTCACTGGGAACGGCGACGTCCCTCCATACATGCAGATCCTCAGTGTGAGTGCCACTACAACCTGTTGACAAAGCGTCCGTGGACTCATCGATGCGCATCGCAGATCACGGATCTGGACCAGGCATTCGCGAACTTCGACTACGCCAACGCGCAGCGCCTTATCCAAGCGGAGTCCGAGGAGTTCGCGGAGCTCTACAACATCACTGCGGCATCTGAGGCCGCACCACAGACGACGACGTACTCGCTCGTCGCCCCCACCTCGGGCTGGCAGACCGCCTCGCCCGCCGTGAAGACATACGTCTACTCATCCGGCAGCGCCAGCTACGTCTCCGCGACCGCCTCACCGTCGTCCTCGAGCGACGACAAGGACAAGGTCGGCAGCGACCTCGCCGCGAACCTCGACGCTTCCTCGCCGTCCGGCTCGTCCTCGTCCTCGGGCTCGGACGACTGGAGCCAGCTCCTGCGCAACTCGTACATCATCATCGGTCTCCTTGGCGGCGCGATCCTCCTGCTCCTGGGCGTGCTCATCAAGCTCGCAGTCGGCAGCCGGAACAACAGGTACCGCCCCGTCGCGACCGCGATCCCGCCGGCGGCGTTCGCCCGCCCGTACGAGCCCGAAAAGGACGAGGCGTTCACTACGCCGTATGACGACCCCGCGCGCCCGGTCGGCTCGCATTGAGATGTCTCATCCACCGCTGTTGACTGATGCTGTGCACGCTGTGGTGTCGGTTCTGGTGTCTTTAGTGTTTATCCCGGGGGCCTTGCGGAGGGATGTATTTTTGCTCTATTATTTTGCGTCGCTGTTACTTGCTCGACCCGACAAACCATTGACAAAGCCGCTCGTTGCTCGCCACTGGTCCACTGCTCTTTTTTCCAGGTGCACTGGACTATCGTATTCTACCGCAATAAATTATTTGTTGGGTCCTCAGATGTGTCATGGTGCTTATTACCGAATGTTGATATGACCTCGGTGAGGATCATGGTCAATACATACATTGAACACTGTACCGTAAATGGCTGGCGAGTAGTTTATGAGCTTTGGCGACTCTGCCGTAACATAGAACGGCTGCCAAACGTGTCACCGAGCCATCCCCGAGCAGGTGTCAAGTGAACGTTCGGAGAGGTGGTTGAACGTTGAACTTGGCACTGGTCACAGCACCACGTCTCTCGATCAAAGTCACAACATACGGCATGGTAGGAGGGTATTTTCCAATTAATTCAAACCTCCCTTCATCATTAACTGGGTGAACATGGATGCTCGCTGGGGTGATATGACGACTCAGTCGATGTGTAAAGGTAGGGTAAGCGCCGGCATACATCGCTCGAGCGCCCTATGCTCGTACGAATCTCCATATTTTTACCTTGCATATTCGATGTTGCTGCACTCCGAATGGCACCTCCGGTGTCACAGCCTCCCTTACTTGGTTTCAATCGTCGGAAATCATCATCTTCTCGCCTATACTATGCCAGTGGAGTTGATCGGCAAGAAAGATGCACTATTGTCTGAAACTCTTGTAAGATGGCGAGTCTACTTACATACGCAATACCGCTGGCATGGTACAGACAGCACAAACTAGATTAGGGCTACTAGTGCACTGCTCTCCGAACGTTCACTTGACGCCTGCTCGGGGATGGCTCGGTGACATGTTTGTCCTGTAGCGTTCTCCAGGTCCTAGCGTTCTCCTCGTCAACGTCTCAACTTCGGCTAGCAAAATTCCCCTTTCAACAAGTCTCGACTTTCCGGCGTGTCTGTATCAGGTGTGATTTCTATTCTCGAATAAAGTCTGTGTTGCACTACCGACATGTACGAGCGACAACGCTATGGACAGCTGGTTCTAGGAGCGTGCCGTAATAACTTTCGACGCAGCGTCATGGGCGCTTGTTCCAGCGGCTCTCAACTTCTTGATGATCATCCCACCTGTAACCTAAATAGCGGCTCCACTGCACGTTCACTATTCTGTATGACACCCACAGCCCGGGGGCGCTCTCTCAGTACCATTTATTTATGTATACTATCAGTATGGGTGGTGAGCTGACAATGGCCTGTTGGACTAGGAACGTGTCTCGCTGCAATGCAGCCTGAGAGGCCACAACGAGTCCGTCATTCCAACGACTGCGGCGGTAAACCGCCACTACGTTCGGCTCTCCGACCACGGTTTCTGTCACTTGTCGCGTCCCGGACCTATGTCAGCCCTGACGTACCAGCTCGGAATGGCTTCGTTCCTGCACTGCTGTGCGATAAGTCCCGGTTTTGGACTTTCGCAGTATCACATATACGTATAAGCCTCATCTTTCCTTGTCTTACCGACGGCAAAAACAACGATGGCGAGAGTATCTCTTTTTGGTTAGCAACGGAGACTAAAAGATGGCGGAGTTCCACTGGAGCAGGTGCAATGAAAAGCGGAGGGAGAAACTCGAACTGTTCCAGTGAGAGCGGTACGTTCTCGAGAAAGAAGTCACCGAGGTGCTGACAATTGCTACTTGGCGTGCAGGAAAGAGTGCAAATCCGCGGCGAACAGCATCAGGCATAGGTGCCATAATAATACCGTGGCGCCGCTCAACGTTTCAGGGTACGGGCGTTACGCTCGTTGGAGGCTAGCATGCCGCGAAGCAACGGTCATTGTGATGCGGCCCACTACGCCCGCCGATGGAGCGGAGGATGGCAGACCCTATATATAGATTCGGTGAGCGCAGATCCTGTCGACTCGCCATATCTCACAGCACCGTTCACTCCGTCCTTTCCTTCATGGTCAGGCTGTCTTTCCCTCTTTCTAGCCTTTTGGCTCTTTCTCAGGTGGTTTTGCACTCCGGGGTTGTCCTTGCAGATGACCAGAGCGTAGACTCCATCTCGTCCGAGTCAAACTGCACCTCCTTCGCTCTGCAGAACGTCTCTGATGCCGCTATAACCAAAACGGAGTACTACCCTACGGGCGCGAGGGTGAACCTGTCGACTACCATGTCCAGCATCGACGTAGACGACCTCCAAGCCTTCTGCCGCATCGAGCTCACCGTCACGACGAACTCGACGGCGAACTCCTCCGCCCACACGGAGGTGTGGTTGCCTGATACGTGGAATGGGAGGTTCCTGGCTTTTGGCAATGGCGGTTTCGCTGGAGGCAGTAAGTACACCTTTCTGATATCTCCGCCCGTTGTCAGACTAGTTCACGAATGCAGTCAATGTCGGGGAACTGGGCTATATTGCTGTCAACCAGAGTTGTACGTCCACCCGTTAAGTGAATCTTCGAATCCCCCGTGACAATGGCTCGATGCGCCCCAGATGCGGGCGTGTCCACCGATCTAGGTCACACGTCGGGAGAGACCAGCGCTGAATGGGCTGGACCGCATAACGACGTCAGTACCATAACTATAGCCTTGTTGTTTTTCACTACTGAGTCGTGCAGCAGACCGCCATCGTCGACTGGGGTTGGCGAGCTATGCACCTCAGCGTTGTCGTAGGCAAGGAAGTTGTTAATCAGTATTATGGGGCCCCACAGAACCACTCGTATTATATGGGATGTTCACAGGGTACGTATACCTCCAGTTAAAACGCGATGCCAACAGTCTCATAACTCTTCCTAGGTGGTCGTTCTGGGTGAGTCCCTGCTCGGATACCACTGAATGAATTTAATGCTGACACCACGCAGCTTCAAGGAGATGCAGATGTTCCCGGATGAGTTCGATGGCCTAGTAAGTGTACAATACTAGCGGTGTCGCATAACGTCCCAGGTTAACGGCGAATAGGTCATTGGGTCTCCAGCGGCTTGGCATACGCATTTAAGGATGTGGGCAGGGTATTTGAACAACCTCGTAGAGCCGAATTCCTCAGACCGCTACATCAACGAGACTCTTTGGACGGGCGTCATCCACGAAGAGGTATTGAAACAGTGCGATGATATTGATGGGGTGCGCCAGTTATGTCTGTAGTTGGACCCCTGCTGAGTCAGCCACTTTAGCTCTCCGACGGGATTATCAACGACCCCAGACTATGCAAGTGAGTACCGGGTCCGTGCATAGTGGATTATCTTGCTGACCAAATGCAGCCTAAACACCTCCGCCCTCCTTTGCCAGTCAGGCCAAGATACGTCTACCTGTCTTACTAGCACGCAAATTGATGTCCTCGAGAAGATATACTCTGACTACATCGTGAGCGGCGATTGGGTGTTTGGCCAATACTACCCAGGCGGAGAAGACGGCTATGCGACGAGCTACGTCGAGAAGCCATCCGCAGTGTCTCAGAGCTGGTTCCGTTACATGCTGCTGAAGTACGTGTCCAGCGGTGCAGTCACGCTGATGTTGAT
Organism: Daedalea quercina L-15889; assembly: GCA_001632345.1. Classification (NCBI taxonomy): domain Eukaryota; kingdom Fungi; phylum Basidiomycota; class Agaricomycetes; order Polyporales; family Fomitopsidaceae; genus Fomitopsis; species Fomitopsis quercina. Next base: position 424,188 of record KV429038.1, on the reverse strand, counting down.
TAGACCGATTGCTCATGCTGACGTTCACTTCAGCGACACCAAGTGGCATCTCGATGAATACAATTCGTCTTTGATCGCGATCGGCGATGCGATCAACCCCGGTCAATCGGACGTGCGCCATCGAAATCTGCTTCCGGGGCCATCTGTTGATCCAGCCACTGCTCACAGGCGATCGATGCTAACTTGACCGCATTCGCTGGGTCGACCCATAACGGGAAGCTGCTGCACTACGTCGGATGGGCGGACCAGATCATCAGTCCTGGTGGCAGCATCCACTACTACGAGAGTGTCAAGAACTTCACGAGCGACAACATGGACGGCGCGGACATCGACAGCTTCTATCGGTTGTTTACCGTCCCTGGGATGCAGCACTGGTGGGTCCCGTTCTCCGATCATGCGCGTGACCCTTACTGACTAGTAATTTCCCGTGCAGCTATGTAAGCATGCTTTTATAGCTACGAAAAGGCACACATGGAATTGAATGTGTTGGCAGGGCGGCGACGGCGCGAACGCGTTCGGTGCTGTTCAGCAAGCATCGCAGGGTATGCCGCCGCTGAACCATGAACCCGAATACGACGTGCTGGCCGCTATGGTGCAATGGGTCGAGTCGGGCATCGCCCCTTCGAACTTGACCGCGGTGCACTACAAGGATAATAATGTGACAGAGGGTATCGACGCGATCCGCCCGCTATGCCAAGTACGTCTCTCAACGCTAACCTGTTGACCGACACTGACGTCGTCGCTCAGTATCCGAAGTCACTCTTTTACACGGGCAGTAACGAGACGGACCCTGCGTCCTACACTTGTAAGGAGGCAGACTGACGTCGCGGTCCATCTACTTGGACAACCGGACAATGTCATAATACTTATCGTACACACAGGTAATCTGTACAGTTCAGATTTATTTATGTAATATGACTACGATGACAACTCAGTACTGCTAATAGTGGACACTGCTCCAGTACTTGCACTTAAATTGCTGTCCCGTCCTCTTCCGATCGTCTCAATGCAGCGGGGCTACTCTCTTCCGGTCAACATGTCGTCAAAGTACTTGCAACATTTTGCGTTGCCCCGCGATGTGAGGTTTCAACACAGGAGCAGTGATGCAGTTTGGGGACGAGAGTGGAGCAATTACGACTTGCAGCGGTTCTCACCGCTACCCGAATCGAGCGGACAATGACGGCAAGTCGAACGAGCGAACCCGGCCCGCGTCCCGTTAGCACTCTTGCTGTCAAATCCGGCGGAGAAAGCACAGTGGATTCTCCTGCGCGCCTGGACCGACGTCACCGGCAACCTGGTCCCGCCACTCCTGGTTACGTCTCCGCCGCCATCGAACCGTCGGACGTTCTGCTAGAACCCAGTTTGGTAATGCGACTTCTTGATTTGGCAACGGAGGCGCGGCACTCCATCCTTCTGACCGCCTACGTACGCCATGACGCAAGTCCGCCCAACGTCACCACGACTGAGGTCGCATCGTGACGACATCCACCACGATCGTCGCCCGCTGGTGTCGAGATGGTATAAGAAGGGCAGCGACGGGCGAATATGTGTTCACAGCTTTCATTCGCATTTTCACCTCACGCATACAACCCATTCTTACTCTTACTTTTCTTGATTGAGATGGCCGGATACAAGGCAAGATTCCTTTCTATGCTGCGAGGTGAGATACTCACATGGAATGATAGGAAGGAGACAAGGTCGAATACCGCCCGATTGGTGGCGCCGAGGAGAATGTTGCGCACTCGACCGGTACTGTTGAGAGCGTTACTCAAGCCGAGGATGGCGTGAGTATTTGAACCCAGATGCGACGTCCACAGGAATTGACGCCTTTCGCTACTCAGTCTGCCCGCTACGCCATTAAGAACGACAACACGGGCAAGAGCACGAGCTACCAGGTCAGCATGTTCGCCAGGCCACGGGGCTTACAAGCACTAACATAAGATCCAAAGGAAATGAACATTGTCAAGAAAATATAGACGAGGGCTATTTCACTATATTTTCTGTCGCGTCTTGTCGGTGTACGATACAGCGGAATTGAAGTAGGACCCGATCAATGTCGTAGTTCTCTTGGCCTTCGCCTTCCGCCGGGTTTATCAGAGAGGTATCAGTGTGCCTCAACATGTCTTCTGTCTTACACCCACTGAATTGGCATATATGCTGAGAATAAGTGCATGTACGACGATTTAGCTTTGCTATATACGGTCAATATTTCAAAATTCGCAGTTCGGACGTGAACGAGATCTGTGCAGCGGAACGTGGCTTCGGCAAATGGCGTGCTCGCCTCGTGTACTGTCAATGCTGGTGAGTGGAGGCCATAGACTAGGGTTAGCGGCACGGCGCCTGAGCGACACATAGTCCCTCATCCGGCCGCCTGCTTTTGTCGCCCAGTCAAGGTCCAGTCCTTCAGAACACCCATCATGGCGGACGCTCTCGGTCCAGACGAAGAGAGCCTTCTCCAGGTATATCTAGTACTTTCATCCACATTCACTTTTGTATCTGATTGAGATGTCTACGTAGTCCGCATTGCAGACGGCCTTCACGCCGGTCCCTCTCCCGAAGCAGCCCACCGCTCCAGAACAGCCTGCACCAGCACCAGAGGCACCTCAGCCTGCACTGGCTGAAGAGCAGGCTGCGCGTGCGCCCCCAACCGCCGTGCCAGAGCATGAGTCTACGGAGGAGGTCTGGAAGGCCGAGTACGATGCCCATGTCGCAGAGTGGCGCCGCGCCTCTGCCGAGCAGCGCGAGCGCGCGGAGCGCGAACGTGCGCGATGGGAGGAGATCCGCAAGAAGGAGCGGGAAGAGGCGAAGGCGCGTGGCAGCGCGCGGAGCGAGGGGTGGGAGAGCGTAGGAGGCAGCGCGAGCGCGAGCCTGGTACTGGACACTACGGCGAGTACCAGCACAGCCGCGAGCGTGAGCGGCGAGAAAGGAGGGGAGCCGAGCGTGGCGGATGCGCGAGACCTCGTCAGCGGCGAGGGGCAAGGCGGGAAGACCAAGGAGGAGCTGGAGGTGCGCGGCCAATGGTGTCTGCTTCATTCCCAACTAACTCATACCGCGCGTCTCCTCTCTATCATGTTAGCAGGCGATCCTCCCAGGCTCGCACCTGCATGCGCGCTCGCGCTTCTCCACGCCCCTGGACGCGTCCGAGGCGGAGCACAAGTGGGAGGACATCCACTCCTCCGACCCCGACTCGCTCGCGTCGTCCTACCCCTCGCTCTCCTACCCCTCCGACCCGCACTCGCCCTCCTCCTCCCTTCCGCGCCCGCTCCCCCCGCACGGGCACCACGTGCACGGGCATCTCCACGCGCACCCTCTCCATGAGCACGAACACCGGCGCGAGGCGCCGTCCACGACGCAGGCGCTCTTCAACACGTCCCTCTCGCCGCGCACGCGCGTGCTCGCGCTCCTCGCGAGCCTCGCGGTGAACATCGGCCTGCCGTTCGTCAACGGCGTCATGCTCGGCTTCGGCGAGATCTTCGCGAAGGAGGTGCTCGTCGTCTGGTTCGGCTGGGGCAAGCGGTCGCAGCCCGCGCCCGCGTCCTCACGAGAGCGTACGCGCCCCGGTACGCGGGAGGGCGGCGTCGGGCTACGGATGGCGGAGTGGAGGTAGTTTGTCTGTGACGAAAAGGGACATGTGCGGAGGGTATATCGTCATGCATTTAGACTGGCTTGTATATATACACCGGCTCGCGCCTCATGCCGCCCAACCTAAATTACCGCCACCAAAGTAATGCATGCTCCAAGAGAAACGCTAATCCCAAACATAACAGACAGACAATATCAAGGGCCGCCGGCCCTCGCGCCAGCAAGCACCCGCTCGACGGCCTCCTCCTGACGCCCGATCCACACGCCGAATGCGGGGCTGCGGATCCAGCGGCCGTAGAACTCCTTCGCCTTGCCGCTGCGCTTGAACGGGAGAGCCAGCGGCTTGAGGTTCGTGAGAAACGCCTTCTCACTGAACGGCGCGAGCCGCGGCATCGCGGGCGTGAGCGTCGCAGACGAGGCGGGGCTGCCCGTCCCGAGCGGCGCGTACGCGTTCGACGTCGTGCTCCGCGGCGTGTAGTATGCGCTCGTGCCGGAGGACAAGGCCGCAGAGGCCACGGAGGGCGAGTCGAGTTCGGTGGTGCTGGCCCGTGGGGGAAGGTTCAAGGCAGGAGGAACAGACCGCGTCGTGCTCGGACTTGTTGAGGGCGTGGGGTTAGGAGACGGCGAAATGGACCTAGATGACGTGCTCCACGGCGAGTCTATGCCCAATGACTCTGCCGAGTTGAACCCTGAGGCAGACGAGGAGTTCGGGAACGTCCCCGGAAATGGCGTTGGTGGGAACAAACTCGAAGTAGACGACTTGGGGAAGGCTGCCGATGCGGCGGACCTTGGAAACGTTGAAGTGGACGCGAACCTGGGAAATGCGGAGGACGGGCTTGGAGACGGGAAGCCTGCGGATGCGGAAGAGGATGGGAGCGGGATGAGCGACTGGAGGTAACGCTGGAGCGGCACGAGGAGTGCGGCTGTCCGAGATGAGAAGTGTTGGCGCATCAGCGCAGAGGCCTCCCGTTCTTTGCAGCTCCCATGAGCGAACATCGAAGAGAAGAGGAACAGAGACACATACTTGCTTGCTCTGAGCCCGAACAAGCAGCTTGAAGTTGTTGGAGCACTGTCTGGTCTCTCGAGACGTAGCGGCTGTGCTTCGTCCTCCATCCTGGCGGAGGACCTGCAGGCGCGTTTGGGTCCGATTTGCTGCTGTCAAGGTGAAATGTCAGGTGCAGATGACAGCTCTACATAACAGTCTACCTACGAGGACGCCCGCCCAAGGCTCAACACATGCGGCCAGTGTTTACATGCACGGTCAAAGACCGGATTTGTCACACCCAGGATGAGTCCGCTCGATGGTGGACGGGGGTTGACGAGTGCGGTATGGTCGGCATCGTGGATCGTAAAGAAAGGCCGGAAGTCTCCCGCGACAGGGATCTTGGGCACGATCAGTCGAGCTTCATTCAGCAGGATCGACTACTAACTTACCGGCCGAAGTACATCACGCAGCCACCATATGGCTTGACTGGTCATAGCTGGCGAAGGTCCGTAGACTAAGATGGGCTCGCATAGGACGAGACATTCCCATATCGACCATAGTTGTGGTAGGCAGGCCTCGAAGAGGGATAGAACAGGCGGTTCCAGTGGAGGTAGGGAGACTAGCAGCTGGACATGTGTTAAATCGCGTTGCTTCGTGAGCGCATCGATCACAGTGCCCACCTGATATTCAGCGTCGCGGCGAACATGTCTTCTGGATATTGCAGCGCTAGGAAGAGCCTGTTGAGTATCTACACCAGCAGGGAGCTCCGCTATGAGTGCGCTGCCTAAGAACCCTAGCTCCAGTGTTACGCCCGGCAAGGGATCAAACCTTCTTTTCGTGTAGTGTCATGGTCAACTCTGTAATGATGTTGCGCTCGGCAGAATACATACCAAGTAGCAATGTTATGGCATGCTGCTTCGAGCATCGGTCCGCCGTGCGCAAGGAATGCAGGACCGAGCTTTTCCACAAGGGTATAGAAGAGTGCAGGGTATGCTAGGTGAGTAAGAATCACAACGGAGCGCTGCCCCAGAGGTCAGCAAAGGCGCGGACTGCGACGCAGTGATATGCACCTGTTGATATCCACGCTTCGAGTTGGCATCTCTACGTTGTGTGAATTGGGAGAAGCCGTAGAGGAACCCGTCTTCTGTCTGCGGTCGCTGTTTACTTGGGCGTAGAAGTTTGTCTTCTACAGGATTATGGACGCGTATGCGGAATGAGTGCGTCTGCGAGCCTTGCTCGAACTGCAGCGAGTCTGGGAATGATGAGAAGGCACTGTGGGAGTTACTGTGTTAGGATCGTCGACCTCGTAGTTCGGCACCGAGGATACCCACATATTGACTTCCTCAGACGGCGATAGGTCGAGCGATGGGTAGATGCAGCTAATCTTGGGGCCAACCTCCAAATCGAAGTCGACTGTGCGCATTATGCTTAGGGCTATGCTACATGAAACAAGTTCATATTCACCTATTGCCAACCCCATGATCCACCTTCTCAAGCTATCTACCTTTGCTGGCTCCATCGACAGACCGTCCAAGCTCACAGCAGCGGAATGTATAGACACGGATAGCTGTCGTGGATTTGTGTTTCGCCTTATTGGGGGTTGGGGGCGAATTGGAAGTAGGTTAGGTGACGATGGGGACTTCAATCCAGACGAGACCTTTCGCGTGACACTTGGAGGTCGGCTTGGAGAGCCAGAGACTGATGATTGGGAGAGACTGAGAAGACCAATGTCCATTTCCTCGTCCATCACAGTGTCCCGCAAAGGCCTCCAAGCTCTAGATAACGTAGGAATATGATATGTAGGAGATCAATGCGCAACACTGGCGTCGACTGAGACTCCCGCATGGTGACGGGCCCACGTGATCGTGGTACACGCGTAGGTGTCTGCGCGCTTGCCGAGACGTGCACCGCGTCGCGGACTGGTGCTGCTCTTCCTGCTTGCGTCTGCGTCCTTGCGTCCTTGTGTGTACGTCCCACTCGACCACTCAAAAAACTGATAAGATGGGAGGGGCAAATTACATGGGTGGGAAGAGGTGAGTGCTTGCCTCATCCTATTGGAGTATAGCTACAATACTCTCGCGTCGTAGGAACTTTGTTAGGGCACGCGCAAAAGATGCTGCTGGAAAAGCACAACGCAACCACTTTGGAAAACAAAGGCTCGGAATCCTAGCGAAATGTCTCAGCAAAGCGCCGCTGGAGAAGTCCAGTTCGGCAGCCAGCGTCGTGCATGCGGTTTCTAGGATTAGTCTCGCGCACGCGAAGCGTGACTTCCAGATACAACCTAGGAACGCCCCTCCTTCGGAGCACGGCTCTTTATCTCATCTGAAAAACCTTGGGCTATCTAGTCTGCATCACAGGCAGCATACTCCCGACCGTTCATCGAGAGCGAGCGACAAGAGCACCAGTCATAGCAGTGCGCGTTCCTCAAGGATTCTCGATGCTCTGGACGTATCTGTCCGTATGTTATCATACGCATATATGCGCGTCGCTCGCCCTTGACATTCACATCAAACATCTCGAAGCCATATCTCTCCGAGCGGAAATGGACCGCATTCGGAGGATTCCTAATCTTGCCGGTTTGGCGCCGAGAACGGAGCGTAGACCGCATCTTGCAGACTACGAAGGCGCAAATGGAATAGCGGAGTCTTCACCACCCCACAGCGAGCGTCTGCGCAAGAAGGTACTCTTCGCAGCTCTAAGGGCCAGAGCTATCAACTGATCGATGAATAGAGGAGGACAACTTCGAACTCAAGCATACGCTCGTCCAGCGGCTCCGTTGTGTCACCTCACGATGTCTCTGACCGTGACTTAAATACGACGCGGGTCATTGTGAAAGGTTAGTCTGTTTCAACCATCTCGCTGAAAACATCATATTCGTTCTGTATCTACTTCACTCTAGGATCCGACTTTGTGCCGTTAAAATTTTCCGAAGGTTACTCGACCTACTCCAGTCCTACACACCATCAACCCCGGTATATCAGCCCCCACGACTTCGCTCATCTCGCACACACGGAGCCAGACTTCGAACCCGTGCCTCTCGACAGTAGTCCTCCGATGTCACAACATTTCGAAGACTCTGGCTTCTCTGAGTTCCTGTCGACTCCGGACCCTAGTACTCGCCAGTCTAGGAAGTCCGTTACCACCCTGGACATGCACCGAAGTTACGAACCTGCAAGATATTCCTTCTACAACGATCTGAACTTGCAAAGCAAGCGTTCGTCCGCGCGTAGTCCTTGTGCAAGGTTCGGGAGAGCCCTTGCATCAACCGCTCTGTACCCCGTCGACGACGAGGTTTCCTCGGACGGCCCTTATGCAATAACACGTTCTGCAGAGTCTCTGGCGGAACCAAACTCGCTTTACTCGCCTCTTGGCCAGCTCCGCGCATCTTCGGCAATTGGCCTTGACTCTCTTGCTAGTGACACTCGAATTTTCTCTAGGGCGGCTCCTTCGCCATCAAACGCGGGATCTGGTTCATATTTTCGTCCTCATGACACACCGCTTGACGTCAACGACGTCTGTAGTTCTCAAAGGGATGGAGACTTGAATACTACTGCCTTGGACGAACATTTGGATGCAGACTGTTCCGTTCCAAGCCGCCCGAGCGAAGGCACCATCATCTTGTCCAACCTATCCGGACAGGATTTCCAGGGTCTACCTCGATCCGTAATTGGCGGACTTTCGGCAGCGGTGATCGCGGGACGTCCTGTTTCTGCATCTTTTGAATCCGAGCTGTGTCATGCAAGCCCGCTTCCAGGCTCTCAATCTACTGCGCCTAGGCCTAATGACAATCATCCACCGGCGGCTGACGAGCCTGATGATGGCATCGTTGAAGAGACCCTCTTTGACGTGCTTCATGGTCGACTCTTCGAAGGCGCGGATCCGTGGCATGCCCTCGACGTCGTACTGGGACTGCAATCCGACTCTTCTTCTTCCATGAGCTTCCAAATACCTCCGCACGAATTTACACTCGATGCTCATACGGAATATAAGAGACAGCTCGAAGCCACTCGAAGTCCACAGACTACGCTGCCAACATTGGCCCATCAAGACTTGCCGATGACCAATCTCCAGCGGGACGGCGCGGCTTTAGAATCCATGGCCGTTGTTCCTCATAGTGGTTCTCCCCACGTCAGCGATGTTGGTGCACATAATTCCGGCAGAATCGATCCCTTCTCGTCTCACTTCCAAGCAAATAATGGTTCAACGAACCCCGAGTCGACTATCGCATTGCATCCTGCGCCAGATGACAAATTCCCGTGTCCCGTCGACCAGGACGAAGTCTCTGGCGTTCTGAACATGCCCTTAGGGATACAAGAAATATCTCCGGGTGAGCTGACTTGTATGAGTGGTCTTGTGATTAACTATCATTCGCCGTTCGCGCAGATCTGGGCCAGCATATTCCTTCGGACGCGGTGCAGGCAGGCGTACTACGCAAGAAGGAGGGTGAAGTCCCCTTGGCGCCTTCGTCAGATGTCAAAGATCTCCCTCGGCTAGAGGCTCTAAGTTGTGCCTCTGACGGAGATAGTAGCAAGTCAACGCTGGTCAGAGAGGACATTGGGAGTGGTCCTGTCTACACGGTTATCGAAGGACCATGTCTTTTCGCTGGTGAACTGATGTCAGACGAAGAATAACATGTCTGACTGGGTATATGCTACTGCTTGTATGGTTCTTACATGATGTACGAAGGTAGGACTTCCTGTCCTTGAAGGATACTACATCCTTCAGCACTTGATACTAGGCGCAGTCTCAGTGCGTCCCCGCTGCGATGAATATGGGCCATAAACACGTGGGGTAGCTCGACGAGCTGATGACTCTACGTCGATACCACGCAACGTAATCAGGCAGCCAGAGCATGGAAGCGAAAATGCGGCCCATGAAAAACAGTTGAAACTCAAATTAGATAAGATACTACTAGACATGGTGCACGCTGTAAGAGCCTATGGCGTCATCTTCGAGTTTCTTTCAGCTTGCGCGAGAATGCTTCTCGACACTGATAGTGCGTGACCTCCCCCCTGTCAGAAGAAATGTATCGTTAGAGCTGTCCAAGCGCTGCTCGCAGCAAACATACCTCGGTGCGTGCACGGCAATAACACTATGGGACCCAATCCGCTTGTGACATTGAGGACATCTATCGGAGAGTTAAGCAATTTTTAACCTTCATTTATCGACCAGTCACCTACATCCGGCTGTCTGTCACCTTCACCCGCCTCATTTGCAGGCTCGTCAATCTTCTGTTCACTTCGTCCTTCCGTGCCTTTGCCACTTCCCGTACGACGTGCGTGTCAAATATGGGCGCTCTAAGGGCCTCCTTCAAGAAGGCTTGCACATCTCGTGCCGTGACGAGGGGAGGCAGTAAATCAAGAGTCTCTACCTCGTCCAGCCGGGGGCTATGCCGGCTGATCAGATCTAATGCAGGAGCAAGAAGTTCGGAAGCGGAGAGCGGAGAAGAGGGTGAGGGCCGTAGATATATGCGGAGAAGAGTGAGGAAGATCTGCGATGTCTCGGTGTTGGGCGCGTACACCCGTTTGCAGTACCTTTTGCCCGTCCATGAGCTTAGCATAAGGAACTGAGGGTATGACGTACTCTTCTGCACCGTAATAGTCATGCAGGCGGTAGATGTAGGTTTCGAGTGCACCGTCGTGCCTTCCTAATCTTCCGAGGAGAATGGCCTTCGCCTCGAAAAACCCTGTCAAGATCAGCATGAGCATTGCCCTATGGCGTGACTTCATGACCTTACCATCCGACGGCAACAGCGCATATAGTCGATCAGCACTGTAACGGCTTGTCGTGTCAATGAACCTCAGCAGCTTGTCGTAGGCACTCTTGCGCGACTCTGGTTTGCACAGATTCAGCAAGCCTCGTGAATGACGCCTGGCGTCGACACACCTTCATCCCCTCCTCGTTTCGCGTCCATGACCAGTCGCAAATAGGTTTCTGCCAGTCGTTCATGGAATCCCACGCCCTCCTCCTTGCGCTCCTCAATCAAGTACTCTAGATATCGGGCAGCGAGACCGAGACTGATCAGTTCAAGGAAATCTACTACAAGCTCGCGCGGAAGCTCCACTTCTTCCGAGGTGAAAATCTACCAACCACACGTCTTTTCAGTGTACGTGCATGCATAAGCAGAAAAGTGCGCACCTCAAACGCAATATCGGCGTCTTGCTCAAACAACCAATGGGCGGCGCCAAATATTTGCTCCAAATGCTCTGGACCCAGGCGTTGGAGATAGGTAACAGAAGGCATCAGCTTGTCCCGTGGGTCTGTCTCTTTCTCACTTAAGCTGTAGTAGTCATCGATCAATCGTTGCAACCAGGCAGGAGTGAGATCGTATACGTACTCTCGCAAGAGGCTGAGAGCCTTCTCGTGCATCTTCTTCCCGTTGTAAAGGTAAATGAGCTCTGTGTGTTTCTGTGCCCCCATGTGTGTACCGTCACTTCAAGCGAAACCCAGATGAGTGAGGACTACCCACCTCCCTCGCCCGCAGGGCCTCCTCCACTTCGCTGACCTCGCACCAGTTGCTGACCCTGCATAACGGTCCGAGGAGACCCGGGCGCACTAGTAGGTAACACTTGAACAGCGCAGTGTCGACGATCTGCGCGAACCTCACGAGCTCTTCAGGAGTCAACGCCTGCAGGGGTGCGTTAGGTAGCGCGAAGAGTTCGTCGAGAGACGCAGCGGAGAGGTCGGGCCAGCGATCTGCCTCGGCGGAGGTGATGCTGAGGGCCTTCAGTGCGCCATCGACCTTGGGACGCCGGTCGGACAGGTAACGCATCAGCGTCTCCACAGAGCGGCGGAACGCATCTGTAGCGGCATCAGTGTCCAGAGCGAACTGCGAGTAGAGTGAACGCACCCTTAGGTGGACCTCTCGGTCTGCCAATTACTGAGGCGGTGTCGTCATCTCTCGACTTTGCCGGCGACGACACGATGCTCTCGAGCCCCGTCCGTAATCCGGATATGGACGCACGTATGGACCCTCTCGGTGACGGCGGTCGTTGCTGCTCCTGCACTTCAGTCTCGTCATGCTTCTCGTCTACCGACGGGGTCTTGCTTTCCAGCCTGGCGGGCACCGGGCCGCCAAACAGCGGGACCCATTCCTCCCGTGGAACGGAGAGCCTACCGGCAATGTTCGGAGGATACAGTGCCAGGACCTTCGCGGGGTTGATGTCGAGGTTGATAAATGTGTCCATGGCGCGGTCGAAGCGTTCGGCTTTGAACTCTGACACGGCGTGCAGTGCGCGCACGACCTTCCATCTTTGCTCCTACGCAACAGGCTACTATGTCAACTTCGACATCCACGCGGAACGTGCAGTAGCGGTAGGGTGTCGATGTACTACAGGGACATACCTTATCAGGAAGTGCAGCAACGTCCAGAATGTCGAGAAGCGCAAGCGCATCTGCATACGAGCCAGCCTGGACGAGCTCGTCAATCTGCTCGCTCCACGGTTTCATGCGGAATTGCCATATCGAGCTTCCTTGTGCGTTCGCTGTAGCACGGTCAGTAGGCGTCGTTATAATGAAGAGAGAGGATTTCGCTGCTAGGGAGGTCAGCAGCCGGACGGTGTGTTGTGCGGGTGTAGCGGCTGGTGGCTCGTCCGCGGGCGACAGTGGGAAGGGGAGGGATTGGACTGGGGACAGAGATATCGCGGAACGAATCTCTACGACAGGCGAGGGGACAAAGCTGGTCGAGGCTTGCGATGTCGAGGTCGCCGAGGTTGAAGTCCCATTAAGCTGAGATGTAGGCACAGTACCTGACGGCATCACAGCGAATATGTATGGCCTTACGAAGGCTAACTACGTCTCAACGAAGTCTGCCACGCGTTAGGCGAGATCGCCGTACCTAGCTCCTCAGGTGGTGCCGGCCAGTCGATTTGTGCGTCCCTTGTCATCTTCGCGTCCGGACCAACGAAAAGCCCGTTGTCTGAACTCGTCAGGTAATGTTGCCGCACTGAGTGAAGACGAGTACGCACTGTCTCTTGCGATGAGTGCCTCACCCTCGTGCATGCTGATAACCCAAGGCCTTGCTCTCGCTCCAAGACCCATATAGCCCCCCAGGTTCGTGAGTGCACCCATACCCATGCTGATACTATTCCCAGACGTCACAGAAGGTATAGGGACGGCGATTTCGACCATGGTCGACGTCTTCAGGTAATAAAGTGCGTAATCCGAAACAGCGTAGCCGAAACAGATAACGTCCTCGCTTAGGAATGACATCGTCCGTGGCGAATGAGAAAGAGTTGTCTCCTACGGATCCATCGTCTGCATCCTGAAGCCATGCTTGAAACAGAATCGTGCCCACCTGTTGTTCCTGCGGCTCGCCGTCCTTCCACGAGTAAATGACGATCTTTCTCTTGCAGCCAATAGCAAGATGTGTCATGACAGAGGGTGCGTCCGGCGACAGTTTCGCAGTGCCATCCGGGGCATTATGTACAACGCCTGTATAGGTCGCTATAGAGAGTGCTTGCTTACTCTTCGTCAAAGGCGTGGGTGGGGAGAAGCTGGGGAGAGGGTACAGAGTCACAGTCGAGTCTAGGAAGCAGTTCAGTGTCGATCACGAACAGCACGGTACACAATGTTCAACCTCACCTGACAGCACCGCCAGCGAATTCACATCCTTAACGTAACATAGCTGCTCAACCGCTCTCCTACTTAGGGCCTTCTTGGTCTCCACCAATTGTGTCTGAGGTTCAGCCCCATCCCCTTTGTGACAATGTCATGCGTAAGCGGTTTAGCGATAGTGCCGCGACATACGAGCAGAGCAATCGAGAGCATATATATGCAGGTTTCCTGCGGCGGTCCCAACGTACAACCTGTCGCCTACGTCCTTGTCAGGAGCATCATGGGCACCACAGAGACAATGCTTACCCTGGACTGTCACTGCTTCCGCCCGCTCCTTGAAGGCAGTAAGGATTGTTTGTGGTGCGAGGAACGGTGCCATAATCCTCGATCTGAGCGATCACCAGAAGTTCCCAGGACAGAGGAGTACGAAGCCGGAGTATAGCTGATATTGGGTGCCCTGATGTATCAAGCCTAGACAGAGTACCAGAAAGAGAGCGGTCATGTACTCCCGCAGTGTGCTTATCGGACTCTGCGTACCAGTGTGCGCACCAGCAGTAGTGGTCACCGCATGGTGGCCCGAGTGTGCGACCGCGACGCGTCGCGTCCACGTGCCGGCCAGAATAACCCACTACTGAATGGTACTGCTGCCTGGTACATCGCCTTACAGTCTCGAATATTCGCAGCATTGACATACGTTTGCGACATTGCCATATACACTGATTATATACAGACAACACGACATACACTGCACATGTGTACATAAGGATACATATTTACATTATGGCTACAAATATGGACACAGCTTGGTATACAACAACGTTTGCGACAGAGAGCATGTCCCACAGTTCAGTTGCAAAGCAATATCCTTCCACTCCGGCCGATCAGGTCCGTTTACCAAGCCCGATGAGAACCTCCTTCACGATGCGCAGCCACACGACCGCCCTGTCGACCTCTTCGTCTGCCCCGTCCATGAGCGACGCCACCTTGCGAGTAAGCAGCCGACGCAGATTGCGGATGTCTTCGTCTTCGCCCTCAACAAGTGTGGATGAAGCAGACATAGCAGACATGACGGATATGTCAGATCGAGATCGAGGACGGGAAGTCGGACGAGAAGACGATGGGCGAGACAGAGGAATTCCGTCGCCGTCTCCAGCAGCAGGATTGGAAGAGGGGAAGTCCAAGGACGACTGGAAGGCAAACGTAGCACCCTCAGGCGCAGGTTGAAGGCGGTCGGCCTCGAGAGAGACCTTCCTCGCCTAGGTCGACCGATGAGCGCGATCAGCATGGGTAGGACGGAGCGCACGTACGGAGATCGCTCTATTGATCCTAAGTTCCACCTTCGAGATCGCGCGATTGGCATTGACGAGGAACTGCTCCGCCTGCATTGATCGGTCAGGTATGGTATCAAGCGGTGAGACCAACACCGAGCTTACCGCCTCAAGACGGCCTTCGATACGATGCAGATCTCGTCGTGCCGCAGCCAGGCCCTTCTGACAGGCGAGGACGCACCTGATCTTGTCAGACTCGGAGTCGGTGTCGTCGCTCTCCGAGCTCGATCCGTCATCGCGATCGACCTGAGATGACCCAGACAGTCGACCTTCGGGAATGGCTTCTGCACGCGGGGTGCCCGGCCTGATCTTGTTGATCAGCCACGCCTTGACCCTCGCCGTGCCATTAGTCAGAGACACCTTGCTCGAGGACGTCGGGAATCGCCCGAGGTTGGAGTCGCCGAGCGTCGTGCTCCGCTTGCGAGGGGGCTCCCTAGGGTTTCCAATCGGTATGGTGCACGATCCGCTCCTTCCACTACGTCCCAGCGTATCGGGAGTGCCTGTACGCGTCGACGCGTCGGGGTGGTATTTCACGGTGGTGCTGCGTCTAGGGCTGGTCTGGGGCAGTCGAGGTATCGTTGGAACGGGTATCTTGTGTGCATTCGCTTGCTGCGACGCTCTAAGGTCTGACATGGACCGCGCTTTCCTGTTGACCAGCACGTAGCTCGCCTCCGATACAGCAGTAACCCCAGAGTCGTCCGAGTCTGTCGTCCGTCTTCTGGCGTGATCCGAGTCTTGACTGAGTCTCACGTTCAATGCACCCTCACCAAGGAGTCGGTCGGACGCCTTGCGCACGTCTCTGTACAGGCCATAAGCTTGCTGAAAGGCACGCCGAGCGTCGTGGAGCTCCTCGATCGTCTCTCGGACTCGTAAGCGGAGCGACGCGAGAAGAGTGTCACGCATGACCGCGATCTCTTGCAGCATCCCGGCACGCGCAGTCATGTCGAAGGAAGCCGCGCCAGTCATGTCTACTGGTACGGTTTGCAGACAGTCGAGTACACTGTTAGAGAGCGCGACCCAGTCGGCGTCGGGCAACGGCACATTGGCAGGAAGAGGGCTATTGTGACGCAACATCCGCTCCGCTGTCCGGATCAAGGGAGGCATCGACTTCACCGATTCCGACGTCGACGGCCTTAGCGTGCGCATGGACGCGGACGAGACTGGCCGTGTATTCTCGTTGTCAACGCCAAAAGCAGCGCGCATCTCGGGCCTAGCTACATCGAGAGCTGTCAACCTAGCTTAGAACGCCGTTAGTACTTGCTCACGCTCTGCAATCGCACACTTACCCTCGTGAGTTGCGTAACTCGCGAAGCGTCCCGGAGGTATCAGCGGCCAGAAGTGCAGTTACGACATCGGTACTGCGTCCGTGCTCAGCTGCAACGTGCAGACAGGTGTCCATGTTGTGATCTCTGGCAGATAGCGGTGCATGGAGATCGCGGACAAGATGAAGGATGAATGATCGCAGAGACGCGGCCTGGTCTGGTGTCTTGGGTTGCCGTGCCTTGTAGGCGAGACAGTGCAGAGGGGTCTCATGACCGGCAGTCGTGTAAAGACTCACGTCCGCACCCGCGCGATAGAGAATATCCAATACCTCAACCGACGGATGTTCCGTGGAGACACAGTAGTGGATGGGACACCATCCTGTCGCGTCGGGGAGGTTGACAAGATACTGTGGGGGCGTCTGATCAGATCCGAGGGTGAGGCACTGAGCATGAGAAAACAGCATGGAGTGCAGCCGGCCAACATCTCCAACGATGACAGCCTGCACGAGAAACTCGGCGCGCTGGGCATAATTTCGTAACGAGTGCATGGGCAGGCAGAAGATCTTGGGCATGACAGGCGTGGCAATAAGTCGGTCAATGAACGGGGGCGGTAGGATCGTGAGATGCCTGGTGTTTATGAACTGAAGGACAGAATTAGGGTATGATCAGATCAAACTGAGTTGTGACCGCACCATGTCCTCCTGTATACGATAACGCCGTAAAGCGTGTTCACAGTGCCAAAGGATATGGGGGTGACGTAGGGCATGTTGAATTGAAGATCGGTGGTTAACGTCTCGATAATCGGGTCTGGCGCCGTTGGCAAGCTGACCGACTATTCAAGCCATTGAGATTGTGCAGCAGAGGCTGTACTTACCAAATATTCGACAATCTCGATTCTGTGGTCCCTTGCAGCATCTACACGAGGCAGTCGGTTCAATAGGAGTAGTCTCGGATATGAGAACACGCATGCTTACACATTAAGGGCGTAGCTCCGAAGTCGTCCATCCCGTTAACCGGGATCATGCCATGGCTACCCTCCAAGAGTAGTCGTACCATTTGCAGTATGTCCAGCCAAGCCGCAAGGCAGAGAGGCGAAACTCCCCGTACAGGGGTGTTCAGTGTGAAGAGGGAGATATCGCCTTGGTCTAACAACATCTGGAGTATCTCGACGCGTTCCTCTAGCTTGAAAGACGCGTCCAAAACGTCGATATTCTCCCAACTGCTCAGTGAACGCGCCGACTCAGCGATATGCAACGGGACCGCCAGTAAATGGGTACCCACCTTCTGCCTGCTATCGCGCACGCAACAGACGTCCATCCTTCGGGATCCGACGCGTTCACATCCGCACCGGACTGAATAGCAGTCCTAACTGCCTCGACATCGCCACGCGCAGCAGCATCCAGTAGTGGCATAGATACAAGAGTAGTTTGTCGACCGTGTTCCGCTTCTGCCAACCACCAGCACCACCAAACAAACCACGGGAGCTAGGACTAGGAGGGCCAGACAGGATCGGAGCTCTTCCGGAGAGAATACAGGACGGAGCGAGAGCGGACGCCGTATGGTCCATATAAGCCCGCACGCGTATGCCACGGAAGGCTTACACACGAGGCACTAGAATGGATCAGACGGTGCATTCCGTACGTTTGGCTGTTTCTCTCCGAAGGAGGTTATAGTTCTGCCTCGAGGCGGCGTTTACGCGAGGCTTTGACTTCGAGAACAGAGCATCGAGATGATCAAAAGCCATCAACATATTGTGGCAGTCTGTGCGCTCGAGTTGGGATAGTATGTAGAGCGTTTACGGCAGTACGGCAACGGCGAGTGAACAAAGAGTGGCTGGACGATGGTCGGCAGCGACTGGGATACCAGTGTTTAGTGAAATCAGGCGCGCAAGTATTCACGCAACAAACACTTGCACATTTGGGCGCACTTACGCTCTCACGGTCTCTGTTTGGCAGGCTGAAGGATGGATAGAAGGTTCGCACACTGAGCCCGCACGCGTACGGGTTCAATACGCAGCGCACCGTTCAAACGTTCAAGGGTGTTAAGGGGGAACAACGGTGTGACATTCGTGCTTCATTGGCATCTGCCCGGACAAAGAGACGATGGCTATGCTGCTATAACAAAATCTCTGAGACGAGATAGAAGGGATGCGATGTAGGATACATTCAGGTGATGTGGATGATGTCTGGATGTGATGGAAAAGACTAGCTGATACGATAAACGCGGCCATCCCGCACGGGTCGCCCATAACCGGAATCACAAGTCCATGCATGGGCAAGAAGCTGCCGACAAGCTGGTTGGCATCGGGCGATCGGTGACACGGTGGCGGCGCTGCGGCTCCGAAGCGTGTCGGCGTCGGTAGACATGAGGCTCACGCAAGTAGTTACAGGAACGCTTCTCGAGACAGTGTGCCCTATGATGTAAGTATCCGACACGAAGATCAATCGATCTGAACGCTTAGCCAAAGTCAAAATCACGCACCTTGACCTGCTCGAAATTGGCGACAGCGCGCTCGACATCCCACGCGTTTCCCTCGAGGCATTGCACAGCATATTCGATATTGAGACCCGTACGCTGACAGATTTGCATCACGAGCGACCGCGGTGGTTCCGGCTGCAGAGCGCAAAGACGTAAGAAATAAATCAAGGAATTGAGCCGAGGCTCTGGAAGAGCGGCTATCGAAATCCAACTAAAAAGACGCACCATTGAGGCGAGCATGTCCTGCTGCGAAGCAGTTAATTGCGGATTCGTCGAAGTACCCACAACCCTAGGAGGTAACGGGTCGCCTGCTTGAACGCGCATCGGACCCGGTCTCCAAGCTTCGTGACTTGAATATTGCCGGACCACAAGCATATCTGAGAGTATCACGAGGTCCCAGCCGCCTTGCTTGGCCCTGAAATAGAAATCAAATAAGTATTCATTGACAGATCGCATAGATCTGGTCACTCGCCGTGAGCCTTCGGGAACGGGTGCCAGGATGAACGACCGATCAAAGGACATCACGCAACGTGATGGTTCTGATGAAAACACACAACACGTCAGTGATTCGGTGACAGAGCGAGCACCGAACGTAAAGAACCATATACCTTCTTCGAACTGGCCGTGTATAGTCACGAAGAGTTGTGGAGAATCGCCTTGCTGCACTGGCCATGCATCGATGCAGAACCTCTCCGGAGTCCCAGCCACATCATGCTTCGTCGTAGGCAGCTCTGCCATGGCTTTCACAATCTCCTCATTTCCAACATGCAACGAGCTGACAAGTTTATTCACAGATCCTCCTGCCAATCGAATGAGATTGCGGGAGCCACCTGCTTTCCCGATACCCCACCGCGTCCAATCCTGGTCTCGCTGATGGGGCATCTCCTTCGAGTAACGGTGACCTTCTATTCGCGCGCGAATAGGAATGCTGGTGTTGGAGGAGAAAGAGAATGTGGCGTTAGGATGGTAGACATCCATTAGAGCGGAGCGTTGGTTATCGAACAGAGGGAAGAAACTGGAGAATCCGGTGTCAAGGCGGCTACAAAACATACTAATATCAAAGACATACCGCATCAGGAATCCACTCAATAACCCTCCATCAACTCCCGTTATGAAGGACTCTCCCATCTCGGCAGGGAAAGTTGTCGGTGCTGGGCCAGCAGGCGCAGTATGGGACGTGGAAGTTTGCGGTACATCGAAAGCAATCTTTGGAATGGGTTCCATGTCCAGCATCTCGAGCGAAGGAAGTCGGCGAGCAACCTCGCTGTTCATGTGGTGAGCGGATTTAGATACTGATTCAAGAGCGACCGACCTTTTGTACCGGTCCCCCCGATTATGCTCGTACTCCATATTGCGAATTGGATTCTCCAGCAGGATTAGTTCCCGTAGTTGTGACAATTTGCCTTTCCTCCCAGAGATGTACTCCAAGTCTCTCCATGTCATCAACTTGTTGCCTTGAAGCGAGAGATTCGCTAGATTTGGCAGGTAATGCGACAAACGCGAGAGCGCTCGGCCACTCATGATGTTGTTGTAGGCCAGCGAGATAGTTTGCACCTACAAGTAGTAAGCATCGTCCGATGTCATACAGAAACCACGTTACGAACCTCGGGAAAGAGAACGGAGGCCAACTTAAACATAACAGACAGCTCTTTCTCCACACTTCCTGGCGCCCACATCTTGTGTCGTTGAACGTATTCATCTTCCGCCACCCGCTGATGTCGAGTGAGTTCAAGCACGGAACATATAGAATGAGCAACACACCTCTAGGTTCAGAAATTTTGCCTCTGCGTTCCATCTTCTCTTCACGAATTCTCTCCACTTCTCAACAATGCCTGAGGATGCTTCGGCGGTGGCGCCGGTAGAGACTGCGTTCCTACGAAGACGGCCCAGTAGTCCCTTCGCCGCACCGCGTATTGCCAAAGAATCTCCAGCAGCTAGCCGAGACGCGAGCTTTGGTACACACGGACAAAGGCCGACGCGAAGGGTGAACCAGAATGAACAAGTAAGCGCGATGCATTCAAAGAGAGAAGCGGAGTAGAAGTCGTCACAAAGATTGCAGCGAAATCTAGCTGTCACTAGGGGTGTATGAGTGTAAAGCAATCGTTTTATTTACCATAGCTGTCCGAGATGAAGTGGCGGCTTGGTCTTTGCCAGTCACTGCGTCAATTGCCCGGGGACGGTGGGATGTCCGCGACTTGTGTGAAGTTTTGTGCGTCCCTTTGCGGCCTCCTGGCTTGTCTGAGACATCGCGCATTCGCTCGTCGCGGTCGAGAATGCCTGCACTACGGAACGCATTTGCCGCAATGTTACGGCTACCAGAAGCAGGCATTGCGTCGGAATACATGGGGGTTGAGTGGCGAGGGTCTCGCGACCGAGTAGATGGTGGTCTAAGACAAGCTGTGCGCCACTGGGTGGTGCTAGGTGGGCGTAGGTGTCGTTCAGACGAGCGGCAGTGGACAAAGCGTCGGTGTGGCCGGTTGGACGCACGCGAAACAGGAAGCTGTGGTGGCGGTTAGAGCGAAACGGGCCAACTCAGGCGGCACCGGCATTTCACGCGTCACTGACTCGCCCACGCGGGTATCACACCCGTAACGCCTCTGTCACGCACTCTGGCCCCTCGCGAATTGGCGGTGTTTGTCGTCTACCCGAACCGCTTCGGCCAAGTACCCTTGCATCCGTTCGTGGAGTCATCTTTCAGCTGGACAATAACATTAAGTACATAATATGCATCCCACGTAATTTCCGAGAGTCGTTACGGGGCACAAAGGTATGCGCAGCGGGTCGCGGCTGGTTCGTTTGTAACCCAGACATCGGGACGCGGCCGCATTCCCACGGGTTTTCCTTGTTCTTCTTGCACGACGTTTCGGCCTCCTGCTCGCCCAGCGTTACAGATATCCAACCATCTGCATCTATTTCTTGAAAATAGGCATGGACAATCCGCAGTATTATCAGCCCCTGTCGCACGCTCTTCATCCCCCCCTCGTCGCTGCCAACCACATCCCACAGCAACAACAATACGCATCCTACGGCGCACATCCACAATCGACAGCCACTAATGGAGCCAGTCACACTCATCGGGAGGAGGAAGAAGAGGAAGAAGACGACGAAGAGGAAGTCGTCGAGGAGGAACTCGACCGCAATGACCCGGATCCCTCGCAGCATCCCGCTACCAGTTCGCCGCAACAATCTGCACGGACGTCCGTTGTGTGAGTGACGAGTGGCCCACTGAGCCTTTCGCACTGACCGTGTGGCTGAAGTCCCGCCGCGTCTACGGCGTCCACTGCTGACAGGCAGGAAGTAGTGCTGCAAGCACAGAATCAGTCCGGTGCCGACGGTGATGACTCCGCGAAGCGTAAGCCAGGTCGACCAAGGGGCTCTCGTAATCGCAAGCCGAAGTCATTCAGCGCTGTCACTGCGCCAGCTCCCAAACCGCCACCGAATACTTATCATCCCGGGTTCTACCAGTATCCGCCCGCCCCTGGTAGTACAGTGAACCCGAACCAGCAATTCTACGAATTTCAATGGCGTGCGTTAAACCTTTGCTCAGAGTTTTACAATGCTGCAGAGGAACTCGTCGTCAGTACTGTGCCGCACGTGTCCTTTATGTGCCTTTCATTCCTCACCCGAACATTCATAGAAAGCGGCGTCGCCGATTGTCATTGCACAATGCTATCAGATGGGTCCTGGGGCGAGAGTCGATCCTTTGGCTATGATAGCGGAAGCGAAACGCGTGTGCGATAACCTTGTGAGCATTTTCCGTCAATTGGCCTCAATGTCGCCTCATGCCACGCCTAGCTCGCCAATCCCAGCCAGCTTGTTGGACAGCCTGTACCACAAACGTATGGCTATCCGTCCTCGTACACTGCTCCTTACACCCCTCAGCCTGCACCACCCGCGAATGCGTCACCTTCTAGCAGTACACCAGCTACTGGTTCAGTGATTACCAACCCGCAGTCATTCGTCATGCCCTTAGGCACCGGCATGCCTCCGCCTGCGCACGCAGCTCCAAACCCGTACTATTCCGGTGTATATGCTGCAGCGCGCTATCCAACGGCTCCGTACTACTCATATCACACGCAACCATCCGCGTCCTACTACCCCCCTCCAGCTACCGCGGCTCCTGCGAGTACATCAACGACTGCGACAACACCCGGCCCTTCATCTACCCCTGCCCCTCCCACATCCACGCCGAGCTACTCTGCTACCCAACCCGCTGCTTCGACGTCTTCCTCATCAGTGGGACAGCAGGGCTCCTGGTCTCCAGAAGAAGAAGACCGCTTGAGGAAGCTTGCAGAGCAAAGCCGAGAACAAGGTGGGCCGCAGAACAAGGGCGAGATCGAATGGGACTGGGTAGTGCAACAATGGGGGAACAGCAGGACAAGGTACGTTGCATGCTCCGGCTACAGGATTGAGTTTGATGTTCTCCGCAGGCATCAGATTCTATTGCGAGCTACCGCGCTGGGTCTGAAAGAGAGTTCGACGCGCGCGAACAAGCGGAAACGTGAGACTGAGGCGGGCGCGACCGAAGGCAATGATCGTGCACCAACACCCGCTTCTCACGCAGCCGTTAACACCGCGTCTGCTGTCCCCGTAGCCACCGCGGCTCAGAGTCATACGGCGCATACTCAACCTACGCATACGCAGCCAGTACAAGCTCAGGCTACACATGGCCAGCCTATGCATGCTCTAACCCAACCGTCACACACCCAGCAAACACATAGTCAACCGTCACATAGCCAGCCGGCGCAGAGTCAGCCGACGCACATGCAACCAGCCCATTCACAGCCGACTCATAGTCAAACGACAATAGCGCCATCTGCGACAACAACAACTCCAGTATCGACACATGCCTCTCCTGCTATGCCTCCACAACGACCCCCGTCATCGACCACCACGCAGACGACCGTCGCCCCTGCCCGTACAACAACCAACCCGTCGCCGGCGACGACAGCATCCATGCCTTGGTCCATGCCCATCGTCGCCGCGAACACGCCCTCACCAGTCCTCGGTTCTGCGCAAATAGAACAGCAGCGAGCAACATCTTACTATCGGCCGCAGACGACGCAACGGACGTCATACGGCGCCAGTGCCGGCGCATCGACGACGACTTCGTACGCTGCGGCGAGCGCTTCCAACACGGCTGCGTATGGTACCGCCACGAATTCGCGCCCAGCGTCATCGCATGGGAACGTCGCGGCGTCGCATCCGTACATGTATCGCCCAGGTGTCAACGGAACTGGAAGGAGGGATGGCGCGTAAGGGTGCCCTCGACATACGAAGGATATTTGAACGATGACGCCCTGCTCTTCGCAGGAATTCGTCCGGCCGCGACCCGCCCGTGCCATTCCACATGCAATCTCAATGGAAGTAGGAAGCCGGGGTGAGCGAGCTCCCCGCGGCACCTACGAACTTTTTCTGCCTGAGCGTCCGGATTGAACGACCGGAGTGACACAGACTGTATGAATGAATTCCTGCTGCGTATTATCTGGGACAGCAACTGGATTCCTTTAAAATAGGCGTTTCTTTATCTTTGATCTTTATTCGCATTCACCTTTCCCTGTCCATATTGCTCGCTATGGTCTGGCACGCGCCCAAATGTACAGAGAATGTATGCACCTCCAACTATATCGTTATCTGAACTACAACTCTTGACAAGTGCACCGCTGTCCTTGAGACGAATAATTAATTCAGTTCCTCACGATTGGACTCAGATTGGACCGCACGCGTCTGGTTCGGCGGTCACACAACGGGCGCTTCTGTGCACGAACAAACCGAACCAAACAACCTTCCGCTCGCTCGATCTCCTGATGGACTCGCACACCGACTCGGGGCTAGCTACACCGTGACAAGACGAACCGGTCTGGCGAAGCACACCGCCCAACACTGACATGGCCCAAGTGCAAGTGCCATCCTCTCCGCGACCCGTCCACGACGGTGCTGATCCAGGAGGACTCGTTTGTTTCCGCAGATCGCACGACGTCGGACGACCCGACGTGAACGGGCACTATGGTGCCTGCGCTCCCAATGGACAGCATATGAACCAGTCGTCGAGCGGGGAGACAGTACAGGTGCGTTGCCCTACCGCCTCTGCACCGTGCCCGAGCCTGACTCTCAGCTGCATCCCCGTCGTCCAGGCCGGCGCAGGCTCGTACAGCCCCGCCTCGCCTGTGCCCTACCCCGGCAGCCAGATCTACTCCGGGAACGTCGTCCCGTACGGCAGCTCCTCGCTGCTCGGCGCGAACGTCCTCCCCG
The DNA here is from genome assembly GCA_001632345.1 of Daedalea quercina L-15889. Taxonomy (NCBI): domain Eukaryota; kingdom Fungi; phylum Basidiomycota; class Agaricomycetes; order Polyporales; family Fomitopsidaceae; genus Fomitopsis; species Fomitopsis quercina. The sequence goes on along the minus strand of KV429038.1, from coordinate 399,745 downwards.
TCTCCTTCCACTCGCCGCCCGCGCCGCAGAACGCGACCGTGCCCTCGCAGGCACAGGCGCCACCGCTAGACCATGCGCCGCACGACCAGAGCCCGCGGACGCCGCACACGCCGACGCCGGGCCCGTCGAAGCGCAAGAGCGAGGACGCGTCGTCGTCCGTGTCGGGCCCGCGCAAGCGGCGGCAGTACGTGCCGATCGGGAGCGGCCTCGACGGCATCGAGCGCGACGAGGCGGACCTGGGCCCGAACGGCGGGCCGAAGCACTGGACGGACAGCGAGAAGGACAGCCTGTTCCACTGGCTGCTGGACAGCGACAAGAACTGGGACCTGTTCCGGTCGAAGATGAACACGGTGTTCCGGGACGTGCGTGATCTGCTTGGGGCCCGCGGGGAGTGCTGATGATGACGACGACGACGCGCGTGCAGGCCGCGGCGCAGGTGTTCGGCTCGCGCAAGTCGTTCACCGCGCTGAAGAGCTGCTACCACCGCAACGTCGAGACGTTCAAGCAGATTTTCGCGTTCGAGATCTTCCTGAGTCGCAACCCAGACGCGAGCGGGCCGGTCAGCGGTGCCGCGTCGCTGGGCAACTTCAATGACCCGACCATGGCGCGGCAGGTGCACCTCGAGTCGAGGCTCGACGACGCACGCGCCGCCGGCATCCCGGTCGCGAACCTGAACGTGAAGGTCATCGACCACTGGCACCAGAAGGGCTGGTATCACTTATTCAAAAAACGCTATGTCGATGACGGGTAAGGCGCTTCTCGTTGCTTACCCAGCGCGCCCGCCACCGTCGCTGACTCTGTGCCGCGTGTGATAAGGACAGGCCAGGCGGTCCCCTTCTACGGCCCCACGACGATGCCCTTCCCCGACGGACCGAGTACAACCCAGTACGCCAACGCGAGCATCGACCCGCAACTGACGAACCCGCAGCCGATGCTACAGGGCGACGAAGACGACGAGAAAGACGAGGAGGACGAGGAACCACCCGACCAGCACGCACACGAGTCGGCGCCGCACAACGCGTCCCCGCTCGACGTGCGGGGCACCGGAGTGTCGCATGTGCCTGATCCCAACCCGAACCCTAACCCTGCGAGCATTCTCGCGCCGCCGCCGCAGCCCGAGCGCGACCGCCGCTCGCAGCCGCTCACCTCGCGGCGGTCCGTGCCGTCGTTCGTGAACCACCGCGACCCGACCGCGGAGCAGACGCAGGCGCAGGCGCAGCAGACGCTCGACCGGCTTGCCGAGGTGACGCAGGCGCTGGTCGAGCAGATGGGGGCGCTGAGCGCGGTCATCGAGCAGGCGAAGCAGACGGGCGTGCTCGGCGCGCGGAGGGAGGACGGCCTGAACAGGAAGGAGAAGGCGAGCCTCGCGACGGAGATGCTCGCGAACCCGGACGTGGGCGAGGAAGTGAGGAGGGCGGCCGCGGATTATTTGAAGAGGTTGTTCATGAGCGAGTAAGTGACTTGGGTGGGAGGCCCGGGGGCTAAGCTCCGTTCCATGATGTGGTGTATGTATGTTGTACGCTGACTGCTGTGCGTTCTTCTTGTCGCAATTGCATGTTGTATTCTGACTGATGCAGGGATCGACGGCACGAAGTTTCACGCCGCGAGCATCCGATGTGCTTAGAGGAGCGGCTACTGAATTCACCACCGCCCCGCTCCGAGCGCTCTACTCAGACGAAGCTTGAAGCTCCGTCCATCGAGTCGAGACTGTGTTCTTGAGAGCCAACGGATCAAGGCTACAACCTCTCTTGATCATAGCTTTGTCACGGAACGTCCTCACGTAGCCTATCGTGTGCTCGTATCGGTTCATGGAACGGGAAAGCAAAGGGCGGAGTCGAACCGCTCGCTGGCAAAATTTGTGGCGCGGCAGTAGGGTTGAGATCCTTGAGAGCCGGTGGATCAGGACATGGCTAGCTAGCACTCCCCGCACAAACCGTGCGATCGGTACCCACGAGACACATGCTAAAGGCACTAATCGGTCCGCTGGCTGAGGAAGTTGCGCAGCTGGCTCCCCATGGGTCCGGCCGTGCGCTTGGACGAGCGTAGCTTACAGCGATCCAGTCAGACAGGTTGAGAGGTAACCTGACCGGGGCAGGTGGTTTTCGGACAGGTCGCGAGTGCTCAAGGGCCCTCACCGAGACAGCGATGGTAGAACAGAAAAACGGCGAAGAGTTCGATCGTTCTCGAGAGTTCGAGGATCGCTATACAGGCAGCGGAGATCATCGCAGCGAGCACGACTCGGACGGCAGTGGGCGATCCACTAAGTATGTGCCGTGTCCGGAGCTCCAACTCGAACACGACCTCCCCTGCTGTGGCCTGTCCACTCTCCTGCAACCACACTTGATAACTCCGACTTCCCCACTTCCTCCCAGGCCCCCGCACCGCCCCTCCTTTATATGCCCCTATGTGTCCCCACATAAATCCCCGCTGCACCAGCCCTCGATCTCCCTCCAGATCCGCTCTATACCCCCTCCTCACAAGCATGGCGGTCACCACGGTCTCAGGCAAGTTCTCCGGACCGCCCACCGCCAGCCAGACATTCGGGACCCTCCGCCTCGCAGAGCGCGACACGAACGGACGCCACCGCCCGCGACCCAAGTCACCGTCGCGGCCGCCGCAGGCCAGTATCAGTGCGCGGCGCACGCCCGACTCGGATACGAGCACGCTCCAGTCGGAGGAGCGCTGCTGCGCGCGCGTGACGGGCTTCGACCGGTACGCGGCGACGGCGATCAGGACCGCGAGCACGGCGGGTGAGGACGTGCTCGCGCTCTCGTGGGCGGGCTGCGACTCCGTCGTGCGTCTTGACTCATCTGTGCGTTGGGTAGGTTCACTGATTCAACACCGGTCCGGCAGATGTCGTTGATGAAGCGGATAGAGGACCTCGTCTGCATCCCGCTCATGTACTGGGTGAGTCCCGCCGGGCCCTACGCACGCTGAAGCTCAAGCACCGCCCGCGCAGCGACTCGCGTGCGGTAGCGAGGTGCTCGACCCCGCCGCGTCGACGTTCACGCACCCGCAGTTCCTCAAGGGCCCCGTCGTAGGTGAGCGTGCCGTGCCGTCTCTGCGCCGCGCGTATTCACCCCGATCCGCCCTGCAGACCTCGTCCTCGTGCCGCTGGGTGCCTTGGACCAGTTCCTAGATGAGCAGTTCCCGGCAGCGTCAGGGGCGTCGTCGGACGCCAGCAGGTCGGCGGCCAGTGGCGCGCCGAACCATCGGTCCTCGTCGCTCATCCTGGTCGATGATCCCCACAACGGGTTGTCGTCGACCTGGTCGTGAGCCAGTCGTTTCGCTCTGATTACCTACTCGCATTTCCACCTCCATCACGATCCTCTTCATCCCGGCAGTATCTCCGTTCTTACCAGTACTCCTCCGAAGTACCTGCACTTACAACGGACTCGGACCCCTCTAATCGCGCTGTAGCACGTCATGTATCGATACATCCTCTGTATGACTTCTCCATGAATGGGCTCCGAGAGTCCGATATTGCAACAGCACTACAGGCGCAATCGTCACAAGGGACGCATAAGCCACGCCGCGCGCCCTACCATCTCCACCAAGTCTTCTTCCCTCCCGAGTCCCGCGACTTGCCCGTACCCGCACCTGAGAGCAGCGGGAACGCAGGGACCTCGACGCCCCTCCCCGCGCGTCTCTGCCGCCCCTCCCACTCCTCGTCATCCAGGTAGCGGTCCACGGCGCGGCCCTCCAGGCTGCTGCTCCCCGCCTGCGTAGGGGAGGCGGGATGCCGCTTCCGCAGGCTCTCGCCCGCCCCCCGGAACGAGCCCGCCTTCTTGACCTCGTCCTCGCGGAACGCGTCCGCCGCGTCGTCCTCCACGCCCGCGACCACGACGTACGCCCGCGCGACGCGGTAGTCTGCTTCCTTCGTCAGGACGCGAAACCGGCTCTCCGCGCGCTCCCGCGCGCGCCGCGCCTCGTCTTCCGGGCTTGGGGTGTTCACCGCACTCGGCGCAGAAGAGGAGGAAGCGAGGCCGGGCCCCCGCGCGCCGGCGGGGAGGACGAGGAAGGTGCGCGTGTGGAGGAGGTGCGGCGTCGTGCGGAGCGTCGAGGGCGGGAGGCCGTTCAGCCGGCAGAGCGTCCGCGCGTCGGCGTGGAAGCGGAGCGCGATGCCGACGAGCGTGTCGGTTGGCTGGATGTAGTAGCGCTGCGGGCCCGAGGACGAGGACGAAAGCGGGGGCGGCTCTTGTTCTGGAGACTTCAGTGAGTCGGGGAAGTGTGGGCTTGTTGGAGGGGCGATGTCGGTGTAGGCGGGCGGGGGTGTAGCGGGCGGGGGAGAGCCCGAGGGCGTACTCGCGAGCTCGCCAGACTGTCCGTCCTCTCCGTATGCATCGTCCTTATCCTCTCCCTCATCACCGTCCTCACTCTCGTCCCCCAGCACGAACACGTCTTCGTCCCGCACTCCCCCATCCACATTCACCCGCGCACCGCCCTCCTTCGCCCTCGCGCCGTCCGGATACGTCGGCGAGCGTGCGGCCGCGGCGCTCACGGCGCCGACGCCGCCGAGGCAGCGTAGGCACGGGTTGTAGCGCACGAGCCGCGGGTTCGCGCGCACGCACGCGGGGCAGATCGGGCGGCGGCAGCACTCGGTGAGGAAGATCTCGTCGCCCGCGGGAAGCGGCGGTTTCACTTTCGGGGACGTGGGCGAGGCGAGGGGCTTGCGCGGGGGCAGGGAAGAGGAGCAGGTGAGGCAGAGCGAGGTGGAGGGGTCTATTAGCGGGCTGCGGGGCGAGTTCATGGTAGGTGGTACAGAGCTGGCGGAGTGCAGCAGAGGGGGGCTCGTACAGATAATGCCGTTGCCGCTGCGTAAGGGAGTGCCGACATTGCAGTGATCGTGCACGTGAGCTGGTCCGAATTAATTCCGCCCCGAGAAAGTCGGAGTGCACTGTGTTCGGAGTCTTGGACGACGACGGCCATTTCTACCTTTGCCCTGGTTCGCAGCCTGTCTCGTACTCTCGTCTCGCCTTTGCCACGTGCATAAATAACATACGGTAACTCGACCAGGCTGGATGTCACTCACGCGGTACTGAGCCTGTGGGTTGCCGTATCAAGCACGTTCTGTGGTCGTGTTGTAGCCACCTGCAGCACCGTTGCCACCGCCTTTGGCGGACAATCCACCTTTGTTCTTGGAAGCACGCGTCATCAAGCACGCTCAGGTCAATCCTTGCCCGCTTTCAACGATCCATCCAACGTCTGAGAATACCCTCGGGAGTCGCGCAGCTCCAGCGACGCGCACAGGGCCTACGAACATGCTCGCGATCGGCCTTCTCTCCTTAGCATTCTCATTCGCAGGTGCTCCCATCTCCACCCAAGCAATCAGCGTTGCAGAGATCCAGGGCGATTCGTTCCGGTCACCCTACGAGGGGCAGACCCTCAACGATGTGTACGGCATTCTGACCGCGAAGGTACGTCGTCTCGCGTGCTTCGGATGGAGACCTAGCTAGTATGCACAACAAGGGATGGGTCTAGAGAGCAGGCCACTAGCTCTCCATGTCATCCGTTGCTGCTCCCTATGTCGCATCCGAAGTCTTCTCTTCTACCTGAGGATCGAGCACCCACCGTCATGCAGGACAAATACGGCGGCTGGATCTCCGACGTGCCCTCCTCGGACCCACGCAAGTCGAACGGTCTGCGGATCTACGGCCCCCGCGCGCTGCGCGGCGTCGACGTCGGCGACGATATTTCGCTCACGGGCCACGTCGCGGAGTATCGCGCGGCGAGCAGCCCGAACGACCTCTCGCTCACCGAGCTCAACGACATCCGCGACATCATCGTGTTCTCGCGTGGCAACCACGTCAAGCCCGTCCTCCTCGGCGAGGACCGCACGCCGCCCTACGGCCAGCCCTCCGCGTACGACGACGGCCCGGACGGGTGGCTGTCCATCCCGAACAACGTCACCCGGCTGGAGGCGGAGAACGCGACGCTGCGGCCAGATCTGTATGGACTGGACTTCTGGGAGAGCCTGGAGGGACAGCTCGTCACGGTGCCCTCCCCGGTCGCTGCGAACTTCCCGGATAGGTTCGGCGCAGTGTGGGTGTACGGAGCTTGGCCCGTGTCGGGACTCAACTCGCGAGGCGGGCTCACCGTCCACTTCCCCGGTAAGACCGCTCGCTGTTTGGGTCCGCGGAGACATCGCATAACACGTCGTGCCGCAGAGTCCGATGGTGCGCCCGACGCGCACAACGGGGCCATCCTCATCGGCCATCCTTTGGATGGAACGAAGCTGCCTCGCGCATACATGGGTATGGAGATGAGTGATATCACAGGCGTCGTGACCTATCAGGTGTGTTTCGCACAATGGTCCCTCGGCAATTCACTAAGCAAGACGTGTCTAGTTCGGCAACTACTACATCTTGCCTCTGACCGCTCCCGACGTCGTGTGGGCGCCCGAGGAATGGGCTCGCCGGTCGACCCTCCATTCGGGGACCAGCCCCTGCGAACTTACGATAGGCGACTACAACGTACGTTTGGTCGTCAGGCCCTTGTCTGCTCTCTAACTGCCCCCCTTTCTAGGTCGAGAACATGGGCCCACGCTCTTGGCATCTCAGGACCATTGCGGACCATATCGTGAGCTACTTGAACGCACCAGACATCGTCTTCCTGCAGGAGATCCAGGACGACTCGGGTACGAAGGACGATGGGACCGTATCCGCGGACAAGACCCTCAGCAGACTCACTGCTGCAATTGCACGCGTCAGCCTGTACGAGGCCCGGTACGAGTATGCGTACGTCGCGCCGGAGAACGATATGGATGGCGGGCAACCAGGCGGGAACATCCGCGTCGCATACCTGTGAGTGCGCGGCTTGGGTTCTGATCGGAGCGCTGATGTGGATTGGGGATGCTGCAGTTGGCGTCCGGAGAAGGTCTCTTTGGTCCCTGACTCACCCACCGGCAATGCTACGCAAGCTACGGAGGCCATCCTCGACGAGCAGGGGAAACTAGCCCTGAGGTACAGTTGCACAGTTGTCCGTTCCATTACTTTGTCTGATGACGTCTGAAGCTACAACCCGGGACGTATTGATCCTACCAACGCGGCTTGGGAGGAGGCGCGCAAGCCCGTCGCGGCTGCATGGCAGACAAGCACCGGCGAGCGGTTCTACACCGTGAACGTCCACTACAGCTCCAAGCACGACAGCTCGTCCGTACAGGGCGACGCTCGGCCGCCTGTCAACGGCAAGAGCGAGCAGCGTGCAGCGCAAGTGAATGTCACGGCAGTAAGTGATAATGGAACCGTCAAGCTCTACACCTCTGAGCCCCCTCCTACAGACATTTGTCTCCTCGCTTCTTACCATTGACCCCGACGCGCACGTCATCGTCGGCGGCGACATGAACGAGTTCCTCCAGACCCGCAGCGTCTTCGCGCCCTTCGCCGGGCTGCTCACCGACATGAACGCGATCGCAGGCGTCCCGCCCGCGGAGCGGTACACGTACGTCTACGAGCAGCACGCGCAGGAGATCGACCATATCCTCGTGTCGGAGGCCGTCAAGGCGAAGGGCGGGTCCGTGGAGCACATACATGTGAACACGTGGGCTGCGAGCAAGGGTGCGCAGACGAGCGACCATGACCCGACCGTTGCGAAGGTGCGGGTGTGCGCTGTGGAGGGAGATGGTGAGTGTTCGTCGCTTCGTTGGAGACTTCGCCTCACGTGCGATGGTCCAGGTTCTCCGTATGGTGATCAATCTGACTCAGGGGCTGCGCAAGCACCTTGGAACCAAATTATTGTACTATAGAGACGCCGCAGTGCGCCTTGCTGCCTCCATTGTTGCTCTGCCGAGATGATGTTTCTCCTATGATTTTGCCTGCCTGCGATGATACATAAGCAGTGGCATCCGTCGCGTTCTTTACCGCGGGCCAGAGTCGGTGACCTGACTGTTCTCATCCTCATTCATCGAGCAGTGGCAGCTTTGGACGGCTGTGCAGGTGCGACGACAAGATAGCCTTGTTCATCCACTCACCACCCGTCGCAAACCTAAATTCACTGCAGTGTCTCGCTTTTGGCGTGCAAGAAATATCCGGAGTGTAAATGGGTAACTCAAATGATCCCTTTGTCCGCACACTGCGTGTTGCTTATTTCACGACCCCAGCGGGATTTGCGTCGGTGGCCTTCGAAGGATTAACGCATACTATGACTCCTCCAGGATACCTCCACAAGCCTTTATGATTGGTTCACGATAGTGTGCCGTGGCGCAGCGGACTGGGGTACTGCACGCGGCATACGAGGGACACTGGGTGCCATGCGCGATCCTAACCAGTCATTACTTCGTCCGATAAAGAGTGTAGGTAGAGGAACGCCTCGTCTTTCCTGAAGAATTAGGTACATCTAGTGCTGCCGTTGCTACGCCTAGACGAATCCAACCTGGCCAGCCTCGCACGTTCATGAACATTTGTCGAGCAGTATACTGGCGCTCCCGCTGCGGATAGCACAGATAGTGTCGTTTATGCAACTTCCCGTACAGGCCGAGGTCAAGACGGAATTCTTGGTCATCAGCTTGGTGTACGTCTGTAGCCCTGCATGTAAACAGCTATATGAAATGGATGTCAGGTGGGCGTACCTCGACCAAGGTGAAATTGGCCTCCATAGCTATCGTACGAGTGCCATCTCCGTCAGTCGATATAGGAGTCAGATCGGCGACAGCTCACCTTCCGTGACTCTGTGCCACCAGGTGGCATTCAACGGGTCATCGGCAGCCCAATCTGGAACAGCGGCGCCGTAGATATTCCTAGCACTATACTCGAACCGAAACTCCGGCCCCATTGCTGTCTGTCCATCGAGATCAGGGAAGCTGCTCACATCGGCATACCATCTAATCGAAAGAGCTACAGCAGAAGATTCACCAAGAGAAATATTCAGTACATACGTGTATGAATCAAGCACTTCGAACGTCTAGATGACAGTGTGGATTGGTTGTAAGTTTCGGAGGAGTATACGGTTCGACGCACCCCGGAATCAACTTCATACACGCGGAATCCTGCATTGAAGTCCGTCAGAGGCGTGACCGACGGTCCCAGCTATCCAAGATCATCAGCCTAGCATCATTGTGCTTGGGGGTGGATGGTGGGCTTACCCACGCGACTGTCAACGCATTTTCGGCACTCATGTTTGTCCCGTTATTCGAATAAAAGAGCTATACACACCGATGTCAACTCTACGAATCTTATTGACAGGATAGAACCCACATTGAACTGGTCCTTGTGTGTATGCCCAAAGAAGATACCTAAAGAAAGCATTATCTCCGCTGAGATCATCGACAGCGAGCTGCATACCTGCAATGACATGCGGAGAGAAGCGATCGACTCTGCGCATTATCGTCAAGTTTGCTTTTGCGAAGAATAACCAAAAACGAAGCATGCCTACATCTGGTAAACTAAGAATACATTCAATTCCTTTAGATTGTCGGGTAGCATGAATAGGAGCCTACATAGGTTTGTAGGATTGGAGATTGGATCCGTCGAACTGTAGCCGCTGGGGACGTGACCTAGGATCCAAGCTGCGATGCTGTCAGACTTTCATCTGGCGAAGCCAGCCAAGGCGGGGCTTACCGCGATCACCCGCGTCTTCGGCAGCTTGTAACTCGTCAGTGAGGAAGCGGAGCATCCCTGAATTGTCGGATGACGACAAGTTGATGTAATTGTACGCATTCTGACTGATACAAACGTTACAAACGCTCTTCACACGGCTGCTCGGTGAGGACGTACGTGTACCCTGCGGTGTCACGCCGTTATCTTGTCAGCAAGCGTGCCAGGCGGAGCAAGCAGGATGAGGCGTACAAAACTCAGTATTCAATGTAATGATCCTCAGTCCGTCCTGACGCTGCACGGTATATGCAGCGTAGTTTGTCCGAGCCTGCTGAGCACTTTCTGGACTGATCCACCCTTCGAGCTCCCACAGATCCGCGAGGTGTTGGTAAGCCCTGAGAATAGAGGTTCAGTATGCTGGTGTCCTACGACGTCCCGACATGGGTTACCAGTCGAACTGCCCATCGAGCCCGCCACCGATGTTGTAAGCAGAGCTCTGGGCCCTGTGATCGCAAAGTTACGCAAGATTTGATGCTGAAAACCACTCTACTGACGCACGTCATGTAAGTGTCGTGGTTGCCAAGGACCGCATATACAGGACCAGTATTGAGCATGCGCTTCATCAAGTCGTATAACAACGTCTGTCCCCTTTCAACGTGAGTAGTCGGAACATGGTCGGACTTCTGTCCGTCTCACCTCGGTATAAACCGTGTACTCCCTGATTCAATCAATGCGGTGTAGCAGGCCTTCTAGCATATCGCGCACCTAGACAACTCATTGAAGGCATCATGGGAGAGCAAGTCGCCTGTGTAGATCGTCCAATTGAAGGATGAGGTCTCGGTACCCGTCAGGACCGGGATCGACTGAAGCGTTGCAGCGACGAGCGATATCGGAGAATCACTAGGTGGACAGTCATCAGCCCAACGATGGGAGACGATGAGAATGAGTGGTACCATAAGAATGACCCGAACCAAGGAGCAGGTATGCTCGAGGCGTTAGATGCGGCCACTGTACCAGCACGGCAGCAAAGCGAACTTGTGCAGTTCGCTTCTGAGCCAACCATGTAGCCTGTTGGGAGACATTTAGACATAGTATATAACCTGGGCATGTTCTCACTTACGAGGATCGATGTGTAGGTCAGAAAGATGCAAGACCTTCAGTCGCTCACCGGTAGGCTGTCGGACTGTCGGCAGCGGGTTGGGCTTGGGCTTGGCAAACCAGGAAGTGAGGTTCACCGGGCTCGTCGCTGGAACCTGACACAAGCTTGCGTAGTACGCGCATATAGCCTGCCCATCGTACCCTGCTACGTCAGCGAATGCGGCAATCTGGGTGACTGTTGCACCAAGGCTAAATTGCCCATACTCGGAGCCGCAGTCGGCACTCGCACCCAAGGCCTCGCACACGCGTACCGCCAGACCAGGCCCTTCACTCGGGGCCGAGAGAGCAACTAATTTTGCTACCGAGAGGGCCGCCTGGCAACGTGCACAGTTATTGTTTCCGAAGACCGCATTTGACACTATCCCCAGGATTTGTTGCAGCGCTGCATCCGCGATCTGTGAAGATGAGGCCATCGGGGGCAACTCATGCGGTTCCCAAGTATCGTTCTAAAGGTGCTGCCATCGTCGACGAACCACGCAACAACTATCGAGGTTAAATTTACCTGCGGGATTGTCTCTGGATTCGTCAGCCAGTATGGGTAGACCTGATGCTGGGATATAAATTATACGATGAGCCGTGATAACGCTGACTCGAACAGAGTAAGTTGAACGTACTGTCACTGGATCCGAAATGATAGGTTGTGGTTGGGCGGTGGTCGCAGTCGGGTCATTATAGTAAGATCGGTACAGCGACGTTGGGAATGCTCCCGGAGCAGTGAAAGCGGAAGGACCAAGAGTATTACTCTGCGCGGCTGCAATGGAACCCCAAAGTAGGAGTACCGCGTAGAGCATGTTCTGCATGGTCCACACGGCCATACGGACAGGACCAAGACAGAAGAGGAGGACGAGGGAAAAGTTCGGCCCCTGGAGGTCGAACAATGCTTTCATATGCTAAGACGCACCCGATACACTGGTCACGTATTACTGCTTCCTTACGGTGCTGAGGTAAATCATATGTCACTACGGGACTAGGAAACTGGTGAGCCTGTAGAACAGCGTAAGCGGTTACAAAAATACCATCGAGGAAACATACATAAGTGCTGGGGTCCTTCCGGCCGTTTGAACTCTCGCACACTGACAGAGTGAAACTCACACAAGGGAGCAGAGCAGAGGAGACCATGCCGGCATCCTCAGGCCTCAGGTCCCACAGCAAGGCACTCAAAGACGCTAAGGAAAAACTGAGATGTATTAAAATAGAACATGTCGAAGCCTGATGATCAACGCACTGGCACGATTGTCAGTCTCCCCCTCTCGAGCATGTGGTTCAACGACAATGATAACGCTGAAATCCGAACGTGCTCCAATATCATCATAGACCCACGGGTCGTGATGAAGCCTAGGCCAAACGATCTGAGGCACTGAATTAGCCCACGTTCGTGCGCGGTCGCCTGAGGTACTACTACCAAGTAGTCTGAGTGGTCGTCGTAGAGAAGAGGGTCTCCGAGTCAGCCTGGTCACTGTGCGCTTGACTGTGTTACCATTTCCGATAATAAAGTTCACTTCAGCGGCTGAGTCCGGCGCATGTGTGCTTACTGAAGCGTCTTACAATGTCCGCACTATCAGACTGTCATCGCGCTGAGTGTCGCACAAGCAGCCTACCCATGCCGCTGCCAATGCATTCTCGGCGGTCATGTTCGCCCCACTGTTTGAATAGAAGAGCTAGTGATAGACAATACCCACTCGAGTTATAGCAACGCTGATCAAGCGAGCAAGACCCACGTTCAACTGGTCCATATGAGTGTGGCCAAAGAAGATTCCTTGTTGAAGTCTGATCAGCTTGAACTATGGGTACTGCTCTGCACGTGTACCTGCGATAACGTGAGGGGAGTAGCGATCGACCCTGCGCAACGGTAAGCTAGCAGCGCGAAGAACGAACGAAATGTACCTACATCTGGTAGACTACCAGGGCATTAATACATCGAGCCTCGTACAACGGGGCAATCGGGAAGGAACGACGTACATAAGTTGGTAGGGTTCGAGATCGAATCCGTGGTGTAGTCACTGGGAACATGGCTAGAATCCAAGCTATAACACCGCGACCGTCAGAGTCAGTTGAAACTCACCGCGATCACCCGCATCTTCAGCAGCCTGCAATTCATCCGTCAGGAAGCGGAGCATGCCGGAATGATCGGACGACGATAAGTCTATGTAGTTGTACGCATTCTTGCTAGTGAAGGTGTTAGTAAATTTTTTGGCGATGCTTCGCCTGCGTGAAATACGTACGTATGCCCTATGACCGACAATGATTTGATCAGCAAATTCTACGTATCGAGCGAGAACCAAGACTGTACAGAATTCGGTGTTCAGTGTCATGATCCGCAATCCGTCCCGGCGTTGGACAGCATATGCAGCATAATTTGTCCGCGCTTGCTGTGCGCGAGTCGCCGCGTCAATCCATCCCTCAAGTTGCCACAGATCTGCGAGATGTTCGTAGTCCCTACGATACATTTCAATCATACTGAGCATATTGTGCAGCTTCGTTCAGGATTACCAATCAAATTGCCCCTTGACTCCGCTACCGATGTTATAAGGAGAGCTCATGGCCCTGTTAGAGGCGGTGTGAAAGAAGATACAACGCTGTAAGCCAATTCCCAGACGCACGTCATATAAGTGTCGTTGTTACCCAAGGCCGCATAGACAGGCCCGGTATTGAGCATGCGCTTCATTAGGTCATAGAGTAACGTCTTCCCCATAAGCCGTCATGATATGATCGAAGTCGCATCAGACTCACCTCAGTGTGCACGGTATATTCCCTGTCACGATTAACTCACGTCATGATCTATGTGGTATACTTGACCTTGACATCACGTACCTAGATAACCCATTGTATGCATCGCGGGAGAGCAAGTCACCCGTATAGATTGTCCGATCGAACGAGGAGTTCTCGGTGCCCGTCAAAACTGGGATGGACTGCAGTGTCGCGGTGACAAGCGATAACGGGGAATCACTGGGAAAGTACGATAAGCGCAATGGTGACATGAAGAGGGCAAGTTTTGATACCATAAGAACGACCCGAACCAAGCAGCCGGGAGACTCGAGGTATTGGATGCGGTCACTGTACCGGCACGGCAACAAAGCGAGCTCGTGCAGTTTGCTTCTGCGCCTACCATATATCCTATTGGGAAAATATCAGACGCGGTGTATGGCGATTTGTCCTCGCACTTACGGGGATCGATGTGTAGGTCAGACAGGTGCAAGACCTTCAGTCGCTCACCGGTAGGCTGTCGAGCTGCCGGCAGAGGGTTGGGCTTAGGTGTGGCAAGCTAGGAAGTGAGGTTCAGCGTGCTCGTCGCAGGGATCGGACACAGATCTGCATAATAGGCGCGTATACATCTGCGAAGGCTGCGATTTGAGTGATCGTCGAACCGAGGCTGTATTCCCCATACTCCGAGCCACAGTCTGTGCTTGCGCTCAGCGCCTCACAAGCGTACAGCCAGGCTAGACCTTTCACTCGGTCCTGAGAGTGACTAGCTTTGCTACTGAGAGCGCGGCCTGGCAGCGTGCACATGTATTCGTTCCGAACACGGGGTTTGCCAAGGATTTGTTGTAGCTTCGCATCCGTAATCTGCGACGGCAATGCTGTTGGCGGAAGCTCATGTGCTTCCCAGGTATCATTTTAATTATACAGATATCAGAAAGGCACAACACCACTGTCCAATATGTATCTACCTGTGGAATGGTCTCCGGATTCGGAAACCAATACGGGTAGACTTGATGCTGGTAGGTTATGTAGTCCGGTGAGTGGAGTGGCAAGTGGTAGAGGGCATGTAGAGCACACCGTTACCGGGTCCGTGATAATAGGTTGCGGTTGGGCGGTGGTCGCTGTGGGGTCATTATAATAGATCTGGTACAGCGAAGTCGGCAAAGCTTTTGGAGCAGTGCAAACGGGAGGGCCGAGGGAGTTCAACTGCTGTGCAGCTACGATGGTAAACCAGAGTGGGAACACTACAGAGAACGTTTTCGGCACGGTCTGTGCAAACCGAAGGACGAGGCTGAAGCCGAAGAGGACGACGAGCAGGGAGGTGCACGCAGAGAGCTTTCATATGGTACTGAATCGTTGGCTGCTATGTGAAACCGATACGAATAGAACCATAGCACATCCATCTCTGAGCAAGATCGAGAATTTGTCGCCGGATTGAAATAGACTGGCGATGACTTTCACGCGGTGATGTTTAAATATATGTCGCCGGAGAGCAATTGTGGCTGAAGACCGCTCCTTTTCACACCGTTACTAATAGTGACTATGCGTGACACTTCGTGACATTCTGCCAGGCGCGTGATTGTGAGTGCCGCAGATTAGGCTTCAGAGCGAGGATCGCGAGTCGTAGCACGTCGGTGGCCGCTGCAATCGGTGGGTACGCGGCACTGCTGCGAGCGACGTTCTCAATGCAGGCCTAAGTGTTTTTTGCACTAGGCTTTGTCTGCTCCCGAGATTATGCATCAACGGCTCCTGAGGGTTGCATTCTCAGCGCGTCGTGCTTTTGCATGCTTGATACTGTCTAAGAGAACTCGGAAGACCAGAGGGTAATGAGATGTAAATTACAAGGAGCATTGCACTCGCGTTGACGAACAGCACCGTTCGTTGCTTGCGAATCCGCAGGAAATGTGTCCTCTGGATGGTGCGCCGGCGCTTATGCTAGTTACACTTGGGCGTCAGTATGCCGTTGTCACGCTTTAGGCGACATTCAGACTATCAATTGACTAGCTCAACAGCATACCATGTATCTGGCCACAGAATTCCATGAATGTATTTTCAAACTATTTCAGATGTTGCCTGTATGGAAGATCTGTCTTCTCGTGCCGAGGAGCATTCATTGGAGTGAAAGTGAAAGTTCAAGTACCCCCTTTATGGTAGGATTTCGACCAATGATCATGGAATTGTATGTGAATGACATGCCCGATCCCCATGAAATAATTAATGCAGATGCAGACACGCTGTATCAATGCACTACAAAAGTCTCATGGTTATCGGTCAAGGGACGGGCCATATCGGAGCGACTGTGAAAAGGAACGATGGTGTGAAAAGGAACACCGGTACACTGTACATAAGACTCCGAGATGCTGGCATCTCCCCTATGTATCACTGCCGGCTCGGTAACTCTGGGAGTAAGTAGAGGTTCCATGATCAACTCGCTCGCCCTGATATCCTCTGTTATTCTGCAGGCAAAAGGCCCGTGAGATGTTGCGCGACCCTGAGATGTGTCTGATAAGTACGTACCCAGTCCATATGCTCGGAGATGTCCTTGAGCAGGGCATTTGGGGCGGAGTCACTCAAGAACCAGTGATAGTACGTTGTACACTCTCCACGAACCTAGTTCGGAGGTAAGATCATTCGTCGAATTCTTCCAGATTCGCGCATGACCGTTCTCGTGGAGAAGGGACTATCGGTATCGGTGCTTGCTCGCCACGATGCGTTGGTTCTCCACGAACGTGCCAGGCAACTAAGGTGCGAGTACGTGCTCGCAATGCAGTATTTAACCAGCCGTCTATAAGAGCTGCGCCCGCGTTCATCACGGACTATGAGGCATATCCCCAAGCAGATGTATTCCCAATGGTTCACCAGTTTGCCGACAACAGCTACTGTTGCTTTACTAGCAACAAGTCTACTGGTTCAGTTGGGCGCGGCGACCGCTCCAGGTGCTACAACGTTCACCGCCCCAGGCGCCTTCCCAACGTCTTTGTATGAGTCCTACTACAACGACCCTACTGTAACATCCGTCGAGCCGCAACCAGTGATCTCGGATCCTGTCACGGTATGTTTGTTGTTCAACTGTCACGGTGACTCTAGGATTGCCAGTTCTAATTGATTTTTCCTCAGCACGAGACGTATCCGTATTGGTTGACCAATCCAGAGACCGTGCCCGGAGTATGTGAATAACTGCGCTTGTGCGAACTCTGTATTGTCAATTCAAATGCGATACACAGAATGACACCTGGGAGGCTCATCCGCTGCCCTCGCCGGTATCTCCCGATCAAGTCCTCGACATCGCGTACAACCAGATCTTGTCCATAGCGAATAACCCAGTCTTTGGTAACGATACATGCACCCGCTGCCTTGCCGCCCTTGAGATCGCCAAGTTCGTCGCGCTCACAGCTCCAGAACAAGGCTCCGCTTTGGCTGTGCGTGTTTGTGAATACTTCAACTTCACTAGCACTGGCGACTGCGGTGGATACTATGGCCAGTACAGCCTCGGGCCTGATATCATGCAAACGCTTTCCCTTGCCGACGTCGGCGGTTATGACGGACTGGTATGCTCAGTATTTTGTCTACGCTCCGAAAACGACTCATGCCTCATCAGGCTGCGTGCGCATATCTGATTGGAACTTGCCCTTATCCTGCAGCTAGCCCCCTTAACATGACCGACTGGTTCGCAAAGCCGAAGCCGAATCCTTTGCCACCCCCGAAGCAACCAACTGGTGAACGCTTGAAGGTGTTGCATTTATCTGACTTACATATCGACCCGAGTATGTCGAATATGCCAGTCTCAAAGGTTCCTTATGTTGAATCGTTTGTACCAGGGTACATGATTGGAGCGGAGGCGAATTGTACCTACGGGTACTGCTGCCGAGCTAACAGCATCCTCGATTCGAACTGGACAAGTCGCCCTGCTCCTCGCTATGGATCCTTTCTATGGTGAGTCATACATGTATTATGCAGTCCTTGACGAAGATTGTCTTCCGTCCAGCGATTCCCCTTATCCGCTTGTCACAGCTACGTTCCAGGCCATTCCTGTCTTGGCGGGAATAGAAGAGTCGTCGTTCAACTTCTCGATCTACACGGGTGACCTTGTCTCACACGACCTCCTTAATGAATTGTCTAGGTTTGCAATCAACCTTATTGTGGTTTTGTAGCCTCGGCTGAAAACATATACTAGGGAGTACACCGTGTATACTGAGGTCTGAGACGCTAGACTTATACCATTGGACGTCGGTGACCTTGGTATAGACAGTTCTATTTGACTTGATGAAACGCATGATCAATACGGGCCCGGTGTATGCTGTCCCTGGAAATCACGATACCTACCAATCGTACGTGCACATGCACGTTGGCTGCGTAGCGCAAATTACTGACCCTGCCTAGAGGACAAAACTCCCCATACAACCTCGGAAATGGACATGAAGACCAGTTCGACTGGTACGTCTCGAACTACACTTCACCATCATGGTCTAAGGTACAAGTATTGCAGGGATTACGAGCATCTTGCTGCCTTGTGGGAGCTCGAAGAGTGGATCACACCTGAGGCTGCGCAGCAAGCGCGGAAGAATTATGCGGCATATTCCGTCCAACGTCAAGATGGACTGAGGATCGTCACACTCAACACTGACTTCTGTTCGTCGCAATCATCCTCCTAATACTGTCACTTATGTACTTTGATCTGAAGGGTTCCAGTACATCTGTGTTTATTGCTCTTCATAGTCGAGGAGGCCTAACTGTACTGCCACAGACCGAATGTGTTCAACTACATCAATCTCACATCCTCGGACAACTCAGGGATGCTTCGCTGGCTCACCGATGAGCTACAGGATGCAGAAGATGCAGAAGAACGAGGTGATCTGGAGTCAAACATCATGTAGCGAAGCCTGATGTACGTCTTACTAGTGTGGATTCTCGGTCATGTTCCGAGCGGATGGGACGATACCGACCCAATTGCAAACCCTACAAACCTATGTACGTGTGTTATCTGTTTATCATGTCGCCATTCTTGCTCATACTGTTACAGTCTACCAGATGTGAGCCATATGACCTATGCACCGTTTTCGCACCTCGCTCATTCATGCATAGCGTCGACCGATACTCTCCTCATGTCATCGCCGGTAAGTGAGGTTTCGACACTAACAACACTTTCACTAACGTCTTGGTAGGCATCTTCTTTGGACATACGCACATGGACATGCTGACGGTAAACAGGTCTCGATAAGCTATGTGATCGCTCGCCTCATTGAGACATAGGTTTATTACACAAACAATGCCACAGTGATGAGCGCTGAAACCGCTCAGACTGTTGCATGGGTCAGACTTTGTAGTCATTCCCATGTCCTCAGCATTCACAATAATCACACAGATCGGTCCGTCGGTTGTGCCCGTCACGAACTACAACGCTGGTTTCCGTGTGTACGAAGTTGACTCAGGGGTATGTCTGCTCCCTTCCGTACACACCCCGTACTGAGTACTAACCTGTGGTCTGTAGACATTCGAGGTTCTCGACTCGTATACGTATGTAGACATATTCATGCGCTATACCTGGCATTCCCCACTCATTCGCCTTCTACCGCTAGTTATTATGCCGACGTAAACAGTTTCCCTGAACTGGACGGCCAGACTGAGTTCGGTCCGACCTTCGAACTGGAATATAGCGCTCGGGAAACATACGGCGCCACGATCGAATGGGGCATTAACGAACCCCTGAATGCTACATGGTGGCATCTAGTAACAGAAGGTAAGCACGGAGTTCCCGTCTGTATCCTGACAACATTGACGTTTCTCGTTAGCAATGGAAGCTAACTCCACGCTCGTTCAGGTAAGTTCTATTGCATTTTGACCTCGAGTTGATGTAGTTGATGCCCCCGATTCGGGAAAAGATGTTCAGCAACTACCAGTACAAGAGTTCCATCCGCTACCCTCTCTGCACCGGGAGCTGCATTCCGAACAAGATTTGCTCTATCCGCAGTGGCAGCGCCAGTATATATCTCCAGAACTGTGCATGAGGCGTAGAATGTGAAACATTTCGAGGCGAGGGAAATGTGACGAAGGTCAAAGTCAATGTCGGGAAGATACTGAGGAACTGTATAATCAGATGGCTGAGCAACTTCCGATGCAAGACCTAATTGGAGGATTCCTTCGCACGCGCCGAGCAAGGTTCGATTTCTTGTTGCCGTCCCGTTCATTCCCGGGCCAGCATGCCGACTGCGTGTGACGTTTGCTTGCTATTGCTTGATCTGATAGACATATTTGGGTTGATATGAGAAAGCAAGTAGAGGTTGCTTGGCTGCGCAGGCAACGTTACACATACCTGTCATTCGAGCTCGTTTCACTCAGACTGGAATATCAATACTTCAATTCCTCCTTTGAACGTTGTATGCAGGTAAGTCGCTCACCCAAAATACAGCAGATGATAGCGCTCAAGACACCGTACAGGATGCTTATTCGAACTCCGTCATTAGCCTCGGATCTCAGTCTTTGGCAGATACGCCAGGACTACATGGCGTATGAGGTGGTGTTGTTTGGCTTGAACCTTCATGGGTGGCCATATAAACCTATAGAGAGGCAGCGAAGGTCGGGTCATCAACATGCTAGGCTGCCTCATCTGTGCACCTCAATGAGTTCCAACATGCCTCTTCTTATTTTACCTGGGTACACGAGGAGTTATGTAGAAGTCAAGCTCCAACTCGCAAAGCCGTCCGCAATGTCAGCTTTACTCTATTACCATAGCCTGACCTTTTGTTAGATTCGTGCAGATTTACCTCGACCTCGAGAACTACTTGTTTTTCTCAGCTACAGGTAAGGAATTCTTATGTTGCGTACCGTTCAAGTTCTGTATTTATACAATCTTGGGACAGCTATTGTCTTCCATGATTACTTCTTGACTCTCGATCGCGAGGTCTCATACATCTGGACAGTGAAGCAATCATTTGTGACGATGTTATTCTACGGCTTCAGATACGCCGCGCTACTCAACATCATCCCAATGCTTCTCATCCGCATGTCGTTGCTGAGCTTGCAGTCCAATTGGGTGCGTATCATTCTGCAATATTTGTTGTATACGCTGATAAACTGTATAGAGGTGAGTTTCTAGCCCATGCATCGGTACAATCTCTATGTGCATTAGAATGTGAACGGAGTCTTGCAGCTGCGGCGTTGTGTTGCATGTCCAGATGGCTCTGGATACCATCATTCTTGTAAGCGGCACGAGTGAGTAGCTGTGGATCAATTTATTGTGCGCCCACTAACTGATGCCTTGGTCTACAGTCTTTGCCGCTCTGCGTGTCTACGCTATATTTAACCGCAGTCGATCACTGTTTTGTCTTGTGCTGGTGACCGGACTGCTGAATCCAGCTATCTCCATTGTGTGTACTAGTATTCTCTACTATATCTGTGCACTGATCTTTGTCATGACATTTCGCAAGTACATATTCAAGAGATTCTTGACGACACTGGATGCCTACCTCAAAGTCGGAGCGTGCATGCTCCCCATAATAGGTGACGATGCGTCATACGAGAAGTAAGTATAATTACTATTGGATATCCGGGGGTGAAACTGAGTCGATATTTGCAAACACAGTTGTGAGTTAATGGCCAGTAGGTTCCAAATAATGGCACAAATCTAAATGGGATGTGTGGTCGCTGTGCTTAAAGGGGTAATTGGCGCAAGAGCTGCCTCTGTCATCTCCGATGGAATTGTGTTATTCCTGACTGTTGTCAAGACGTTCAGTAAGAAGGCCCATCAAGCACAACATGGGGATAACCTAACATCGACCCTGGGTGAGATACTCTTGCGGGATAGTATGTGCTTCTCAGTCGTCTTTCTACCAGTACTGATATAATGTTTGGGGTACCAGCGGTGTTATGTTTCTCGTATGTGATCTTGCAACGTTGCGTCGTCACTAGATTACCAACAGTCACAGGTTTTTGTGTGCGATTAACGTGATTGGGATGGCAACAGGCCGTCTAACGGAGGTAAGTTTTCCGAACTTCCGGCCAGCCTCAGTATACAGGTTCTCAGGCAATGATCTCCCGACGTGTGATAGTTCGAAATTTGGCAAACATGGACCGCTGCGTACGTCCGAGTCTAGACGTTGCGGCATTCTTCAGCATTCTGATTCGATGTATCCCGCAGGTTCACTTCTATTTTGCTTTCGCGTCTCGCATTGGACCTTCGTGAGGTATCTGACGCGCACAACGAGAAGTCCGAATTCTACTCTCGTACTCTTCGCAGTGTCAGCTTCCGAGTCGGGTCATCAGAATCAAATCTGTCGATGGTGTCCCCCGAAACTGATGAGGATACAATGGCACTCGCATCAATTGCGGTTTAATTATGCAGTATATAAGTGGTGCTTATATCCGTAGCTCCAATCTGCCAGTGTTATTTTCGCAAAAGAGACTGATATGCCCTGTACTTACTTTGAGCAAATCGGCATATATCATCGATAAATCAGGACCTACTTACGGACGGAAGGCGCGTAAGTCTTCGACAATGCCTTTTGGCTAGGTATACATTTGAATGTAACTTTCAGGTTGAATTATCTGAACGCCACGTGATGCCGCGCCCACGCTCAGGCGCCCGACCTGTATGTTGTTCATTCCCAGGTGGTGTTTGGCGAACTGCCAAAGGCTGCGATGCTCTGCGACGATCGTACATAACTAGTGCACGAACCTGCATCGCAGTGGTACATCGCTGTCCCTGTGAAACTGGTACGGATATCGCTCGGCTGGACCCTCACATTGTGGTAGGAGGCTAGTTCACGATGCGACCGCAACGACCTTGCAGAGTTCAGCTCTGGCTGATGGGATAATGTACTACTCCAACGGGCCACACTCGTCGGACGGCCGGCGGTTCTCGATATTGGATACGCAGGAATCGCGGCGATATCAAATCGATACGGTAAGGGCGAGAGCAAGTCGCTTCTCAGAGACTACACCCGAACACGTCTACGTACGAATCACGCCGTGACTATGCCGATCGATGCAGCGCACGGCCAGAGTGGTCAGTCACAATGCCGGTGGTTCGTGCGGGTGTAGTGGCGGCGAGCAGGATGTACGAGATGCTAGTGGTGTGTCAAGGTCCAACAGGTATGACTTTGACTCAAACTGTTTACCATCGTACTTGGCTGCTAATGCCGGGCACACGCGGGACATCTATGTATACTTGAAGCACTGCGTCCTGCAGATTGATATGCCAGGCCACAACGGACACGGGAGTGGCGCTGCCAGCACCGCTCCGATCGGGTCGGCTCGATCACTACTAGGGGTTTTTAAGTCCTGAGCAAGTCGTGATCTACATACTCACTGGACGGTCCAAGACCCAAGGTTCTTCAGGTTTCGTTCTGTGCTTCTACCCATTTGCAGTATGTCTATATCCGTTTCATCTGAGTACACGAGGAGCTATGTTGAAGTCAAACCACACCTTGCAAGGCCGTCGGTATACTCAGTCTCTTCTTTTGCACGGTCTCATGATTTTGTTACTAGCTTCGTGGGGATTTATCTCGACCTCGAGAATTATTTGAATTATTGCGCTATAGGCGAGTATTGCATACGCGTTTGATCTTGCCGTGAATTTGAACTCAACGATCCTGCAGTTCTCGTCACATATGACTTTCTCTTGACTCTTGGCCGTGAAATCTGGCACGTTTGGCGAGCAAGACAGTCATTCGCAACACTGTTGTTCTATGGCATCCGATACCCTGCCCTCTTCAATGTCGTTCTAACGCTGCTGATTCGCATGTCGTGGCCGAGCTTCCAAAACAGCTGGGTGAGTGTCAGCTAATGAGACATTCAAAACCACTCACACACAGTGCAGAGGTAAGCTCAACTTCGGGAGCCGTACATCGACAACGGATGGCTGAGCGGAGCACGCACAGCTGTGGTATCTTGGAGCATGTCCAGATGGCCCTGGACATCATCATCCTCGTCAGCAGTACTAGTACGTTACCGTGTTACAGGAAGCTTTATGTTCGCTAATGGCGATCATTGAGTTTTCGGTGCTCTACGCGTGTACGCCATGTTCAACCGTGGATGGTTGCTATTCTGCCTTGTGCTAGTATTTGGCTTGCTAAACCCAGCAATATCTATCGTACGTTGGCCTGTCATGCTACCGACTCGTAATCGAGCTTCGTCACTCACGACTTTCGCGACGCCCGGCAAGTACATTTTCAAACGAACATTGACGACGCTAGACGTCTATCAAAACCTAGGTGCGTGTATGTTGACCATCATAGGCAACGAAAGATCGTATGAGAAGTGAGTACAGTCTCATACACATAAGACTTGGCTGAATGTAATTGGTACCCTTAGCTGTGAGTTCGACAAATGAACGAAGGACCGAACGTTGACGTGTTGCCGAATGAAATTCTTGTTGATCAAGGGATGATTGGAGCAAGAGCTGCATCTGTCATGTCCGACGGAATTGTGTTAGCCCTGACTGTTGTCAAGACGTACAAGAAGATACATCGCCCGGACGAAGCGGCTGACCTCGCACCGAGCTTGTCTCAGATACTCTTGAGAGACAGTACGTAGCTATTCCTGCACCCGCAGTATCGGTGCTGATCCCCTGATTACCAGCGGTGCTATGTTTCTCGTATGAAGCTCTGCATCGATATCGAACTCTTCGTTGACGTGCAACCATAGGTTGTTGTGTGTCGTCAATGTAATCGGGATGGCCACAGGGCACCTTACACAAGTGCGATTTCTAGCGTTCTAGGCCCTCGCATGGGTGCACTGACTTCCGGGCTGTGCAGTTCATTGCGATCTGGCAGACGTGGACTGCCGCGTACGTCTTCATTGCGGCATTCTTGATTTCATCTCAGCTGATCTACGTAGACTTACCTCCATTCTTCTGTCGCGCCTCGCATTAGACCTGCGTGAGGTATTAGTCGAGGAGGAAGACAGCTGCGAGTTCACCTCACTCGGAGCCCTCGGAAGTAATTTCTCATCGGAGCTATCCTCGGTGTTCACGGAGACCGAGGAAGACATGCTCCACCCGTAGACAATGACGGTCACAAATAGATTGCCATTTGCAAGTCGGAAAGATGACAATCGACGAGAACTGTTGCGCGTTCGGGACGTCGAGTCCCCGTATGCTACGATCACGGTCTCAAAACGATGCGACATCGTGTTCTGCATCTTGACAGCACGAGTAAATTTAAATATAAATGCATATCACTAGGACCTACCTGTGCACGGCCCGGTAATAGGTAAGCACCTCGATCAGCCCGGTCGGAGGAAGCACGGCGGAAGTATTCCCTAACACGAACCACTCTTCTGTCATTCGGCCATATGGCCTCTGGCACTGAATCAAGATGGTCCTAGGCCACTCTTATTGAACTATCCTCGTAACGTGTTTTGAGAATGCAGGGTCGCAGACATCGAAACGAAGTAAGCGAATGCTTCAAGCTTCAGCGTTAGACGCGTCCGAGTGGTCTGAATCGCGTCTGTGGCGCCGCATGACTGACGGGCGCTACTTTCGAATTCCTGCCTTAGCCTCCAGCCCCACTCTCACTATAAACATGGCGGACAGCTCTCATAAGATTGGTCATGGACCATGGTTGTGCTCCACTTCCTGTTGTATACATGCTTACTCTGAATCGACGACGTAGGTCACAGCCCAGGCCACCAAGTACTGGCAGGCAGGTTCTACAGTAGGTGGGATTCAAATTACGGCACAGACAGGAACGATGGAGTGAAGGGTCTGCTTACATACAGTGGCTCCTCTTCCGTCCCGGTGAGCCCGCTATCGTACATCGCATGTAATTGGACTGACTTCCGTGCAGCTTACCCCTGCCAAATTGTGTCAGCGGATTGTACCCGTCAACTATCGTCTCCGCGAATCTCACGCATAACGACGGCACGGGGATCCCTCCTTTATGCCTCTCTATGCGATCTGCCTGGAGAGCTCATGGATGTAAACTAGCGGTATGTAGTTCCTCTAGGAAGGAGCAGACTGCGCTGAGTACTGCCGTTCAGTCCTGAGCCAGATTCGGATATACTACGCAATGCAGATATCTTGCTTCTCTTCTCGAAACTCGTGGCTCGTGTCTGCCTGCCTCGTTGCATTCCCCGGAAAAACCCCTCCCAGGCCAGGGCTCTTCGTTAGCCCGGACATTGGCAAGGAATGGGAGGAAGGCTAGCTCGTCAAGTCCTGCTGACCCTGCGCACGTTCGCCCCTCCACTAGGCCCGCGATTCCCTGCGTTGAGCTATGACAGACGTGCCAGTCTATATATCTATTATGCAAGGAAACCTTGCTAGCAACACGGCACTTTGGATTCGGTGCTTGGGCAACTCGCGATCGCGATGGTGGCTAGGGCATTGGATCTCGTCATCGCTGCTGCATCTCTTTCAAGAGTCGTTGGCCTGCCTAATGGTTTGCAGTCGGCGTATACTGCTGCGGGCGCATTCCCAACCTCTCTATATGCATCATATTACAATGATCCGACCGCTACCACAGCTGAGCCTCAGCCAGTAGTCTCCGATCCTGTCACTGTGAGTACGTGCTTAGACCTTCCTATCCATACATACTGAGTACACGATATAGCATGAAATCTATCCATACTGGTTGACGGACGCGGAGGAGATCCCGCAGGTACGATACAAGTTCACTTTCACTTGTTCCCCTATTGATTCCCTCATAGAACGACACTACAGAGATCCACCCTCTGCCCGCCCCAGTGACCTCTTCCGTGCTCCTTGAGGCGGCCATTGCGCAGATCGCCTCCATTGCAAGCAATCCCGTCTTCGCCAACGACACCTGCGCCGCATGCCAGGCCTCTCTTGTGGCCGCAAAATTTCTAGCCATGGCTGCTCCCGAGCAGGGCCCGGCCCTCTCCGTGCGTCTCTGCGAGTACTTCAACTACAGTACGACCGTCGACTGCGAAACGACGTACGGCATCAACACGCTGGCCTCCGTCATTACACAAGTGATCGCGGCCGCAGACGTAGGGGGCTATGACGGGCAGGTAATGCCTATGCACTACACGATGATGGATGGCGTTAGGCTGACGGAGAACTCCAGATGATCTGCAACGAGTTCCTTGATCTGTGCCCGAGGGCGCCGACCAGCCCACTAGACTTGGATAGCTGGTTCGCGAAACCGAAGCCAGACCCTCTGCCGCCGCCGAAGCAGCCCACCGGAGAGCGCCTGAAGATCTTGCACTTGTCTGACCTACATATCGATCCTCGTAAGCATGGCAGCGCCCGGTATGCTCCGCGCTGACGAGAGGCACCGCCAGGGTATGCCATCGGTTCGGAGGCCAACTGTAGTGACTTCCTGTGCTGCCGCGTGAACAGTTACAACGAGAGCAGCCCGGACAAGGTCGTCCAGCCTGCTCCACGATATGGCGCCTTCAACTGGTGAGCGCGAGCGCTGACCGGGGCAAGCTGACACCAGGTCTCACTGCGACCGATCCATAACCAGTGACTCACCGTACCCTCTGATTGTCGCGGTGTTGCAAGCCATACCCGCGCTGACGGGGACCGAGGAGCCTGGCTTCGATTTCACGATCTATACAGGCGACCTGATCCCTCACGATCCTGCCAACGAGCTGTCCAGGTAAGAATACACCTTGATATCTCGTCGATCAATATCTGACCAGAGGCATAAGGGCTTTCACGGTCTACTCTGAGGTACGTTAAACTCACATTGCAGCCTCTCCGTTCCCTGAATTGGCGATGCAGTCTGTTTTGTTCGACCTCATCAAGCGTCTCGTCAACACTGGCCCGGTGTATGCGGTACAAGGGAACCATGATACATACAATATGTAAGCCCACCCTCTCACTTGCTACGTTCGATGAGTAGTAATTGATGGCGATCATGTCAGGGCAATGAACTCGCCATACAACATCGGTAACGGCTTGGTGGATCAGTTCAATTGGTATGTCGACGAGGATCGATTGCCGTGCTTAATGCTCAGATAAGTGTTATCTAGGGATTACAACCACCTCGCAGCCCTGTGGGAGCTGGAAGGCTGGATTGATGGGGAAACAGCGCAACAGGCTCGCACGCACTACTCGGCGTACTCGGTACAGCGCCAGGATGGTCTGAGGATTATCACCATCAATACCGACTTCTGTATGTCGTCATTTCTCTGCTCCATGCCTGCACAGCGCTTAACCCGCGAACTTGCATGCGAACAGGGTACACGTACGTTCGAATAGTAGTGCTGTTCCGACGATCAACGATGCTGAACTAAGACTCGGCTTGCAGGCTGAACTACTTCAACTATATTAACCTAGCTTCATCGGACAACTCTGGTATGCTGAGATTCTTGACAGATGAGCTGCAAGATGCCGAGGATGCGGGAGACCGAGGTGAGCAATACTGACACAGAAACTCCTCGCAAGAGCATCCTGACCACTATCTACTAGTGTGGATCTTGGGCCACGTCCTCAGTGGGTGGGATGGGACTGAGCCTCTGGAGAACCCGTCTAACCTTTGTGAGTACTTTCGTGAAAGAAGGGCGCTGTTAGCTGATTGCCTGCGCTTGGAACAGTCTACCAGATGTTAGTCCCGCAGTGCTCGTGATTTCTGTCCTGTACTCAACGAACTATGTAGCGTCGATCGCTACTCGCCGCATGTCATTGCAGGTAAGTCTTTTCAGCGCAATACCCGGGCTTACGCTGATATGTCTTCCCAGGTATCTTCTTTGGACACACACATGAGGACCAGTTGTCCGTAAGTTGAAGCGGACGAACAACGAGGATATAGCTCACGGGGCTGTAGATCTTCTACTCTAACAATGCTACAAACATAAGTGCAGAGAACGCCCAAACTGTGGCATGGGTAAGGACGTCGTCCATGAGGAGTTGAGGTTCGTACTGACGCTTGCTCCGCGTAGATTACTCCATCTGTCACGCCCCTGACAAATCTGAACTCGGGCTTCCGTGTCTACGAGGTGGACTCTGGGGTGCGTCTGCTCCCGAACTGTGGCATAGCAATGACATTCTGACCTCATTCTTATGCCAGACGTTCGACGTCCTTGATGCCTATACGTGAGCTACCCTAGAAGTTCGGGCAGCGTTCACCTTTATTGACTGTGTGACATAGGTGGCAGGCCGACGTCAATGCTTTCGGGGCGCTCGACGGGCAGACTGAATACGGCCCAACATTCGAGTTCGAATACAGCGCGCGCGACGCGTACGGCGGCAGCATTACTGGATGGGGAGCGAACGATCCTCTCAACGCGACCTGGTGGCACCTCGTCACGGAAGGTTCGTGCGACAGCGTCTCTCACTTATCCCATCCACTAACGTTCTGTTGGATCAGCCATGGAGACGAACTCCTCCCTCATACAACTGTATAATTTGTACCAGAGCAAGAGCTCGGCCATGACGCCTGAGTGCACGGGCGAATGTCTCAGCGCCAAGATATGCTACTTGCGCAGCGGCAGTGCTAGTCTTTCGTTCGCTAACTGTCCGGCTGGGTATGGCAGCACGCAGAACGGCCCATATCCTTCATGAATGTTTGCATGAGATTGTGTCTTGATAGTGTCCTCCCAAGCCAAGTCCGAGGAGTATGTGTCCAAATGGTAGCGATGTGCGGTAGTAGAAAAGCTGGCAATGTCAGATGTGATGTCACGATTGGACTATGTTCTTCCTCACTTCAGCGAGGCGATTCTCCTGAGTTCACGAAACCTGCAGCGACCTGACAAGGCTGTGCGGATGGGAAACCTGAGACAGTATTTGACCCTGCCAATGACATGGCTGCGAGGATGTTCCGGGAAAACATGAGGGAAATTACGACCACGTGTCTACGACCCGCGCGTCACAGGATCGCGTCGCAGCGCGAGACACATGTGATATCCACTTGATCGAGCGGTGTGATATTTGAAGGCATCCGAGACGAGCCACCTCCCGTCTTCACCTGTCTCCTCCGCACAACATCCTTTCCCCTCGAACTTCACGGACAACCTGGAAACAATGGCTACGAGAGAATTGAAGCAGCTTACACGAGAGGACGTCGCACAGGTCAGCTACTTCCGATCATATCTTGGGCGTACAACTCGGAATATTAATGGACTTTCCGTGATTGGTTCATGCAGCATAATAAACCGAACGACTTGGTATGTTCCCCAGTTCTAACGCTACCCCTCCATGCCCCGCAATGCTGAAACTGGAAGCTTTAGTGGATCATTATAGATTCGAAAGTCTACGATGTCTCCAAGTTCAAGGACCTCCACCCCGGAGGGGCCAGTGTCTTTCTCGCGGAGGAGATTCGTGCGTCTGGCTTCTTTGCGCATACGAAGACATTGTTTAGATGCCTGTGCAGCTGGTCAGGATGCCACCGAAGCTTTCTACGGCTTGCACCGCCATGAGGTTCTTCTGAGGCCTCAATACGCAAGGCTTCAGATTGGTACAATCGCTGGCGAGAAGAGTCAGATTATTTCGCGCGTCCCGGGCCAGTTGAGCGAGGTTCCATATGCTGAGCCCACCTGGCTATCGAAAGGATACCACAGTCCGTACTATAAGGACGTACGTCGCGACGCCTTGCAACTAGCGCGCATATTGATCGTGTGTAGAGCCACCGCCGATTCCAGAAGGAAATCCGGAAGTTCATCGACGAGGAAGTCATCCCCGAGGCAATGGTTAGTGTTGCAATAGTTGATCCTGTGAACCCACACTCAAGCGCGTGGGTCAGGCACGGGAGGAAGATGGTAAACGACCAAGTGTCAGCCTGGTGAAGAAGATGGGGTATATCTCGCTGACTTGAGCGGCATCTTCGGCGCGTTAACCTATTATACGCAGAGAAAATGGATTGAACGCAATGCGTCTTGGTCCTGGCAAGCACCTCAAGGGTCTGACGTTGCTAGGAGGGGCCGTGACGCCAGAAGAGGTACATATTCAACTATACTGCTTTCCTCGCCTGCTCATGGAAATGTTTTGTGTCTAGTATGACTACTTCCACGAGGTCTGGTTCCAATTATACCACACATCACAGATGACTCGTTCTCACACGGGATTCTTAGCTCATCCTCAACCAAGAGGCATCCCGCTCCGGAATGCGTGGGTTCCAAGACGGCTTCAACGGCGGCATGGTCATCGGGCTGCCGCCCGTGATGCACTTTGCAAAGCCAGAACTCCGTGATCGCGTCATGAAGGAGGTCCTGTCTGGTGAGAAGTACATCAGCTTGGCCATCACGGAGGCGTTCGCAGGCTCGGACGTCGCGGGCTTGAAGACGACTGCGCGCAAGACCGACGACGGCAAGTTTTGGATCATCAATGGCACCAAGAAGTGGATCACGAATGGAACGTAAGTGGAGAGACTACGTGAGCCAGACAGTCTTTCACATGGCTCTGCATACGGCAGGTTCTCGGATTAGTGAGCACTGCATCCATAATACATAGCGTGAAACAATTCTAACACATCCATTCAGCTTTACTGTTGGATGTACCACAGGGGTAAGCCGAGTTCATAAGACATGTCTAGGGCGGCTATTCACATGCCGTGCACTGTGCAGAAAGGCTTGACTGCAATTCTCGTCGAGCGCGGTGACGGTGTTGAGACCAAGGCGATCAAGACCTCATACTCTTCAACAGCCGGGACGGCATACATCACCTTCGACGATGTCAAGGTTCCCGTGGAGAACACCCTCGGTCCCATCAACGGCGGTGTCTTCGTCATCCTCAGTAACTTCAACCACGAGCGATGGGTCATGGTCATAGCATCTGTCACCGCGCAACGGAATATTGTCGAGGAGTGCTTGAAGTGCGTAGTCTTGGTGGTCTTGCAGTGTCATCCACTAACTCCCTGATAGGTGGGTGAATCAGCGGAAAGCATTTGGGAAGCCGCTTAGCTCGCAAGCCGTCATCCGTTCGAAGCTTGCACAGATGATCGCTCGTGTAGAGAGCTTGCAGGCGTGGCTTGAGAACATCACGTACCAGATGAACAACATGGTTTGTCGCCCCTGCGTTCAACACGAGTCATTCTGGCTGACGAGAGTCCGCCGAACCAGTCTTATAAGCAGCAAGCGGATCTTCTCGCTGGACCAATAGGTCTGCTCAAGATGGCCTCGACGCGTGCCGCCCAAGAGACGGCGAGAGACGCAGTGCAGATCTTCGGTGGCCGTGGCATTACGAAGACAGGGATGGGCCGTATGATCGAGCACGTATGTGTGCGCCTCATAGAGCAAACCTTCTCGTCGCTGACCTTCTGCTCTCCCGTTGTAGTACCACAGAACCGTGCCATTCGATGCGCTGCTGGGTGGAGGTAAATTGTCACGGTATGGTATTTTGATTATGACGCTTATGAGGTTCGCTTTGCAGCGGAGGATGTCCTGGGCGATCTCGGTGTCCGCCAGGCGATTAAGAACATGCCGAAGAATGCCAGGTTATGATCATCGTTCCTGCGCTTAAAGTTATCATCATGGCAGTGGAAGCACTTGGGCTTCGAGGTGGCCGCACAACCTTATTCACATCATATTCGTTCCTTCATCAGGACTGGATGTACATTACCGTCGAGAGGCATTGCGACATCAATTTTATTACTGCATACATCTTTGCACTAGTGTCTAAGTGGGCAAGCGTTATTGTAGGAACGCTGGGGGACTACTTACATGTATTGTGATTGTCTTGCGGCATGCAGTGGTCATTACAGGGTGCAAAGGCAAGGAAAACATAATGAGAATAAGATATAGCTTCACAAGGAAGCACAATTCCAAAGATTACTGGACAGCTTTTGAAACAGAGCCGGTGCACGGAATCCCCTAGTAAAAGGCGAGGGGATTGTTTGTTGCACCGGCCCCAGCTGTTACTTGTGTAGATGAGGTGGAAAGCCATGCGACGGGGTTCTGCATTTTGTACAGCAGACGGGGATGGGCGTCTGCACAGCCTAAGTTGCCTATTGTGGAGTCGAGGCGCGGCAGAAGCCGAGGTGACGAGCGAGACTGGCCGTGGGTGTCCGAGCCTCCTCGTCTTGTTCTTCCATCCTTCCACCTCCTTTCCGTTCGCCACTCTCTCAACCCATCTTCAAGTCTCTGACGGATTTTTCTACCTCCAGCAGTGTCGCTCAGTCTTTCCAACCAGGGTAGAGACTGCCGACTTATCGGAAATCGTCGCCTGATATTGCCCGTAAGAGCTTTAAAACTTTCTACGTGGACGCCGCAGTCATCTCCGCCTAGAATTTGTTGTCTGACTCCCTGTATTCTGTCTCATCGCTGTCTATTTGTCTGTCGGTACTCGCACTCTCCTGTCGTAACCTCAGAAAAGTGCAACGAAGTTTTGATTCACCTTCACCTGCCTGAGTCCCACGAACATGCCTGAAGACGATTTCGACATCTACGGCGAGGACGAAGGTTTCAACTCCACTAAGCCTGTCGAGGTGAGTGTATGTGGTGTCGTGCAAGTTACATGCTGAGCGGCCGGCGAATGCCAGGGTATTGAGGAGGATCCAGATGTACACGAACCTCAAGACTCCAAAAGCGACCAACGCTCCAGCTCCCCTGTCACCGGAGAGAAGAGACCAAGAGAAGATGATGACCATGAGCCAAGCGAGCATATGAACGGCGGGCATTCGTCGGTATCCAAGGAGCGCGATGGCCAGTCCTCCGTTGATGAAAGGAGCCCCGTAGCGTTTAACAGTGGTTACTCTGGCGGGACGACGCCTGGTATTTCGACGATCAACGGTGCAGCAGGCGGGCAGGGTGCTTACGATGCGCTGTATATCGGCGATTTGCAATGGGTCTGTTTGTTTATACGCCTAGTTGCGCACATGCATGTCATTCTGAGACGTTTCGGTGCAACCTGTTTATCCTTTACAGTGGACGACTGATGAGGACTTGCGACAAGTCGCCCTTAACGTGGGCGTGAACCTAGACCACAAGGACATTACTTTCTCCGAGCATAAGGTAAACGGTAAAAGCAAAGGGTAAGTGCGAATATATGCGTCTTTTTCTGAGTATATATTCATCTCCAATCTGCAGAATCGCGTACGTGGAATGTCACGGCTTCGAGAACGCGTCTGCTATCAAGAACTGGTTCGACAACAAGTGAGCCCTTTGAATGTGGTGATTGTGAATATCCCGCTAAGAGCTTCAACAGCGATTTTCAAAACCGCCGAGCTACCGCGAACTACACGAGTTCGACACAAGGAAACCCCTTTCGGACATTGCCCAAAGGTTGATCGACAAATCATCGTGATTGAATACGTCACTCATGTCGGTGCTTCACAGAGCCCCCGCCGCGTGAAATGCGGCACGGTGGCCAAACGCACGGCGGTATGGGGGGCAACTCGGGACGTGGCGGCGGCAACTTTCGCGGAGGCATGCAGAACAACATGGGCATGCGCGGCGGCATGATGGGCAACGGCGGCATGATGCGCGGCGGTATGCCTAACATGATGAACATGGCCATGGGAGCCATGGGAGGCATGAATGGTATGGGTATGGGCGGCATGGGCATGGGAGCCATGGGCATGGGCGGTATGGGAGCCATGGGAGGCATTGGTATGGGTGGGATGGGTGGCGGACGTGGCGGCATGATCCCTCAGGGCCCGCGCGGTGGCATGATGGGTCGCGGTGGTGGAATGGGTACGGTGTTCTAGGACGACGTCCGTTTTCTGTACTGGTGACTGGTGACTGATTCGTGTTGTATGACTGTCAGGAATGGGCATGATGCCGATGGGCGGCAGAGGCGGATTCGGAAACGTCCAGGGACACTTCAACCCCGCATTTATGCAGGGCGGCGGGGGCGGTGGTCAGTTTGGGCCCGATGGGCCAAGGAAGAGGTTCAAGCCTATGGAAGACAATGCATGACCGCACCACATGGATTTGCGTCCGACAGGACGCTGAGACCCTTGGCAGCTTGACTCTCCGCCTGCCCACCCGCCTGCCCGCCCGCCCGCATACATCCTTCCACTTCGCTCGTCTTAGCTATCGTGAAGCAATGGTTCGATACTGTATTCATCTAATGTGACATACTCGCAGCTCAATCGCATTCGTGGTCAAGTTCCCTCAATGTATTGCGTCCATAAAGTGTTGGATTGGATACATGCGTATTCTACTTATGTGTGGTGTGCGAGCGAGGCATAAAATAAATGGCAGTGATACAATGTTGCGACGGTCATGCAAATAGACATGGGAGTTGAGCATGGATACCTGAAGACAAGAACAAGACTTCCGGACGGAGTGCATACACCAATCTGGCGAAAGATGCCAGGATCAATACCGTCCCTTCTCCTTCTCCTTCCGCTTGCGCCGCTTCTCTTCTTCGCGACGCTTTTCCTCCTCCATCGCGAGCTCGTCCTCCTTCCGAGCAATGCGGGTACTGCGAAGAAATGAAACCAAAAGCAGATAAGGTATGCGTTCATAAGTGGGTCTATTTCTGTGGGAATATAAGACTGACCTTCTGAGCTCTTCCCTCTCGAGGTCGCTCGCACCCGCCTCCATGTCCTCGTCGTCGCTCAGCACGTCAGCAGCGACATAGCGCGAGCGGTCCTTGCCAAACAGCTTCCAAATCTCGGAGCTGATATCGTTCTGCGAGGATGTGGCACGTTTCTTTGAAGGAGGTGCTGGCGACGGGCTCCGCGAGGTGGTCATCGAGGGAGAGCGGGGCCTCTTCTTAGCGATGGGCTTGCTGGTAGCGGAGGCGAGCTTTGATGCAGCGGGCGCACTTGCCTTGCCAGAGGGGACAGGCGTCCTAGATCCAGAAGCCGATGCCTTTGTTGGCAGCGGCTTGGACGCGACTGGCCGTTGTGCTGATGTCTTCGCAACAGCGACAGAGGCCGATGGACGAGGCTGGGTAGGAACTTTGGAGGCAGGAGAAGCAGAACCGCTCTGGGTTCTCTGCAGAGCTGTCTTTGAGCCGCTGGCTCCGGGCGTGTTCGCCCGCGACGTCGACGTGGAGTTGGCCTGCGAGACGGCCTTCGTGTCCTTCGCCTTCCCAAACCAGTCCTTGAAGTCCCTCGCCTCGTCGCCCTCCAGCGTCTTCGCTTTCGCCTTCGCACGGTCCTGCAGAATCTCGTCAATCGTCCGGGTATCCCGTTTGTTGACATTGAGCTTGATGAGCATGGCCGGCGCCTGCGCGAGGCGCTGCCGCACCGACATCGTGCTCTTCCCGTCAGCGGAGGACGAGCCCGTGTTCGTCGTCATGATGTCCACCGCACCGCCAGGGAGCTTCCGCCCTGCCTTCGAGTACCCGCCCGACGGGTTCGCGCGGCGGGCGCTGCTCGTGCCATGGCGCATCTCGAGCTCCATCCGCCTCTTGCGCTTCTCCTCGCGCGTCAGCGCATTCGCCACCGAGTCGTCTGAGTCGTCCGAGCCCTTGCGACCGCCCACCCGTGAGACAGGGTAGCCGTTGCTGTCCGAGCGCCCCGCTTTCTTCGGCCCGTACACCAGGCGGGCGCGCTCCTCCTCCTCGCGCCGCTTTAGGTCATGCTCCCGAGCCTCGCGCTCGCGCTCGAGCCGTGCCTGCCGCTCCTGCTCCCTCTTCTCTTCCTCGAGACGCTTCAGCCGGAGCCGTGCCTCCATCTCGCGCTCCTTGCGCTCCCTCTCCTCAGTCTCTTTGCGCTTCTGTGCCTCCCGCCGCTGCTTCTCTGCCAGCACGGACTGCACGGCGGCGTCGGACTGGCGTGTTTGTGTGGCGCTGAGCGCCATGAGCGCAGCGAAAGAGGACATCCTGTAGTCGTGAAGTCGTTAGTGAGCACGATGAGCGAGCAGGAGATGGTACGGGTGTTAAATGGGGGGGAGAGCAGGCAGGGCAAGGGCAGGGAAGATGGTCGTTTGCGGTAAGTTGCAGTGCCGCTCAATGGGTGGTGGCTCGGCGTACATATACAGTAAGCGCGTGTCCGAGTCGTTCGGGCGCCTATGCGCGGGATAACGGGTGGGTTGGACAAGGCGGACCTGCTTTAATTCCTTCTATCTATGTAGCCATGACACTGAAGCTCCATGAGGTATCGCACAAGACGGTATAGTGGATACGATACGACTAGGTGTGAACAATACCGGGAATCCATCCCAGCGGATCATGAAATCGACTCCCTTTCCTTCCAGACCTGCGGAGGAAGCAGCATCGCTCCTCCCAGAGCTATGACCGCGAGGAATGCGAGGAAGAGATAGATGAACATCCCTCCAAGGAGGTGGTGCGATTCATCGATAGAGAGCGAGAATATTGAGTTGGCCATCGCAGGGCCAATGGCACGCATGATGGATACGCTCATTTGCGAGATGCCATTTACCGAGCCCAGCGACGCCCTGTTCGGAGAAGATGCGGTAATAAAGATGAAGACGCTCCCTGTATGACAGATTAGTGCACAGCCGCTTGATTTCGAGACGTGACATACCATAGCAGAAGTTCACGGTTATGGAAATGAGGCACTGCAGCACCAGAAGCGACCATAAAGTGATGCTGTAGCCCTCTTCGCGGGCAACGAAATTGGTTATGGGCATCAACGCGAACACGGGCAGCGCCGCAGTCATGCCATAGACATAGATCTTCTTCGCGCCGAAGTAGTCGACGGCCTTCGAGAACGTCAAGATCTGCAGCGTGCCATTCGTGATACCGTACACCGAGAGAATCGCGCCAATGCCCTGGGGGGACAGCCCGAGGCCGCCCAGAGCGATCGGCGTAGACATCCACACCGGGAGAACGGTGCGGTAGCTGATGTCGACTATCGCGAGGAGGGCATAATTACCAGCGGAGATGATGACGCGCGGGATCAGCAGCGCTCGGAGGGGCAGCGGCTCTGAGCTCGTGGCCTTCCCGGGGGCGATGGGTGCGATCGCGTTCGCACTCGCAACGCTTTGTGGAGTGAGATTCGCCTTGCTCTTATGGAGCGTGAAGAGACGGCGGAGAGAGATAGGTGATTGTACAGTCTGCAGATGACCTGTATTAGGTGGGTAGCGGCGCATGATCGTGATCGGCGTACCTCCTTCAAGAAGAAAAATGTGACGCAGAAGGCTAATGCTGAGAATGTCGCGGATACAGCACAAGCAAGGAAATAAGGATACTTTGCTAGGAATTCGTTATGCCCAAACACGCTGGGGAATCGTTCATGAGGTCGTGATAATGAGCCACCGATCATAGGCCTGGTTCGGAGCGCAGGATGCGTTAGTACGTTCATGATATCATCGAAAAACTACCCAACTCACCCTAGTGTACCGCCGGTCATCCACGCAAGGGGCAAATACGCATATGCGTCCGCGAGATTTGTCGAATCGGTGATCTCGCCCATCATGCTCTTGAGCACACCGATGTTGCCGTTGAGAGCTCCGTTCAAACTCCGGCTATAAGGAGATCTGAGTAATGCGACGTGACTAGACGGGACGTCAGGCTCACCTTACGACTAAGCCCCAGAAGGTCCGTGACAGGCCGAAGCTGTACATGGATAGTGACAGTCCGAAAAGCCCCGTCATTATAACGGGCTTTCGCCCGACGCGGTCAGACAACCGACTCCAATGTAGGACGGTCATAGCCTGGGTGGCAAAGAAGAGGGAATGCTGAACACAGCTCCGTTAAAACCATGCACCGAAGCGTTGTGCACCGACTGCGTACCAAAAGCCCAACATAATACCCAACCTTCGTCTCATCACCCCCAGTGATACCAATGTTACGGATGAGCTGCCGAACGCGTCGCATCGGTCAACGTAAACTCGCGGCTCTCATAACAAACGTGCTTACATCGGGGGCGAAGGGGGAAATGACTTGGCTCGTCAATGGCTCCGCTAATTGCAGCACGAGCAAGATGGAGAGCTGCGCCCATGGGATAGGCGTTTTCGTCGGCTTCGCCCGCTGCTCGCCGCGCAACAAGGGGGTCTCCTCGTCAGTGCGTTCGACGACAGTCATCGTAGCGGGTTCGTGAACAAGCTAATGGTACACAGACAAGCGTCGGGGGGATTAGAGGACGTCCGTCGGATACGCGGGCGAAAGAATGCGACAAAAAATCGCCGAGGCATATTGCGAAGACTTATATAAAGAGTATTCGTCTGAGGGTCGGGAAGAGATCGTGACTGGTCTGCGAGTCAGCAAACCGATTTCCTTATCCTTACGTAAGCGCTTACGCTCTCGCACATCATCCGTATCGATTGTCCATCGCGGCTTTCCTTGGGCTCCTTCCGCTTCGAACCTGGCTTCTGCGCGACGACATTCGGCGAGCAGCCCGCATGACGAGGGCGATGGTCGAGGTCAATGAAGAGAAGCGGGGGACGGGTGGTCGAAGACGTAGCGGCGCCTGGCAGTGACCGCACTATGTCATGATTCGCAGTCCGGTAACCTGCCGGCGTCGTGGCGTTAACCGGACGCTTGCTCGTCACCTCGCTTCGATTCCCAAACTTTCTCTCCCACACCTACATAATACTGTCTTGCCAGTAGCTCGCTCTATGCGCCGCAATTCCCTTGAAGGGACGGGTAGAGCAGCGGTGAAATGTATTATATCTTGTAGGTAGTACTAGTGCGTGCTCGCATGCATTACTCAATGGTGCGCTAACCTCGCCGCCAGGTTCTAACTAACCGTGGAAGCTCTCGGTCCGTCGCTGCCGTCGCTCGGGACGGATATCTCATCGGTCAATCAGTCCCCTATTTTCGCGTGCTGGCTTCGTATACGTACATGCGTTGACCACGTATGTATCTCGCCGTAGGTCTCTACACTACTATTGCGCGCTGGTAAAAAGCGAATCAGCCGTAACTAACCTCTGCGGAGCTGCTGTAATGCCACAAATGGTCGATAGGTCCTTGTGGGTGTACGACAGCTAGGGGCTGGTAAGCTTAGGGGCTTGTAGACCTATGGGTCCGCGTATATGTTTGACGTTACCAACCAAAATGGGTACGTACTTTACTTCTTGTATTTTCGACGGAGAGATTCAGAAGCCCGCCTCGTTTTGGACATCCCATTGTCCCTGGGCCATCATCGACTCGCGACCAGACTTGCCTTATTCCGCAATTTTATGCAGACCCTGCCACCCATCAAGCGACAGATCCTGACAGATCATGGCCTGCAGGTACCAGCCTAGTACTGATCGAGCGACGACTATCAAGCCAACCGGCCAGCACTGCTCGAGCCACGGCAGCAAAGGTATTATTCCCGTTACCATGCGGCTCACATGCGTTGGACGGCCCAAGCTAAGGCGTGCACAGTTTCATGGTACCTTTCGTCCTCATCAAAAATTTCACTCGCCATATTCGCGGACTCGTATTCTCTCTTAGCGACCGCCAACGCACCAGGGTACACCGCTCCTACGAGCGTCTGTCACCCGGTGAACCGGAAATGGATATGGCCCGTCTTCGCTTTGGCCTCGTTGACTCGTGCGAGCTGTGGCCATCGGCTCCGTATTTGGGTTGCCCATAGCATATATACCCTGCCCCCTCAGTAGAGGATGTCCCCCAGGCTCAAAATATCTCGCACTCATATCCCCCTCCACGTCGCCATAAGCAGCCATGCACAAGTCACCACCACTCGACGATCCACGATTCGACCTGGAAATGCTCGATCCAGCTGAAGTCCCTCCAGCACCTAGGCTTCATCATGCCACAATCAACGTCTCAGGCTGGTTTCCGAAGTCAGCCCCCGGGCAATGGAGCGACGAAGAGTTATTGGAAGGTCTGTCGCCGCAGGTGTCCCCCCTTGCATCAAACAGTAGTCAACTGTCGCCACCTTCCGACCACGAAAATGCATGTATGTCGCCGACGGAGAAGGGGGCGAACAAGGCCGCCGGGTACAATGCCACTAACGAGGCGGAGTCGTACTACGCTCGCTTGTGCCACATCTTCACGCCACCGCCACAACAAACGCGAGGCATCTTCCACGCCACTGTACGATCGGTCTGGGAACACAAAACGGACTGCGCAATCAGGCCGTGCAATGTTGCGCCATGCTCGAGCGGAGAGCAATCAAAGCAAGAGTGCACTTCAACGGATTCACACGCCAGCGCCCACCGCCTCCGGAGGACTCGTTCGCTCAGCTTCTCGCGAAGTCACGGTATTCATGAGCCTGTCAAACGCTACGCACAAGAATATGGACATAATATCGATACTGTACCAACGCTGAACACGCCCGCCCTGAGGGACCGCGTCAACAACCTTCATTCTCGGGAAGACGAGCAAGCGGCCCAAGCCAAGTTTGTGAATGTTCAAAATGGTGCCGCACCGAAGCGCCCAGCCCATGCATGCGAAGTCCCGGCCCCTCCCCCGCCTGGCCTCGGTACCAGACCCGGCGAAAGAGCGAACGCGGGCAGCGTGAACAAGTCAACAAGGTATCCCCTGTCGCCCGTGCGCTGTGCCAGTGTCGGCAGTCAAAAGGCACCTGTTCATGTTCATATCGAGGAGCCTTTCGGTCGCTCTGGCGACGAAAGTGGCAAGGAGAACCTCCGAGCAATCGATCCTGCCGAATGGGACGAACTATACAAGGATATCTCTGCAGCCACCGCGGACCTTCTCCGGCGAAGACTGCGCCCTGGCGAGTGGAACGCGCCTCTCGTACCATCGCCTCTTACCATGGGTGACTGGAGCGAAGATGAAGCGGACGACACGTACTTGATGCCATGCACTCCTACAGGCAGACTATGGTCTTCATACTGCACGAAGGCATATTCGTCGGCAATGTTCCACGATCAGTGAGCGTGTTCACTGATGTCATCGTGTCTGTGAGCTGATGGGTGCTGCATCATAGCGAGCCGTGTATCGAGGGGTATTGTAAATCTTGCCGGAGGTGCGATCGCGCTTCGCCCCCATGGCTGTGCATATATCGGCAGTGGCTTTGCATCGGCGAATTCGATCGCGCGATGTGGCGCTTCGAGGAGAAAGACAAAGAAGACAAGGAAGATGACCCCGAGAACGGACAGAAGACTGAAGGACAATGAGGATGCTTAGCGTGGGCTCTCAATCTATGCAAACACAGACTGAGACATGAATGAAAGCTCTGTGACTATATGTACAACCCTCACTTGTATGCTACATGCCAAAGAACACCTGTAGGACTATATGAATATACTGTATCGCTGATTCGCATTCATCCTTTACGATGTGCTCACCTCGCTGAGACTAGATATCGGATATACTACGTCAACTTGAAAGACCCTCAGAAGAGGTTGTATGCCCGCGCCAGAGGCAAGCGTTCGGCAGGTTCGATGTCCATTAGCACATCATCCGCCCGCACCTCGTAACTCTCTGGGTCGACCTTCATCTTCGGTGTGGCAAAGTTCCACTTCATGTCCTTCTTCGTGACGTTTCTACAATTCCTCACCGGCTCACAGCGCTTGTTCAGCCCGTAGTGCTCCCGGATTCCTAGTTCGACAGAGATGCCAGACACGAACGCCACTGAATTCAATGCGGCCGACATGGGGTGTGACCCCCACATCGGTCTACCCACGAAGGGCTGGACCGTCGGAATGGAGGCATTGGCATCGCCCATCTACGTATGACTATACCTTTAGCGCTTGGTGGGTTGTCTCGAGCGTCAGCGACGCACCTGTGCCCACGCAATGACTCCAGACTTGAGCACCATTTCAGGTTTGGCGCCGAAGTTCTCTGGCTTCCACAATACAAGGTCGGCGAGAGTACCCGGGGTAATGGAGCCCACTAGATGGCTTATCCCGTGAGTGATCGCGCTGTGCACTGCAGCATCAGAGCAGAGCAGGACGTTCCGGGATGGGTGACTCACGGGTTGATCGTGTATTTGGAGACGTAGCGCTTCACTCGAGAGTTGTCCCGACCGGCGACGTCGCCCTCGATCATCAGCGGACCACGGAGGTCTCGCATCTTGCTCGCGGTGCGCCATGTACGGCTGATGACCTCACCGACGCGGCCCATTGCCTGCGAGTCGGAACTAATCATGGAAATCGCGCCGATGTCGTGCAGGACGTCTTCGGCGGCTACTGTCTCCGCGCGAATGCGGGATTCGGCGAACGCTAGATCCTCCGGGATGCAATTGTCCAGGTGGTGGCATACCATTAGCATCTGTCGAACAAAGGTATCACACTGATCACGAAAACTTTCATCATATGCCTTACGTCAAGATGCTCATCCAGAGTGTTCTTGGTGTATGGTCGTGTGGGGTTAGTTGAAGACGGTAGGACGTTTTCCAATTCGCAAACCACAATGATATCCGGAGCATGGCCGCCACCTGAAGGAACGTCAGGCAGTTGAATTAACTTCAATTTAAATGCACAGCATACCTGCGCCTTCCGTGTGGTATGTGTGGATCGTTCGATCGCCGAAAGCCTCGATGGTACCTAGTCGTATGGTTCAGAAGATATCCCCCGGAGGCAGTGATAATATCGCTCACTCTCAACGAATCCACTCTCATTGAGAGTGTCCGTATGGATGTTCACCTAGTTCTTCTATTTAAGCGCGTTGGACCTCTGATCCGTCAAGAGAGACACACACCTGAACGTCATACTTATCACCGACGTCTAAAGCGTTCATAATCGTCGACGGCGTCGAGCCCCAATCCTCGTGCAACTTCAGACCAGCCGCACCTGCCTTCACGATCTCCTCCAGCGCAGGCAAACCTGAGTCATTCCCCTTACCCGTGAACGCGAAGTTCATCGGCAGCGTATCCGTCGCGGCCAGCATGTGCCGCATATAGAACGGGCTGGGGGTACACGTCGTCGCATTCGTGCCTGCGCTCGGTCCTGTCCCGCCGCCGATCATCGTCGTCACGCCGGACGAGAGCGCCTCTGTCACTTGCTGCGGGCAGATATAGTGCACATGGGCGTCGATCGCGCCGGCGGTGACCAGGAGCTTCTCGCCTGCGATGACTTCCGTGGAGGAGCCGACGATGAGGTTCGGGTGCACGCCCGCCATGACGTCGGGGTTGCCCGCCTTGCCTATGGCGATGATTTTGCCACTTTTGACGCCGATGTCGGCCTGAGAGCGGGAATGAGCATATATGCTATGTGGTCCCGCAATCGAACCAGCCACTGACCTTGTAAATTCCAGTCCAGTCAACAATCAAAGCGTTAGTGATGACTAGGTCGAGGCAGTCCGCCTCTGAGCGGCCCGTTGCCTGGCCCATGCCTTCTCTGATCGACTTCCCTATTGAGGTTCGATCTCAATCAACAAGCAGCATCAGGGAGACAGTTGCCTTACCTCCGCCGAACTTCACTTCGTCTCCGTAGACAGTCTGCAGATTCTCTGAGAATGAAGAATAATCGCAGGACGCGCCACTGTACCTCGTCGCGCTCGACCTCGATCCAGAGCTCGGTGTCACCCAACCTCACTCGATCTCCGACTGTTGGTCCGAACATAGCGACGTATGACTCCCTGCTGACGGTCGTGTCCACATTGATTTCTAGCGCACTCGGCTGTGACGTATGCCCGAATCCCTTCTGAACCAACGCCGCGACTATTTCGTCGGTCCTCGCCGGGTCATACACGCCGGTGGCAAGACGATTCCCGCCGGTGATGAGTTTTGAGCCCGCGATGGCACAGAGCGTAACATGCTTGCTGTCGCCGGGTTCAAAGCGCACAGCTGTTCCTGCAGCAATATCAAGCCGCTTGCCGTAAGCCTGTGCCCTGTCGAACACGAGCGCCTTGTTCGTCTCGATGAAGTGGTAGTGGGAGCCGACCTGTGGATCACAGGTAATAATACCTCAGAACGTGTATGATACGAAGGTGAACAGCTCAAATAGTCCGACCTGGATTGGTCTGTCTCCGTTGTTTGTGACACGGAGCTTAATTCGTTCGCGCCCACGGTTGATTACGATCGGCTGCTTCTTGACGATGACAGCCCCGGGAGCCTTGTCTCGAGAATACTCGTCCTGGTCAATCACCGGGAAAGCATGGTCTGGAGGTGCAGGTAAGAATGAGCCGTACAGTGCGTTATAGAGCTCGACAGTATCATTGCAGATGGGGTCGTGCACTGTCACTAGGAAGACACTTGACGAGGCCAAAGATCAGACAAAGAGTCAGCCGGTGCAAAGTGGCATGATACGTGCCCATCTGGAAACGTGCCCTCCACCTGGATCTCATGCAGGAGGCTGGGAACACCTGGAAGGACGTGTCGCCGACCGAGTAGGGTCTTGCCGTGTTGCATTAATTCGGCGACAGAGTGCCTGCCATCACGAATACGCTCCTGGAGCTGTGAGGCGATGAGCGCGACAGCTTCTGTCTGGTTTAGCTGCAATCCCCGCGCGAGACGCTTCTGCGCGAGAAAACCTGCCTAGGTCGCTGTTGACTCATTGCAGAGACGGGAGAAGTAGATCTGAGCATACTTGGTGCAGCAAGAGTTTTGCTTCCTCTCTCGGGGAAATCCTCATCGTGAGCTTTCACGACCCTGGACTAGAATCGCTCGGTACTGGTCAGATCAGTCGCAGACCAAGTTGGCGCACTCCGTCTACGTAGCTAAGCCCCGCACACCCCTGCGAGTGGAAGGCAGCCATGGCGAGATAAGATACGGTTTGACAAGTGTGGACTCAATTTCTCCTCAAATTAACACGAACCCGACTATGGGCGGATTCGGATCTGGCTGGCCTCGTGGTGATAACACGCCGTCTCTGATTCGTTTCCTCCCTCTCCTGTTCCACTCTGCTTCCTGCTCTCTCTCAACAACTCACGACCACCCAACGGCCACCCAGTTGTTCTTCTGAACCTTCGC
Organism: Daedalea quercina L-15889; assembly: GCA_001632345.1. Taxonomy (NCBI): domain Eukaryota; kingdom Fungi; phylum Basidiomycota; class Agaricomycetes; order Polyporales; family Fomitopsidaceae; genus Fomitopsis; species Fomitopsis quercina. Next base: position 354,831 of record KV429038.1, on the reverse strand, counting down.
AATTCAGTCCATCTCTTGCTGTGTTCTGCTACTCTGGCAACAATCACTATCAACCGTCTTGCGTGGCATGGGAGTCTGGAACTATCTTCGACCATCTCGTCGCGTCTGACTCGAACTCGACAAGCTGTTGACGGTCGCTGGAATTACTCAGTAGCCCAATCCTTGTACCTGCGCTCTCGATCACTCCCCCAAAGTCTGATCGTGCAAAACAGCTGCTGGTGTTCCGGATAACGGATGCGGGTGATGTGAAGCAGCACTCGTGGTCTGGACCAAGGGTTTAACTTTAAGGAGAGTTAGACTATTGAATGAAGATCATTTTACTCCACCTGGGCTCTGGGATTATCAGAAACTATCAACAGTACGAGTCTCAGCTGCCTCCCCGATGCTGTTGGCATCATAGCCCGACGCTGCACATCAACTGACTTCTACCCCCAATCACTTGATGACTCCCATGCGACAAGTTCCAACTTCACGCCCCCGATAGCTCGACTCGACCTCCGTTCCCCAGGTCATGCAGCCAGCTTTGTGTAGCACTTTCTATCGAGCTGCATTGTCCTCGGATCGGACCAAGGGCGGCGTGTATGCAGCGTGGCGGGCGAGCGGTGTGGAGGCGCTGCGGAGGGCGCGGAGCGCCCGCAAGTCCGATGGGTGGCACTGTCCGCTGTGGCCCATCTTTGGTAAATTTTCACGTGCTTTCATTTTGCGACGGACTCATATCCGCTCGAGAACGTCCGTCGTCCGAGCTGTCTTGCCTTCCGTTCCATCACCTCCCCCGTCCCCCCATCACCCGGGACATCACTTAAACCCCCCCTTCGCCGCCAATGGCCTGCTCCCCGACCCTCTCTGCGACACCCTCCCTCACCCTTCAGCCCGGCACCCGTAAGCGCACAATGTCCTTCTCCACACCAGTGCCTCGCAAAGCCGCTCGAACAGGCCTCCAACGTACAGGTTCCTATCTGTCTTTGGAAGACATGCAGGCTTCTATAACGACATCTCTATATGGGTCCGGCGGGAACCTTTCGTCATCGTCGTCTTCGCGCTCGGAGCGAGTCGCCACTACGCCCCATTCCCGCAGTCCGCGGCATAAAGACGAACGGGACCGCCGGAAAACTTCACAGCGTTCGACGCTCACTCTGGCTAAGACACCGACCCTCGTCTCATCCACCCCTACCCCTACGCCTGTTTCCGTCGCTATGCCATCCTTCCGCCATTCGTCGCCTCTTGCGGGCAAGCCGTCTATCGCGCCGCCGCGCACATGTTTCCCACGCTCAAAACCTGAGCCCGACCTCTATCGCATGGCCATTACAACCCGCATGCGCATGTCTTCCGAGGGCCGGAAGATACTCTACATGGGCCCACGGCTAGCGCTCTCGATGTATACGGCGAACCGAGAGCTCGAGCGGTCGCTGCAAATGGCGACGAACGATCTCGAACGGATAGTCGCTTCGCAACGCGAAGCTGACGGAGATGTCATCATGACGGAGGATGTTGGGCAGCCGTGGGTCGTCGTACCTCCAGAAGATTGGGAAATGGTCGACTGCGCGGCGTAGGGGAGGCTGTGGGTGTACGGGCCCTGCAACTGGTCGCCGCAGGGGTTGCAACCTTGATTATACGGCAACCCCATGTCCCGCTGAATGGCCTCGCGGCATGGCCTTCGACTTTATTCGCGTTGGACGGATTCATGCTTCTCCGTTTTTTTGTTCCCACTGTGCCTGGCACATGGTGGCCCCCGCCCCGTTGTAGCTGTTTTGGCCCCTGGCCGCTGTGTCATCATACGAAAAACTGGGACTCTTTTGTTGTACCACTACTGTACAGAAACCGAAAACAGTATGTAGCTTTTGTAGCTGTAATTGGAAGTGTGCCTCGTACGGTTGGTATCATTATTGAATTGAACGCAGGCAGTTGCTCTTGAGAATGCGTTATGTGCACGTCCAGGCCGTCGCTTGTCCACTGAAGGACTTCATCTCCATTCTCTACCACCCAGTCACTAACAAACAACACATCCGAATGCAGGAACAATGAAGCAACCGCAAATGCAAATCACTTGGCCTAGTATCTCGTCCGCCTCTTCTTTGAGACCTCGGGAACGTGCGTTCCCTCGGTGCATCCAGCCGAATTGCCGTCCACTTTACAACAAGTCCATTGAAAGCCTTGGGGATAATCCCGCCTATTTTGGGGATTATCCATAGGACCATGGACATCCTCGTCATGGTCCGGCCACTCCTCATAGTTGACTTTGAGGTAGCCTAATGATTCTTCAGCCCTCAGCCGATGTCTAGCAGGTTGATTGTGTGGTGCATACCCGGGTGATAGACGCACTCGTCCTCTTCTCGCTCCTCGGCGAGGTCAAAAGTTTCGCCACAGCGCTTACAGGTGGTCCAACGAGGCAGGATCTCCGGCGCGCCCTCAGCATCGTCGACCCCGGGCTCGGCTGCGGGCAACGGAGGAGGGTTCGCGGCGACTAGGTTCTCGAAAAGCGTTTGGGTCGAGACCGCATCGTCAGCGACCATGTTCGCTAGAACATCCCGGAGCCTGTCCTCAGGACATGTTTCTATTGCCTTGTACATCTGCTGGCGGGCTGCTGCGCTCAGCTGTCCATTATGATGGGCCTGATTCTGACGCGGGCCCGGTACAGGACACGGATCATCTTCCGGTTCGCTGTCGTTGGTGAGGTCTACGACGTCTCCTCCAAGTTCCGGTGGCCTGGGCATGCATATGCCAGCGGCGACGTAGACGTCTGCCAATACCCTGTAATTCGAGTTAGTATGTGAGGTGAGCGATACTGTAGGACGCATTACGTGGATTTGCCCGTCCGACTTGGTACGTATTGCTAGTGGCACGTACCTAACAACTATGCCGCAATCTCGATACCAGATAGTCAGTTGAAGTCAGACTAGCGCATACAGCGCTAACACGTCATAAGCAGAAATATTGATCATTGCGTGTATAAACGGTCTTCAGACTGATCAAGTGACTTAAGTATCGAAATACGTACTAGTACTAGGTCGGGGGACGCTTCAGTCTATTCGTTAAACTGGGAGCGTGCTCGGCGTGTCTGATTAGAAAATGCTGGCAGCTAGTAAATAATCCAACTCAGTGGTCATGCACACTGACACTTATGTCTAGAGTATAAGTAGTAGAGTCGGACCTACTTACTTTTGCTCCACGTGGCGTGCAACTCCCGGCGCTTGTGCGTACTCACTGCGGCAGCGGTGTGACGCTGTGTACCATTACTCGCTCCCGCGAACTGCGCATGCTGACCATCTCTCCTCCAATCTTACGGTCGAACACGTTCAGGCTGTGTGTCTGACGCCGACCTTGTGGAGCACTGGAACACGACCACCGGAACACGACCACCATCGATTGAGATGAGTCGTCAGCATAAATCGGACACTGGCAGCTCTTCAAGTTGAGCCTGAACGTCGGATCAACCCTCGAGTCCAGAGGCAGATTGCCGTGGATGCGAAGTTACCATTGCTTGATCTGCTCACAACTCGGCACACTCGGTAAGTATCCATCTCTGCAAACTTGCTTCAGCTGTCTCATACTACAACAGCAATAGAGATGCACTCTGGACCGCTTCGTCGTGAGCCCGATGGTGGCTGCAGTTGACTTGTGGGATGAATGTACGGAATAAATTCTCCTAAGAATCAAGATTGGCGTATACGGCGCATATACTCGTCATTTAAGGTGTATAAAACTACAGACCCCTACATTGGACAATTCGATCTTTCGAGGTGAACATCTGGTCCGTGTTGTCGGCGACTTCGAATCCTGACGTGGATGCAGCAGCACACGGTGGCCTGCCTAATCGCCGGTGAGCATCTGCTCTTCTTCACATGGCAGACAGCGTGCTAATCTTCTCGTAGCTTCGTGACACATTGCTCCTGCTGCCACTGGGCCCATAACCATCGGATGCGTGTGACGTCGAACAGCAGCTACGCATCTCATCAGTCGTAAACCTCATCGCCACGGAAGGGCCGTCTCATTGTTCTCGTTCCCAGGATCACCAAGTTGGCCGCTCTTGACTCATCGCTCGGTATGGCCCTTTGCTGAGCTGCGCGAGAGCGAAGCTACGTGACCAGGCACTTCCTGCGAATTCATAAAGCAAGCTTTTACTGGGGCTGTACCAGTACAGATAGTAGCGCATGGTACGCGGCCCATACGTCCGTAGATCGGACTACTTCAACGGAGTCTCAGGTAACCTCTTCGGCACCGCGCTCACAGATATGTTAATGATCCACTTGACCACCGCAGTTGCATCTGCATAACAGTGAGAAATTGTCAATTGCTCAGACGGGTCTCCTTCAAGCAAGCTCGTTCAACGCGTAGCAATTTCCCCAGCAGAGATTCCCAAGGCGAGTTGTTATGTTGCTGGCAGCATGCACGTCCCGTGTGATGTGTCTTTGGTGATCAGGCACGGGTATTCTGCGTGCCTGAAGGTGAATCTTGCCCGCGCATACCGCGCGCGTGATTCGGTGTGAACACGGACATGGTCGAAACGGCCGCCGCTATCGCTCCGTTCTCTCAGATCCGCGGAGTGATTGAGGCGATGCCTTTCATCTTGCTGACGCCTTGGTACTGCCCAGATGTGTCATGCTTCTGCACTTACCGCTTGGGCATGCCGACCACATGCTACAAGTCAGGTTAGTACTGTTGTGGTCTGGCCGCGGCGCCTGAAGACCCTGGAGTCAGGCTCTGCTCTCAGGCTGACCACGATGCTCTACGCGACGTGGCTCGACTTCCCCCGCACGAGAATGCCATAGGAACTAGTGATACGAAATGTGGTTCTGTAGGTTGGGTCAGGCGCGCATTCATGGAGGACTCCGGACTAGAACGCTCAGTTGCTGTTCCGACTGATCAGATCGGGCTCTAGGAAGCGATCAGGAATTTCAACGGGATGAATGCCGAACAATACGTATGACATGGCCTTAGGAAGCCTTCAGCATCGTGACGCACAACGGTAAGTCGCTTCAGTAGGGAACCCACGAGACAATAAGACCTTAGACAGTGTGGTGTATTCAGCAAAGTGAGAACGACGGCAAGCAGGTACTGACAAAGCTACAAAGCAGGCTACTATTTCATACATATGTCTAAACCGGCATTTTTCGCGCGTACCAGACGTCGCGTAACGGCCCCACGAGACGAACATGCGGTCGTGGTCCGGAAGGAGCCTCCGGGGCTTATGGAGACCTCAAGACTTTTTCAAGCGGAGCTGCCATCTCTTCGGGATTGCCAACCCAATGTACGATCTGGTCTTTCGTGGTGATGATGAAGACTAACGCCGTGAATCAGTCTTCGAGAAACCACAATGAGTGGGAAAGAAGCTCACCTAGTGGAATCGATAGGTTTTGACCTGGCTCGAAAAGGCCTACGGAACGGTTCTTAGTCGATACCCCAAGAGGTTAGTCAGCACGGCTCCCTCACCTTGCACAGCGACACGGTGAGAGTCGATGTATATCGGGTAGTTCATGTCACTCCGGCCATCGATGAAGTTCTTGACGATGGGCCGGTCAATTGCCGTTTTGTTGAAGATGCCTTCGTGATTGAAGGTGATGACTTTGACGTCCGGTTTGGTCGCATTAATCCTCGACAGGATGCCGCACACCACATGACAAGGCTGGAGAGGGATGTCTATTGAGAAGTGACATGGAAGCAGGACGGAGCCGCACGTACCCGGCACCAACTGAGAAGGGGTATATTGCGGTTAGCTATCTGACGTTCTGCCGAATAGATAAGCGACGACACTCACGATGCCCAGAATTCGATCAAGACGACCTTCTTGTTTCTCCACCCGTCTTTGCTCGGTCGTATGCACTCAAATGCATCCGAATCAAGCCATGACAGGTCCACCCTCTTGCCGAGGAGGGGGCTTCGCCACCCCGGGCGGAGGAATGCAGGGGGGCCCTTCTTCATTTGCTCCTCGAGGGCTTCCCAGGTCGGTAGCCGTGCCTTTTTCATAAAGCGATCCACCACCGCAGGGTCGTGTGTTGCCTTGAAGCGCGCTTCGGCCAGCTGGGTCAAGTGGTGTCGCGCGTGGAAGCGGGCAGGCGCATACCTACGGCGGCATTCCATCTGGCTGACGTTCGCCGGGCGAAGAGCGATGTCAGAGACCAGTTCTTGTCGGGACATGACGATACGAACCTTGATCCCACTTGTCCTCATATAGTGGCTGGAAAATGGACCAAATATTAGCGCGAAAATCGTTCATGGCTGCCAGCTCTTCTGGCGACTCTCTACCGGTCGGGGTAGCCATGGCTTGGGTGAGGTGGCGAGCTCGAAACTTAGTGGAATGACACGACGTGGACTGGAGTTCACGCTGCCGTTTTATGGGGTGCTGGATGAGAATTAGGAACAGACAAATGGCTCATAGAGGGCGCGCATTCGGCAGTAAGTTGGATAGGAGCTTCAAGATGAGCGGCAGCATAGAGGGAGAGATCTATATACGCCTGCATGGAAGGGTACGTCGTCGGCCTGGGCCAGCCAATCAATCATTAGAGCTAGAATACCCCTCGGCGCTTCCCATCACCAACAACCTCAACGTAATCTCGCGTTTCCTTCACCTTTCTTCCTTTTCCAAGTCCCTGACCTTTCATCATCCCGTTACGTGTTCGATCGAGATTGTCATCCGACGCGACCCACCAGTCATAATGAGTTCTGTCCCGTTTGGGCAACACACATCTCCACGGTCCGTGGCAACTGGTTGTGCAGTGCATAATCTCTTGAACCAATGGGTTATCTAGTAAAGACTACGATGAACAAAATGGACGTTCAGGGGATTGAACCCTGGTCCTCACGCAAGTTGACAAGTGCAAAGCGTGCGCGCTACCACTGTGCCAAACGCCCACAATATAATTTCAACGTAGCTTATACATATCATTTTTGCCCTTTAAGCATAAGCAAGCAAGGAATACCAAGAAATGCGTCATGGTAGGTGCATGCGCAAAGGATTCTCTCTCCAGAGTCTCCACGGCGCTGGCAATAGACATGAAATGGGAAGTCGTTCACACAAGATATCTGATACAGACGACTAAGGCATATTTACGTGACAAGACTATTGACTATCAAAGGACAGTGCAGCCGCGCAAGCGGCGCGCAGCAGCCAGTGCGTGTCTGAATGCGCCGGCGGGCGTACTGCGGCTCGCAATGTCAGCCGCGTGAGCCCCAAGGCCAGAAGACGGGTACAGTCCTGTGCGAGACAAACACGTCAGCATTCCCCTTCACACTAGGCGGTACAATCCGTGAGTCAGGAATGTATGGAAGCGGATACGTAAACCTCGTATTAGCAGCGAGGGCATGACCTCTCCTAGCCCCCCAAGGACAGCTAAAAGAGCGGGCGTGTCCGTAGAATCCGTGGGTAGGCTGGGATAGGAAGATTTCAATGACAAGCCGATCCTCGTGCGCGGACTGCGGGACCCCAGGAGGTTCCGATGGTGCATTTGAGAAGGCATCAGAACAAGTAATCATAGCAGTCCATAAGGTACAGCAATGAAACCATATGTGGCACAGAAGACATAACATGAAAACACGTTGTGGCTGGAACCGGCGCGTGTAGGCCTCCGCGCAAGAAATTGCTGCATATGTTCGCTGGTGCGTGACGCACGGATGCGTCAAAAGCGCCAGAGAGCATCGACACATGTATGATAAAGTGGACAAGCTGGAGCCTTATCGGTGCGGCAATCTGCTCATTGCTGAATGCGCAAGCAAGGCCCCAGTGGGAGAGATATACATCGATTGAATGTGAGAGGCGTTACGCACCGTTTATATTCCCGCCATTTCGGATCATTTGCAAACTTTAAATTGCCCGCTCTCTGTAAATCACCACAGCGTGGTTACCTTTTCCGGCGGAAGAGCCCATACAGGAACTCACCTCCAAGGGCGGCACGCCGGACACATTACGCAACAGGAACCATGTCATGAGCGGACTCGCGCCGGCTAGCAGCCACGAAGCGCGGGGGTAAGAGGGCGCGCACAACGAATTGACAGAGAGTAGCCATATTCCGGTCCACAGGCCCACCTCTCCAACATAGCTGAGAAGCAGATAGCGGTCAATTAAACCATGTATGTCGCGGAAAGTTGAAGTGCAGCTGCGACACCTACTTCGGATGGCGGCTAATGCTCCACAGGCCGCTGGTTATGAAGCTTTCGTCATGCTCCTTATTGTCTCTCGCTCGGCGCCAGACCGACTTCTGCCTGTCTGCGACTGCGAATAATAAGTCAGGGTCCTTTACGTTGTCGTCTGGAAGAGTCCGGAAAGATTGCAAAGATACCCACTGATCTCAAATAACCAGGAACCGGTAAACAAAGCAAGCGAGAAGTAGTCGAATGAGCGGAGCGGCGGGTGCAAAGATGCAGGTAGCGCGTTGACCTAGTTAGGATTATCATCCCCGACTGCTTGTATTCAGCGCCGCACAAACCGACTCACCATATATACGGGTAGACCGACCACAAACACCCACGTAGCTACGCAGTTATCGAAGCATATATTAGGTTGTACGAGGGAAGATGACTAGGACGATACCTTGGGCCATCCAGAAAGCTGTGAACGTCGCCGGCTTGTGCTTGATTTCGTCGAATCTTGAGTCGCCCCCTGCTTTCATTGCCCTCTGTGGGACCATGATCTTCAGCTTATACCCATTTCTCAGTAGGGTCTAGCGCTGACCATGACTAAGAAGCTACCGAGCCGCGTGCTCCAGGCAACAATGGCTGCACTCAAAAGTAATTGTCTGGGCGCAAAGCTGGTGATCGGAGGAAGCCGAGCATTGGGAAGGTTGTCCCAGTACTTCGCCTTAAAGGATGGATAGTAGAGCGAGGCAACAGTGCTTGTAACAAATCCAAGTGATCCACCAAGGTCATAAAATTTCTCGTTGGCTTGTGGGACGAAAATAAGTGCCAGCACTACAGAGGACGTCTTGAAGTAAGCTACAGTGTTGAATTTTAAGAAGTGGACGACGTACCGGATTGAAAACCGTACGACGTCGCTGCGGTCGGCAGCAGGCTTGAAAATATCGACATTTGTAGTCTCAGCAGACAACACGGTCGTCTGCAGGTTGTCTATTAGTCTCTGGCACCTCGATGCTGTCCGCACACGGACCACGGTACTCTATGTCTCGCCGACGAAGAGACGGTTAAAGGCCTTTGTCTAGCGGGTGAGATGGTGGTAGCGAAGAATTGGAGTACGCATTGGATGGCGCCCCTTGGCGTTCCATCCGAATGCGGAATCCGAGTTGTACAGAATGTCAGTGAAGTTGGCAGGAAGGCAGCCATGACGCATGGCACGTGATCGTGACGCGTAGTGGTGACATCATGCGGGCCTTGGCACTTGCGACCGGCGCGGGAGCCTGATCTAGAGCGCGGACGTGACTGGCCCGCAAGTACTACATAGCACACTGGCATACAGTATGTATACTTATGAGGCTCCGAATTGTCGACGCCATACGTTGCACAAATACTGTTGCTGACCTCCTCCTGTATGCCTCTGCGGTGTTTGCTGGAATCGTCTACTATCGCCGCATTTATCAAGGAATATCGACTAACTCGTTGGACATAGAACTTGTATGATGTATCAGAATACGCCTCATGGCTACCAACGGTCATGTCAAGCCCCAGAGTCAGTCTTACACAAGAGCTCTCCGACCCACACACCGCATCCACCGCCCGAAGACCATCCTAGACGCAAGGCGCACGAGACACACGAGATCCCTGATACCGGATGGCGGGGCGAACTGCCGAGTATGAAGGGCGGTACGTACGAGAAGGATTACATGCACAAGCCGCCATATGAATGGAAGAGCGAGGGAGAACTTTTTCGACCAAAATACTACTTGTACGCTACTTTTTCTTCCCATCTTTGACTGGACAACTAATACATCGATTGCGTAGGCAATGCTGGTGCGGGCATGTTGCATTTGAGTTCCACGGCGACCCGCTGGACGCAAAACACTGCCACTGTTGCCAATGCCAGCGTCTGCACGGTGCACCCTTCCAATGGGCCGTGATCTTCCCAAAAGTATGGAACCGCTTGTTCCAGTTACACTACGAGAATTCTGATGCACCTGCATATTAGACTTCCGTGCGAATGGTTCGCAACGAAGGAAATGCGCTGCATTTCTTCTCCACAGAGGATCAGACCGCGGAGCACAGTGTCCCATGCAAGGTGTCATGCAACGTTTGTCGGTCGCCGATCTTCGACGAGGGTCGCAACACAGTGCTTGCCTATCCGTCCTCCTTCCGGTTCAAGGATAATCGCATTCCCCTTGATTTCCAACCAACGGCACACATCTTTTATGGTCAGCGGTGAGGATTTACCTCGCGCACAGGCGATGTACGGCTGCTGAGCGACTTCGGTCAGTGTCATGGATGTACCTGACGGCGTACCGAAGTGGTCAGGTCACAAGGGTGAAAGTAAGCTCATGCAGGAAATAGAGGAAAAGGAAGGGTATGCTGCGCGTTGATTTGTGCTGCATTCTGCATTATCATAACGCCGCTTCTCTCTTCCAGGACCTTGCCGAAATACAAGGGCAAGCCGTACACATACACGAAGGGGGAGAAGGAAGCCCAAGGCCCAGATGTGAGTATCGGCATACGGCACAAACAGCAGTAAGAAGTAGACATTGAGATACACATTCCACAGACATGATGTATTCTGGCCAGCACTCATCCGCAAAGCTGTAAACTACCATCGTTTGTGTCTTATAACGTTCTTTTAGTACTGTGTATTTCTAGATAGTAGCAGCAATATTGTCTCGTGCCATAATTTGCGTACTGGATTTCAAAGAACAGCATGCTTTTAAGCAGTGGATATCCCAGAGTGACTCGTCGAACTCGGCACGCGACAACCTCATACTTAAGAGTCGAGATAAGGACATCAAACGCGTCTGTCACATGCACGTGCTCGGTGACAACTGGAGGAGCACCTCAGTTACTACCCCCAGTCAAGCAGCCCCGGCCGCATGTACACAACAATCGAACATTGACCACTGGCTGTTCATTAGGTCAATGCACATCTTTGATTTGGTGGAACTTACGCGGCAGTGGGTTTGACGCGTCCTTTGCATAACAAAAGGAACCATGACGATGCGCACTGCGCAGCCGCTAGACCGCCGACGGTCACTAGTAGCGTTGGTGCTGAAACCGGTGCCCGAACGCGACACAATATTGCAGTCGATCTCACAAGGAAGACTGCCTTCACCTCAAGTAGAGTGGCAAGATTCATGTTTATTCCTCCGACTACAGCTTAGACCGATGATGCTACTGTGAATGACTGTCCAGGCTGAACTCGAAGCACAGTCAAATAGCTACAAACAGGAGATGAGCTCGACACCTTGAAACGAGCCCAAGTTAAAGCTTACCGCAGACGTCAGCTGTAGCGTCCGGACGACGGCTGTTTACTTGCTCTTCGGGGGCTCGGCGCAGCCGCACGTCGGCCATGCGCAGGTGCCGCCGTTCTTCTCAGTAGTAGCGCACTTAACGGTGTCCTGTATGTAAAACACCAAGTGAGCGGTGACCCCCAAATGATCTACCTGATGGGCGAGTGCGGAGCAGTACTCACAGACATTGTGTTCGAGTGTTGTATGTAGTCGAGGACTGGGGATCCGTCGATCATCTGTCGTGCTTTTATAGCCATGAGAAGGCCCCTTCCACGATCGCGATCGCATGTACCGACTCCCCCGACAGTCCGTTACTCCCGCAAACACGCAGTCACGCATTGGCTGTGATTGTCTTGCCAATCGCAGTGATCATGTATGTCACCAACGCTCTGACTCCTCAAGCCCCACACCGCGAGTCTCATTCCCTCTGCGACGGCGGTCCGACGGCCTAGTGTGGATGCCCTGTCCTGCGAGCGTAGGCAGCAGCACTTCCTTGGCGGTCTGCTGAGGTCCCTTCCGCCCAAAACACTGCCAATTCGGGCTAGACGGGTGCAATTATCGGCCTTTCATCAACCTCGTCCGCCTTCGGGCCAACGGATAGCCGTGACATTTACTCGGTCCTGGAGGCCTTGGCTTGCGTGCGCCTAGTATTGACCACTCTTTCGGTGGACAATGACGGAGAATGACGCTGTACATCGACAATAGCCACGCTATCGATCGCACTCCCGCACTAGGAGAGACGTTCCGCAGGCGATAGTACCTCGCGTACGCGATCGATAGCGGTCACTAGTGTACGTTACGATGGGCTCATGTGCCGAGAGCTCTCGGACATTCATGAGCAGCTCATTCAGTACAGCTGGGGAAATAGACATGGAGCAGCTGGGACCGCGCAGCAGTTGAACCGTGCTTCCGGAAGGCAACGCGAGTTGTCGATTTGATACCTGTGGATTGCGAGGAGCTGCCAGGAAGACTCACCCCGGAAAATGAAGTTCAATACTCGGTATACGTTTGGCCGGAGACTGCAGAAGACGTTGAGAAGTGACGGGGTTCTGCCTGATTCTGCACTGCGCCGTTCACGAGACCACCGTGTTCCGTGGGAGCACAACCTGCTGTGAATTTAAGCTCTGTCCTCAGATAGCTGTGTGGATACCTTGCCTATGTTCCTGGAATCGGTGAGCACTGCTGCGAGGTGAGTAATTATGGACCTCGTTGCTGAACCGGCGCTGCGCTGGTAGAGGTACTCTGAATGATGCGCATTGTAGTTCCTGGTCGACCGTTGTAAGCTCTAGTCAAACAAGCTGGCCACAAGGAACGACCTTAGCCATCGCATGAGGAAGCTCCACACCTTCTTCGAGGCCGTACGGGGTTCCACAGCCTCCACGACACTGTCACGGCACTACAGCCACCTATCTGCACCACAGGCTGGGCCAATAGGGTAGCGACGATGACAGTGAGCCAGTCGTGGAGAATGGATTGACCGCCATCCTCGCTAATCTAGGACGAATGACCGTCGGCGCATTTGACGACACTCGGATCGGAGCACGACTGCTGCCCTTCATATAAAGGAGGCCACTTTCGACTGGCCGACCTCCAGTCCTCGACTACCACCCACATCTGAAATCACCATGTCTGTGAGTAGGGCATTCCATCTCCTGTAGGCAAAGAGCAGATCACTAATCGGGTGATACAGGACACCGTTAAGTGCGCTAACGTTGAGAAGAACGGCGGGACCTGCTCCTGGCCGGCATGCGGCTGCGCTGAGCCCCCGAAGAGCAAGTAATCGCTCTCACATTGTCGCCTGCGCCGTGGCTTGAGGTAAGCGCATGTATTTTTATGTGAAAGAGTAGTAGTACTCACCCATATCCCCTGATTTGATAGCTACGAGTGGGTTGATGGTGCCGTACGATCCCATACTATGAGGAGTCGATGCATATTCAAGTTGTAGCAGAATGCATAATTTCCCCTGATATTGCATGAGTGTGAGAGACCCATGGAACAGTCGCTCGATTGTCCGGCGGACGGAATGCTGAGTGGTTGAACGACTGGCCTGATCAGAACGTCTACGTGAGCCGTCTGCGCCTAGAATAACCCCCCCTTCACGACAGACCCTCCTGAAGTGTTGGTGAACCCGCAATCACCGCGCAATTGATGTGGAGGTCGAGGTACGACGTGCGTTGAGGAAGCAGTAAGACCAGCTGCTCCTCGATGAGGAAATGCTCTAACCACACATCCAAAGGGAGGGCGAACATCACCCACAAAGGTATGCGCACATCACATGCATTCGCTAAGCCGCAGTAAAATACCCGCGTTGATGTACTGTTTCACGCTGTCATGAAAGGTGGCTTCAAAGCGAAATACGGGCATGCAGAGTGGTTGTCGTACGCACCAGATATGGTATAGCCTGACTGAGAACACATCCCACCCACGAGGAAGCCCTGTGCCGTCCGGCAATCCGTCAAGATGAGCCGTCCGATGACAAGCACAATGGTCTGGTGTGCACATTATCAGATAAAGGGACCCGGGACATGGTTTGTCGAACAGCAGGTGATACTGCGTGGAGTCTGAGAAGGGCTCCATGCACGTCCGGGCGCCTGAATATGTCCCAGAGGTCGACATCGGCCTTCCTAGCATGAAATCCGAGATTGAGTATTGGTCAGAGGTGCTGTCGCCTCGGAGAGACACCCAAAGTAAGCATAATATGACAGAACTCGCCGCTGTGATTGGGAAGCATTGGGACCTATGTACACCAATAGGACATTTTATATTAGGACGGCGGCATCGACTGGTGGTCGTCATTGCCAGATGTGAAATTATGAGGCCACAGCTGACGCCCCCGTACCGCTGAGAGTCAGCATATATAACAGTGCCCCGGTGTGGCAGGTTGCCAGCAGTCACTGACTACTACTACACACCTACACTCGAACACCATGTCTGTGAGTATCCACTCACTCGAGGTAGAACATGCACTGTACTCACCCGTTGTCGCAGGACACCGTGAAGTGCGCTAACGTCGAGAAGAACGGCGGGACCTGCTCCTGGCCGGCGTGCGGCTGCGCCGAGCCCCCGAAGAGCAAGTAGAGCGATGGCGTCTAAACGCTGCAGCTCATGGCCATGGTAAGCGCACCTTTTCCGAGCCCATGCCAGTCCCTTGCTAACGAGTTGAATTGTTGTTCTAGCCAGTAATATCTTCTGCATACTTGACCTGGATGCTCATCTCCAGGCGGTCCCAGATCGGTCTTAGCTGTAGTCGGCGATCCCGGATGGCTTATTCATCGTTTTCACTATGCCCCTGAGAGTCGTGTAGATCATCGGAAATCATCTTCGGTACGAGAATGAGCGAGATCACTTTGCCAACCCGTGTTGCAACGCACCCACACTAAGGCTCGATGGTCTTTGATCGCACTCCGCTGAGCCTCGGGAATCGGAAACCTTCAGTGCCAAACGCGAAGTCAGACCAGTTGGGCCCGATTTGTGTGCAGATACACGGCTGGTTCAAACACTTTTAACAAGTATACTGGAGTGAGCTGTGGCCTTCGCCACTGTTCCGCGCTGGAGTCGTTTGCAAGCGGACTGCTCGGAGGCGCTGCTGGCGGCTACGGCAGCGCAAATAGCAGTACTTTTATAAGTAGTTAAAAACTTTTACGGTTTTACTGAGCCTGAGTCAGCTGATTGTCACGGACGCAAGAGAGTCATCACAATCACGTGCTGTGACCGACCGTGTTGCCAGTCTGAATCTGAGTAACAACTTTTCGTCATCGGGATGAGCAGTTGTTTACCGTTACGAGTCAGCGTTGAGATTTTGAAACCTTGAAGCTGAATCGTTGACATCCCCTGTGTGCAGTGTTCATAGCGGTTCATCCTCTCCGTCTATTTTACAAGCTCTGTAATAACATATAGTGATGCTCTTCGTCTACAGTGTGGCAATATCTGTGATTAGCCTGCAACATGTAGACTACTGAATTACTGCAGGAAGCCTAGTATGGAAGGGTACAGTAGATAGTGACACCAGCCTCGGACGCGATCCAGCATACTACCAGTTAAGATGCGTTTCCTGGACCCCAGTCTACGGACCATCATTATCATTACAATTATGTGCCAGGCCGCTGCCTCACTGTTTGCCTACCGGACATCATTGAACCCGCAGGGTCCTAGCGATGTAATTGTACTCTGCCGCCGACCTTTGAACGTATAGGACACCGATAGTCTCTCCTGGCCGACCCTGAAGACGAACTTTATAAAGGATCGGTCAGTGGTGGTGGTCTAGGGTGTCGACAATCTGCCTGCCTCGTGCAATGACCGCTTGGGCCAAGTACTGCCCGCTGCCCGAGATTCGAGGACACGAAACCCACCATCCAGCACAATCTGTACATGTGTCCAGAAGACAAGCTTAAGCCGTACACCACGTTACGGCGCATTGGTAGGTAGACTCGCAACGCCATCGCACGCACGACTTCACCGACTCGGAACTACTCAGGCTGGAGCTAACCAGGCCAATGCACAAAAGGCCGCGTTGGTACTGTTTCCGTGCTATCACCCGCTGTGTCTTCTGTGGGCATGCTGACTCATCTACTCATACATGTCAATGACGAACTCGTCACCGGCCCTTCAGCAGGACCAGTCAGTCTGACGCACGTTCACAATCAACATCATGGACCGGAACATCGGGTCTCAGAGGCTATCGCGCGCGTCGGTTCATGAAGTAAATATATACTGCGACACGATCCGCAAGATTACTGGGTAGGCCAGTATCGTGGTTAGTCCAGTAGCAATACCACGCCATCAGTATTATACATAGCCTACACCAAACGTGGTCCGCACAGGCGTAGCAGGCCTGGGACGTTCATCCCGCCTGAGGTGGGTCATGGCATCGGTATGTTGGTATCATCTTGCGTCAGAGGCGCAACGAGCATGCCGGAGTAGAGACGGGGCGGCCCCCGGGTATAACCCCCGCACGCACCCCAGTTCGAGGACCAGGCCCGCCGAAGTCACAACTGTTCACCGCCACATTACGGCCCGTTGCTGCGGGTCATGGTACGCACCCTGGATCTTGCTGCAGCCGCGCCGGCTGCGTAGTCCACGGTCCACACGTCGAGAGACTCTCATTGTACGTCCGACCTACAATTAGTACACGGCGAGAACCAATGCTACCACTAGTCCATGCCCATAGAAACACAAATACAGGAGGGAGAGCGCTGCATCTATAACTTCAGTACGAATACGTTAAACATAGAGGACATAGTAGACGAAGAGGAAGGGCCGAAGGGGATCGCGGGATAGATACACGACATTATACTGATGCATTGTGATGAGGATGGTAATAAAGAACGCGAGGACAGATGCTACGGAGATGAGACAGGAGGGGAAGCATCACAATGCAGATGGCCAAGATGTCGAGTGAGCGTTGCGTACGGTTGCATATGGTTGTACATGTGGGACCTCCAGAAGCGCGACACGAGACGAAGCGACAGCATTAAGTACTCGTATTGAGGGCGGTATACAGAAATTCGGCACCGCCTGTCCATGGCAATACCTAATGAAAGGGAAGAACCATAGGCTTGTTCATAGTTCGGCCGGAATCTTTAGAGAAAAGTATGGATGGGCGAGTGCGTCGCGTACGGATATCCGGAGCACAGGGTCGAACGTCAGCAACCTCTTGACGAGGTCGAGGAAGTGTACGTTGACGCTGTCCCTTGGGTGGATGATCTCCTGCTTAAGAAGATGAACACGCTGCTGCACAAATGTAACGCCAAACTAACCTGTAGGCTCCGGCATGCCCGAACGTCCTTCTTACTCTGCCGTGAGACCTTCGGTTTAGGCCAATCGAGTTTGCCCTCTTTGAAGAACTCTGGCTTCGACCGAACACCTTGTCGTAAGAAGCGTTCTGTCATCTTTCCCATTACTTGTTCCATCATCGCAAGATGTTCAAGGTTGTCATGAGTCTGGAAGAGGGCCATCCCGGTGTAGAACTCAACCAAGATGCAGCCCAGCGAGAATGCATCGCACGGGTACGACCACCCGAGACCTACGAGCAATATCAATGCTCCAGAAGCGACGCACATAGTCAAATACTACTGACCGAGTATGATCTCAGGTGCACGGTAGTGACGAGTCGATACGACGTTCGAATGGTACTCGTCCTCGAATGTCGCCGAACCGAAATCAATTAGGCGGATTTCCGTAGACTTCAATATCCTCTTCGCTTTCGTTCCTCCGTTACGCTGACAAACTGTCAGCATCTCGAGTGGCGCCACGCAAAAGTACACCTACTCTGCCTGGTATGGGGATATGTGCGGTCCGATAATCATTGTTAACCAATAAGATATTCTCCGGCTTAAGATCGGTGTGGATGAGGTGAAGGTCGTGAAGAACTGTTAGAGGTGCAATCAGTGAGAGAGCGTAAGTCACAGCTCCGAATTGCATACATGCTACACTGCCAAGGAGTTGCTTTGCGAATGATTGGATGTGATGCCGAGGGAAGGGTGCGAACTCGTTTTCCTTGAGGAAGTCATACACGCACATTCCCAGCAACTCCGAGACGAGGCAAATATGGTTACGGTGGTCGAACCATTGTATTAGATGGATACATTTGCTACGAGGTAGACGCGTTTGAGTAATCGATCGCGACATGCGCCAGTTGTTACTCACTTGATGTTTCTTGGATCCCTCTCCTTCAGCTTTTGGAGGACACGTACTTCCATCTTACTTGCATCGCGGTATTTCGGGATGGCACGGATAATCTTGATAGCGACCTTTTTGTTCGTTTCGGTATCGACTGCTTCGACTACCTTGCCGAACGTCCCCTGACCAAGGAGCCGCACTGTACGATCTGAGGATAACTATGAGACATTGCGCGATTTGGCACAGCGGGATACTTACAACGACGATGTATGATATCGTCGGGCACAACGATGTAGTGGCCCTCTTTGTCGTCGCATGGGACTTCCTTGGATGCCTTAAGACGAGTCAGTACGAGTGCTCCGCGTCAGATGAAGATGGTCTACCTCGTCAATAGTTGCGCCGCTGCCACTGGCGATGGACTTATTGGCAGTCAATTGCTGCAGATGTCCGGTGGCGGGCCTCTTCGCGACAGTGCCTGCGTCATCAGCGATATCCCGTCTCCGCTTCTTCGCCGCAGGCCCAGGAATCGTGATGGAGGAAACGCTTGTCGACAGTGCTTGTGCCTCCTGGGCTGCGCGCGCCCTCGTGCGGATGGGAGCGGAGTACAACGGGGGTTGGTACGACGTCGAAAACATGTGCGACGTGGAGGGGGACGCGGTCGTCGGTGGGGGAGTGTCGTCGATGACGATGACATCGCGGACCTTGCCAGCACTATCGACCTCCTGGACCTCGCTGTAACTGACTGTGTATTGATGGGCAGCCCGCTTGCGTTTGCGCGTTGCGGGGGGCGTGGGCATGCCGGTGGAATTGCCGTTCAGCGGGCGATTGAGGGACGAGTGGGAGTACTGGGCGAGCAGCTGCGGTGCCATGGCATGCACGGCGGTCTGCATCACAGTGAGGGTGGTTGTAGACGTCGTGGTGGTACAAGTTAGAGGGGAAGTGTGGGGAGTTTATCACAGTGATACATCCAGGACGAGTGCAACTGAGCAGGAGACGCTGCCCACGGAGCCTTATTTGTTGTTTGGCTGAGCCACGCCTTCAGCCACTCTTATGAAATCGCCTCTCTGCCGCGACCAAGCTCCCCTCGCTGCCTCACAGCGATCTCGACAGACTGTAAGGTATATCTTTGCTCTATTCTGCAGTTCAAGCAGGTGGTTGCCGCCCCAATAACTTGGAAGATGTGACTTGAAGTGGCCGCGCTGTGTTCGCCCAACATGGGCGTCTCGGGGTGTCATGTTCCGCCTTCAACCTCAACCACCCGCTTTCCGGCTCACAGTCTCCTACCGGCGCTGCGCTCTCGCAGTACATGCACCTACTTACCATCTCGTCAGATTCACTTTCTCATTCCTCTAGGTGAGAGAAAGTCGGAAAATGCGTGGCGCCCAGCTGGCCGCCGCGGTCATTCCGAGTGTCGATCCTGCACGTGGACCTTACAGCGGCCGGCTCCAGAAGGCGCGAGGTCACTCTCGCGCTGAGTCACTCATATCTCCCCCATCGCATGCCTAGTTACATATTTTTATACCGCTGCGAACATAAGTAGTCATGGTCGAATACGCTGGCCGAGAACATACCCATCAAACATTGCGCGCTTGAGTGTTGACGGAGCACTGACTACCAAAAGGAGAACAGTCCCACAGCGCCAAACAACATCCAAATAACCTGGATTCAGCTCGCCGCTGGGCACGACGACGGCGGCGCCATCTCCTGCCTCTCTGCCCTTGAATCCTGCCGGAGTTGCTGAGGCTCTCTTCGACAATGAGTGGGACGGCGTATATGGTTGCCTCGTCATTCCAGTCAGATCAGAACCGTCAAAATACGGCCTCCAGCAGCGGCAGCGACCACATCCCCATTGATCCTGCTCTAAATGCAGTTCCCGTTGACCCGGCGCTGCTTGCTGGAGGAGAAGCGGAGAACGAAGAAGTGAGTTTTCTTATCTATTCGGGTGCAGCGTTCGACGCGGTTGTGCGCGAGCGCGTCGCGTCGCGTTCCTCCCATCGGTCAAAATAGAAGCCAAGAAAGTTCTGACTCTCGACGCAGGTCGTCCCTCCTTCGGTGCTTGCGTCTCAGCCAAAGTTTGCCCATTTTCGAAACTACTCCCAGGGCCCGCAGGGAGACCCTTTCGCGCCACAGCCGAGCCCCTACCTGCCTGTGGAGGAGTCGACGCCACTCCCTGTCGCGAAACCACCAAAGAAAAGACGCCAGCCTAGACGCGAGGAAGAGTGCGGGTTCTGTGAGGGTGACGACTCAAAGAACAAGCACGGTAGGGCGGAGAGCATGGTCAGTTGTGCGGAGTGCGGACGCAGCAGTGAGTCTCCTGTCGCTGGAACGTTTCATGCCTGTCTCGTACCAAACACACCATACAACAGCGCATCCAAGTTGTTTGAATCTCCCGGATATCGGCGATGTGATGCACTCGTACCCCTGGCTGTGTCACAATTGTAAGAGGTGCGAGGTCTGTCAGAAGAAGGAACGGGAGGTATGTGACGTGCCAGATTATATTCGGTTTGTCTCTTGATGAAAACGTTTCAGAACAAGATGATCCTCTGTGAGCGATGCGACCGAGGTACGATGGTGAATAACTACTTAAGCGCCCTCCATATTTACGTTCGTGTACTAGGTTGGCACATGGACTGCCTGCAGCCACCGTTGGAGGAAGCTCCTCCAGGGACATGGTATTGCCCGTTATGCGAAGGTTCCCTCGCTCAGGATGCTCAACTCACTCCTCGACCCGATATATACTACCCGACAAAAGTGCCACCAGCAACCGATTCTGCTTTCACTTGCTATCCCGCACCCCTCCCTGAACATCCAACCAAGCTACCACCAGAGCACATAGCAGCGTACCGCTCATCATCGGTCGCGTCCTCGTCCCGTCTTACGGATGGCCGTAGACAAGACACGGTTGGGGCGACGGACGAGTCTGAAGCTGACCCGGATGGGGAGGCGACTCCGGCTGCAACGAGACAGAAGCATAAGAAAAAGCAACGTCTGAAGGGGAAGACTCCCGTACGCGACGAGCTCGACGCCGACGATGCAACGCCTTCGGCTCGACCACACAAGCGTGCGCGCGTCCGACTGGCCTCCCCTGCTCCATCATCTTCCCCAACACACAAGTCCGGATCTGGTTTGCGGATCCGTTTACCCTTCCGTGACAAGGGTAAGGCTCGCGAGGACGACTCCAGTGACGGGCCCAAAGGCATGTTTGATGACATCCTCAGCCCCGATGATCGGGACACAGTCGACACAACGATCCTTCCGGTAGACAAACAACGTTTCGAGAGGAGTCGCATTACCGCGGAAGTACGTCATCTCAGTTTTCATTCTGAATGTTGGCTCATGTTGTTTGTAGGAACGACTGTACCCGAAGCCACCTGCGCCCGCACCGGAGGTGCCAGAAACACCTGGGGCAGGGCCGTCGTCGCGACCTCTGCGCTCATCCCATCGTCAGCATCCTTTCGCGGCCCCTATTTCAGAACGCTCCGAGTCGCCCGCGCGCTCAACTCCTGGTCCCCAAAGCCAGAAGGCTTCGGACGGCTTGCGGATCCGCAAGATACGCTTTGGCGAGCACGACATTGATACCTGGTTCGACGCTCCGTTTCCTGAAGAGTATGCGAACATTCCGGACGGCAGGTTGTGGTATTGCGAGTTCTGCTTGAAGTATATGAAGAGCAAGTTCCTCGCTAATCGTCACTTGGTAAGATGCACCCTCCCATCTCAGTATACTAGGCTCTGAATGTTCGTGGTATAGATGAAGTGCAAGATGCGATTCCCACCGGGCGACGAGATTTACCGCGACGGGCCTATATCCATCTTCGAGGTCGACGGACGCAAGAACAAGATATATTGCCAGAACTTGTGTTTGCTATCAAAGATGTTCCTGGACCACAAGTCTCTGTTCTACGATGTCGAGCCATTTTTATTCTATGTAATCACCGAGTTCGACGACGTCGGTGCGCGCTTTGTAGGGTATTTTAGCAAGGAAAAGCGCAGTCCGAAGGATTATAACGTCAGTTGTATCATGACACTTCCGGCTCGACAGCGGCGTGGTTGGGGCCAGCTACTCATTGACTTCAGTAAGGACGGCTAATTCATGACTTCGAATACACAACTAACGTATGTATAGGTTATCTATTGTCCCGAAAGGAGCAGCGGCCAGGGTCTCCGGAGAAGCCTCTGTCGCCACTGGGAGCGATCAGTTACAAGAAGTATTGGACGTTCGCTATGCATAGGTACTTTCGTACAGCATCGCCCAATCCTCGCCTCGAAGGTATGACATCCGCAATATGTCGACGCGTTCTTCACACATTTAGTATGGTATAGATATCAGCGCTGCCACTGGGATGACAATCGAAGACATCTGCAACACTCTGATGCACTTGAAGATGATCAGAACAGATGATCCAGTGAATCGCCCTAAGCCGATGCCCGGGCAGGCTATCAAGTTCCCGAAAGGCAGGAAGAACGGTGTGGCCAGGAAACACCTTCAGCGCAAGGAGACCCATGACGACGAGAAAGTCAAGGGGCCATTCATCGCCCCGACCAAGTACGAAATTGACTGGGATCCTGAGGCGGTAGAGCTCTACCTGACGAATATGGAGACGAAAAACTACGTGACGCTCAAACCGGAGAAGCTGAAATGGAGCCCTTTCATCGTGTCCAGGACGCGCAAATCGGAGCAGTTGCCAACTGCGAACTCAGAGACAGCACAAGCGGTCGGCGCACAGGCTATGATTGCCTCCGACACCATTCCAGCGGTTGTCGAAACGGCGACACCGACGCCCGGGCTCGTGGCAGACCTACGGGACTCGGGCGCAGTACCTGTCCAGTCGCCGTTTGACCTGTTTGACGATGACAATGTGGAACATGCCTCCAGCCCGTCTCGCGAGGTGTCCAGACGGCCACCGGAACAAAGCACTGCTCCCAGTGCAAACGCGATGTCCAGTTCGGCTCCCAATGACACGGCACCGGAGCACGCTAATGGGCCGGTCCCCGAATCAGCGCCGGCAGTAGCACAACCGGAAGAGATGCAGACAGACGAGCAGACGCAGCTAGAACTGGACGAAGCTCTCGCCCGGAAGCTAGCACGCGACCTGCAGATGTCTGACCGTTCCCTGCGCCGGAGGGGCACGATGGAAGCCAGGCCAGAGGAGGCACGTCAGCGGACCCAGGAGGATTCGCCCTCCGTGCGTAAGTCACGTCCCGCGGCTAGTCGTCGGGCATCCGCGCGCGTGACGGCGAGCGTGTCGCCCGTGAAGGCTGCGAACGGCGGGCGGCGCGTGTCCCAGGATGACGAGACGGGGAAGCGGCCTCTACGCTCCCGCACGACAGAGCCTGATGGGCGTGCGGCGGCGTCTGCGAGGTCTGCGTCGCCGCGCAAGCGTAGACGCGTCGAGTCACCTCCGGCCCAGGAGATTGAAGCGACGAGGACACCACTTCGCAGGAATTCTCGCCGTGGAGTAACAGAGGATCCTTCGCCACCTGTACCACGCAGCCAACCGAGACCCACCAGACGGAAGACGGACACAAGCGCAAGGATGCCCTCCCCCGTCAAATCGCGGCGCTCGCTGCGGAAGCCTGTGAGCGACCCAAAACCCTTCGATGGGCCTCATGAGCCTGGAGAGGATGCGGGGGAACCAGAGATCGAGATGCAAGGTGAGACCAAGAACAGTCCACTCACCGGAGCGACGAGTCGACACAGCGTGCCAAGCGAGGACACGGTGGTCGTGACGCCGACTGCTGCGGGCATGAACAAAGGCTCCCCGGGCGGCATCACGGTCGCCATACAGCCTTTGCTGTCTACGGTCGACGAAGGTCATGCCGCACCGTACGACGGCGAGGACGGGATGGACGTCGATGAGGACGAGAAGGACGACGACTACACTGCAAATTATGGGGATCAGGACGCCGAAGGGGAACCAGATGATGACAGGGCAGACCTCGGTGGGGGCTGATGCATGTATGTTTCTATTTTTCGGGGTCTGTATTGCGAGGGGCCGATATTGCGCTGGGGCGTGTACGATGTACTATACCTGCGTTCATGCTGCTGTCTTTATGCTTCTTGTACTTTATGTCGCCACGTAAGTTACGCTGAAATTTCACGGGAATAACATGCCGGGTAACGCACGGGAACGGGGTCTTGTCCGAGGGCGACCGCAGGCTGACAATACAGTTCATCAATATGCTGCTCTGCGTAGACATGAAAATATTACATTATATGCTTACTGTGCACTAAATCTCGTATGTTTGTTGCCAGGGTAAGCCACAACTCGCAAAGCCCTCTGAGCAATCACAACCATTCGGCGTCAGTGGTTCAGGATTTCCGGCCCAGGGGGCGCACTTACCCGCCGCCAGGATGAGCGGGTGGTCGTGAGTGGCGTGCTGGGGAAGGGGGGAAGCTTCCGCGATGCGAAAAGAGAGTGAAAGCCAAGTGAAAGCGCTCTGACCTTGCTGGGGAGGTTAAGTACCTCGATGAGATCTTGATCTCAGATACTGTTTGACCTGGTGGCGTGAGCGCGAAGGTGCCAACTGGGTGAGTTGACCCAAAAGCTGGGCTTGGTCGTGTGGCTGCCCGACGGGCCCCGGTGTCGGAGGGGATGATACTCGGTATGGATGCATCGTGACCTGGGAGTGAGGGCGTCCTGTGAAGAGGCGCGGAAATATATTTTCTGAGAGTTCGCACTACTAGCCGACGTGGACGCGACAAGCAGAGGATATACACGGTGCAGTGCGGTATCGCGATGAGTGCCAATGAGCCGACTTGCGCCTTGTCCGTCTCGTACATAACGCGTAACGCCTGGGCTCTGTAACGAGAGAAACTCTCACAATCTCAAGGAAGTTACTTATGTCACCTAGTATCACGCTGTGCCTGAATTACCAGCGCTATGCGAGATCGGAACGACACCGGTGGGGGGTCTATATATGTTGCTTCTCAAGACTATCGTCAGGGAGGTATTTTGACGCCTACTCAAGGACTGAGAGCCTCATCATATGAAACGGGGGCACGCAGCCTACTAGTATGCCTACGGGCGTGCGCGCGGTTGTTTTTGCGACTGTGCGACTGTGCATTCGGTTTGGAGGTAGGGGGACAGCATGACAGCAATGCAAGCTACTGAAACCAAGCAGCCACTATTCCATTGTAGCATAATTCTTAGCGTTGTCGAGCAAGCACGGATGCCAGGAACCCACGACCTCGCGAACTACGATTCATCACGCCCACGTGACCGTGTCGCTCAAGCTCTCGGTGGCATAGTGAACTGCAAATTTCGCGCATACAGCCAACATACAGCTCTCGCATGTAGGATCCCTCATTGCTCATCAAGGGGATCTCGGCTCTGATCAAATGGCTGTATCTTTCTCGCTAGACTGTCAATCGCGTCGAAATGGCTTCAGTCGCAGACAAGGTCTGAAGTGCTGTCGTCAGCTACGGGAGGCACGACTGAAGTGCACTGTGCCGAGGTGGCTCGGTAATGTAACGGAGGGCGAAAGCAAGAGGAGCTGTTATCCTTCTGGCCTGAAGATGAACAGATTGTTTTCGATGAGTATACGGGCCCGATTTGGAGGAGACAGGCAGTGGACGTTTTCGGAGGCACCAGTACCGCTACTCTTGAATCGAGAACAAGACACCTTTCTTCGACACCTTTCTTCGACACCTGCGCACCATCAACGCACCACCCTCCGTTCCACCATCGCATGCCAGACTGAGAACTCCTGAGGGCTAAGAGCCTGCGGACGTTACTTACTACTGCTCTCACTTGGCGCATTTCTTTCGGACGCCAGCCATGCCATGTGCAGCTGCACTACGTGTACAATTGCTCCTAGTTGAGGTCTTCAACACTGCGGAGCCCCGAGAGATGTGCGTTCGCTTGTCGGTGCGTATTGCGTTCGTTGAATTTGTCGTGTCGAGGTTTTTAGTTGACGACCATCCGATACGCATATTCATAATAATTACAGGCGATGCTGTCAAGGTCGATACCGAGTCGGATATTCGAGCCTTCGAGGTGCATTCCCAGCTGTACAGCTCCGGCGAGGCGATGTCGAAGTCGAGGATGGCGACGCGAACTCGACGCGAACGCTTCTGTGCGCATGCGGGGATGTGCGCGCTCGGGAGCGAACGGATAGGCGTCGAATATTGGTGTTGGGCGAGCACGAGGGGGCCTCTGCGCGGGCTCTGATTGGACGGTGGCCAGGTCGGGGCTACGGGCCAATCGCGTGGCGTCGCGACGGAGGTGGTGGCGGGTTGCGACAGTCGCTCTCCACTCGCCGAAGCGTCGAAGCACCCTCGTCCGGCGAGCTCATATACTTCCGTGCTTCGCTATGCTGCCTCGGTTCCCCACTTCTTCCCTTCCCCCTCTTTCCAAGGCCGGGCCTTCAGCTGTGCTTTCCTTCCTACGGCTGTCCTCTCTTTCCTCGTCCCCTCCGTTCCTGTCAGGTCACAGTTCATCCTTCTCCTGCAGGTCCAGTCATGCAGCTCCCTCTCCCATTCTCCGCCTTTTTGGCCTCCGTTCTCGTTTCGCTCACTTTGCTCGGCGATCTCGCAATCGCTGCCCCTGCAAAGCGCGATGCGAAGATGATCACGCTTCCCTTGAAGCGTGCCCACCAAAAGCGCGCCGATGTTCACCCGCAAGTGGTATGTCAACGTTTCAACCACCAGTGATCCCTTATGACAAAGCTGACCCGACGGGTTTGTAGTACTTGCAGCAGCACCTTAACCGTGGCCTCAAGCGTTATGCGCGCATGACCGGAAACGTCCAGCCAAGTAAGCGCTCGCTTCAGAATAAACTCCAGAAGCGCATGGAAGCCACTGAGCCTCTGATTGGCCGCGCGAACCGCAAGCGGTCGCATAAGGTCAAGAAGAACAATGACAAGAACGTTGGCGCCGCAGCGACCTCGTCCGCAGTAGTGTCGTCTGCGACAAGTGTCTCGTCCTCAGCCTCTGATAACTCGACGGACACGGGCTCTAGTTCTACCGCTGGCAACTCCTCGTCCAGTGCTACCACCGCCGATGGCTTCCCCGAGATTGATCTGGAGGCGCAGACGAACGGTGGTCTTACTGTGGCGAATACGCCTACGGCGAACAATACCCTTGGTCTTGATATTGAGGCGAACGATGTCGGCTATGTCGCAACTGTACAGATCGGCACGCCCCCGCAGGACTTCAAGTTCCTCATGGACACCGGTTCTGCGGACATGTGGGTTGGTTCCTCGGATAATTGCACCACAGAGGGCACCAGCCAGGGCTGCGTACGTTCACGCGACCACAATTCCTATGATGGTTCTCAATGTGCGCTTTGCAGGGCAACCATACATTCCTCGGCACGAACACCTCTTCGAGCTTCGCCCAAATTGGCAAGCAATTCCAAGTAACTTACGGCACCGGGCAGGTGGCGGGTGTGACGGTCTCTGACAACGTTAATATCGCCGGTCTCGCGTTGAACAACCATACCTTTGGTGTCGCGAACGTTGAGAGCACTGACTTCTCCTCGGATACCGTTCCCTTCGATGGCCTCATGGGCCTTGCACAATCAGTACGTCTCGTTTTCACACCCCCTCCCGCAGTAACATTGCGAACTTCGGCTGACGGGCTCGCGTTCACGCAGACGCTGTCCGAGGAGGGCGTAGACACACCGCCCGAGTCGCTGACCTCGAACGGCCTGATCGGCCAGGCGATCGCGTCCTTCAAGATCTCGCGGCTCGCGGACCAGACGAACGACGGCGAGGTGACGTTCGGCGGGCTCGACACGAGCAAATTCGACCAGAACTCGCTCGTAACCGTCGACAATGTCAGCCAGGAGGGCTTCTGGGAGGCCGCGATGGACGCCGTCACCGCGGACGGCCAGGACCTCGGCCTCCAGAACCGCAGTGCGATCCTCGACATCGGCACCACGCTCATCGTCGCGCCACAGACCGATGCAGACGCCGTCCATGCGGCGATCCCCGGCGCACAGAGCGACGGCCAGGGCGGTTACACGATCCCGTGCACGAGCAACACGAGCGTCGCGCTTGGCTTTGGCGGCTCGTCGTTCGCGATCAACCCTCTCGACCTGCTGTTCACGCCTGTCGACGCGAACAACCTGACGGGCGACTGTGTCTCGGGTATCTCTGCGGGCGAGATTGACGGCGCGACGACCTGGCTGGTGAGTGGCATAGTTCAAAACCGGCGTAGGGTACGATCTGATGTTGCTGGTGCAGGTCGGCGACGTCTTCCTGAAGAACGTCTACATGTCCGTCAACCAGAACACGAACCAAATCTCCCTTGCCACGCTCGTCTAGGCGTCTACGCGTTTCCGCCACCGTTGTCACATGCTCGCGCCTCCGCCACGCGTCACGATTCATCTACTGCTATGTCGTTTACTGCTCTGCACGGACTCGCCTACATGTTCACTCGCCTCACACGGACTCACATAGACTCGCTGCTCTACACTAGCCATTAGCCACTGCGGACACTTCGGGACATTGTTCTGCACCGACGGAAATCGCTACTGGAGTTAGTAGTACAGTATGTCCTCACTATACTACTTATCGCTGACTCGGAATAACGGACTGGACATTCTCCTTCCCTCTTGTCTTGTACCTTGCTTCTTGTTCACGGTGTCGTTCCCTTCGCTGTCCCCTCTTTCTGGCCGCCGTCTGCCCGTTACTCAGGTTGGGCGGCACCGATTTGTACGCATACACAGCACCACTGCACTGCAATGAGAGCAAGACCTGCTGTAGCAGGGAAGCGCAGATGAGATTTCATATGTGTGATGACATGGTACTCAGGCTCGGTGAGTAGCTCTTGTTATAGTTCTCGCCATCAACGGCGCATGGTTTGTACTCTACTGGTACGTACTACGTAAGTTGTCCTTTTTCCTCCTGGGCCCCTCGCATCGACAGTTTTTTTCGTTTGATCTCATGGCTGTCCCGTTACGGTATCCCATTTACACCTTCGTTGTAAGGATTGACTATCGATTGTATTCAGTGGATCTCATACTTGGCAAATGTCGCAGAGTGTTCAATACGTTCAGTTCTCAGTCGCGACACGGTCACGAGGGCGTGGTCGGCGCTTGTTTACCGCGTAGAGCCGACTCCTATGATAGAGCACTGGTAGTCCCTGTGCCAAACCACCATTTCCGTCCGCAGCTCAGAACTAGAGGAGGTCTCGTGTGATGGAGTCGTTTCTATACTATCAGGTTCGATTTAACGGGCAATGAACACATGGTTAGCAGCAGAGCGCTACAGTTAATTCAAGGAAACGATTTGGAACGCCATCCTCCGGACTGGATCATGTAGTACAGCCGTGCAGAAACCGTCTTTACTCGAACGGGGATAAGGATCCCCGAATCATCCAGCAAACGTCAGTACTAGACAAGTGATGCAATCACATAGCATCCATGATACACTTGCTTCATCGGTTTCAATTCTGCATCGACCATCCAACAAACTTGCCCGTCGCCTTGGGCAATATCTTCTCCCTCTCCAGTTCGTCGAGCACTTTCTCCAAGCTCTCCCACGTATCGTGGTAGCCCGTCCATCCAGCTGCCCTCGCCTTGCTCATGCTAATTATCAGGTCGTAGTTCCGGCCCAGCACGAAGCCCGTGAACATCCACGTCGCCTTCCCGAACGCATCCTTCTCGAGGCCCTCGCGCTCCGCGAGACGCTCCCACGCCGCCTTGACCTCCGGCTTCTGGCTCCACTTCGTTAAGTCGATCGTCTGCTCGACGTGCGACTGCGGTGTCCTGCCCTGCAGCCCCAGGCCCTTCGCCATGACCGAGATGGGCGGGTTGTCGGCCAGGGGCATGTCGGACGCGTCCGGCGCGGGGCGCGCGAACTGGTCCGCAGGGACGCGGAGCCGGTAGCGCGCGGCAAGCCTGGGCCACAGGTTCGACCAGCTCTCGACGTCGCCGTTTACAACGTTGAACGCCTGGTTCGCTGCGCCGGGCGCCGTAGCGGCCCAGACGCAAAACTCGGCGTGCAGGCGGCTGTATGTGAACGAGTCGAACTTCTCGTAGAACGTCGCACTGCCGGGGAAGGGCAAGTCGCCCGTACCTAGTTCGCGGTGCACCGCGGCGTAGATACTGATCGATGCGGCGAGGTTCATGAAATTGCCTTTGGCGAAGCCGATCACGTCGTTGGGGTATGTGACGACCCACTCGATGTCATGCTTCGCACTGAAGGCATGTAGAATGCGCTGTTGGCGGTAGTAGAAGTTGGGCGGGTAAGGTGGCTCGGGGAGCCAGGGGTCAGACTCGACCATGGGACTCTTGACGCGACCGAGATGAACACCGTATTGCTTTGCGCCGGTGACTAGGATGATACGCTTCAAGTTCGAAGCTGTGTTGTTGATTTCGAGTGCCTTCAGAAAGCTCTCCAGCATGTCGCCTATGATCGATTAACCGATCATATATCTAAGTCTCTTTGGTAAGTCGAGCCTCAGTCATTGTACTCACCGTTGACTTTGGTGTTATCTTCCTCCGAGTCTCTTTGTAGATACGCAGCGAAGAAGACATAATCCGCGGATACATCCTTGAGTTCTTTGGCCATCTTTTGGGCATCGGCAGTCAGGTCGATGTAGTTGTGAACGATGCTGGACGGGTAAGCATCCTTCTTCGAACGCGAGAGTGCATGAACTGTGGTCCATTCTTGCGGATGGCGCCCGAGCTCATACACGATCTCCCGACCGAGGATACCTAGAATAATGTGAGTAGCCAGTCCAAAGTACACAAATAGGATCAACTCACCTGTGGCACCAGTTACGATTGCAGTCGGCATGATGCAGCGGGTATGAGTAAGTTGTTAGATACAGGAGGTACACATGAGCTCAGACAACCGAAGATGAAGTCGCAGAATAGAGGTGCTGACGTGAACGCCCTCGCTGAATATAAGCAGACGACGGTGGAGAAGTGTGTCCAGCATATTACAGTCGCATGATGTCATAGCTGCCTACTTCCGAGACGGCATGCTGAGTAAACTTAGATTCTCTTCGGATTGATTCCCGCTTACATTGCTTACGCATGGTAAATACACGGCGGAACACTTGACTTGCCTCGGAGGCCAGCCATACAATGTCTCGCCTGACGGATGTGGCGAGTCTCGTCCTAACGCGAAACAGGGTATCCTGTTACCTAACAGCAAAGCAAGAATATAAGCACCACAGTGGTCAGCACTGTATATCTCGACGTCTAGAGACGCGCTTTCGCTGCTGCGTCATCTGAATCGATAGTCTGCAGTAGATCGTCCCTTGCAGCGGCCTCCAGCGCATCTCGGTACAGATCGCGCTGCGAGCAGAGATGACCTCAGTCAAGAACCGGGTTTCGCGGACAAACCATGAGATATTTCATACCTTGATGACACCCCAAGCACCTGCCACCGCTAGATGAGCGACTGACTCTCCTACCGCTTGCGCCTTCGCAATGACGGCCTCCGTGTCGCCCTTGACCAAGTAGTCAACAAGGCCAGCCTCAAAAGCTTCCGGAGGCGTGAAGCGATGTCCCTCCAGGGCAACCTTGCGCTGCGTGCGAGGGTCTGGGACCTTCGCGCGTATAATGGCCGCGAACGATATCGGGTACGCGGCACCGAAGTGAAT
This sequence comes from Daedalea quercina L-15889, assembly GCA_001632345.1. Classification (NCBI taxonomy): domain Eukaryota; kingdom Fungi; phylum Basidiomycota; class Agaricomycetes; order Polyporales; family Fomitopsidaceae; genus Fomitopsis; species Fomitopsis quercina. The sequence goes on along the minus strand of KV429038.1, from coordinate 323,283 downwards.
CTCACTCATGCACATCCACGCGTTCCGGCTGCTCCCATCTGTCATGACGCGGTAGTCACAGCAGAGGGCGACAATCATCGCGGCCGCGAAACAGTGACCATTGATCGCGGCGACGGTGGGAACTGAGGGAGGAAGTTCAGCTCAGACTGAGGAGGATGAGAAGGTTAGGCGTACTCGGAAACGTCAGAAGCCTCCTGAGGAAGGGGTTTTGTATGACTGTACAGGGCAAGCACAGGTGGGCGTGCATTCCAGTCCGAGTGGATGAGACTCACGAGGTGTGAAAATGCGAGCGGAATGTGGATCACTCATAATCTTATCAAGCTCAAGTCCTGAACGACACGTCTCAGGGTCACTTCATCGTATGCGCTTACAGATGACCTGGTCACGTACCATTGCTGAAGAACTTATTCTGACCCCTCTTCCCGACGATGACGAGCGTACCACGCCCTCCTTCCTTATCCTTCGTGTTCCGCGCTGTGCGCCACCGCTCGCGCCAGTCGCGCTCAACGATATTCAGCGCGGGCTGCAATGCCTTGTCGATGAGTGTCGCATTTATGCGGCTATCCTGTCCATTGTGCAACTCTAGCACCCATACAATCGGCGTGGCTGCGAACCGACATTCTCAGAGAACCCTCATGATCGCATGATGACAGGCCGGCGACGTACGATGTGTCAAGGTGATTATTGGATTGTTAGACGGTAGGCTCACAGGGTAAGACATGGCTGCGATGGTCATAGAGAAGCAGATACGAGACTTCGAGATGCAAGGGTTAGCTAAGGTGCAGCGTGTGATCTCACCTCGCCCGGGTTGTCCGAGCGGCGATGGCAGGTGGACTGACAGCCTGAGTAGCGTTAACGGCGGCATAGCAGCCAGAGAATGATACGAATACTTCCATCATAATCAAGTAATTAAAGAAGGTGTGCGACATAGCAGCTCGTAGCACGATTGCAATGCCCTTAGCAAGAGCAGACAGTGAAGGAGACTGAAGTAGCGATGCGGTATACCGGCGACCGACTGGGACGTTGAGTCCTCCGCTGGATGAATAAGCGCCTGTGTCCAAATCCGGTAGTAGGGGCGCTTCGACGCATCCGACCCGCCAGCTTGCAGCCACCGTACGCACATCCACCATGGCCATCGACGAAGCTCGGGCAGAGGAGCTCGCAAGTGCGTCCTTCCTCTCTTCATGCTTTTCAACACACAATATGCTGACCGGAATTCTCCCCACCGTTGGACAGCTCGGATAAAGGAGCGGGAGACCCACATCCGCGAGTCGTGGGTGCGCACAATGGAGGCAAAAATCGTTCGGGACAGCATGCAGAAGTGCTTCCGCATAGAGGGCGTGAACTACAATGAGAAATGCAAGGACCTGGCGGAAAAGTATACACAGATGTTACGGGAGAACAAGGTGTGCTCGTTGACCATGCGGGTTCGTACGGGTGAGCTGATTGCCTGGCGTTCTTGCTGCAGGTTCAGGGCTACAAGCACATTGATGTATAATGCATGCCGGACTTTGGCTATCAACATCCCAATGCTCACCCACTCCGAGTGATTCCTTGCCTTCCTGGTTTTCTGCGACAAGACGTCATGTACGCAGTCGACCCAGATAGGAATAAGTGATTATATGAGCACTGCAGACCAGTAAACTACGACAGCAACGCGGACGATCGTATGCTAATACACATGCAACCTTTTGTGATCCCAATATGCCAAGGTGTACCCTACCTACTTCTTGCTCTTGCGCTTCCTGCCCTCTGTCCCGCTCAGCTCCGTGCCGCTTGTCTCGTCCCCGCTAGTCGCCAGGCCTGACGCCCGCGTCTTCCTTGCCTTCGGCTTCTTCAGATGGTGTTCCGGGATCCACTCCTCTTGGTAGCCACCTGCGCCTGTCGCTGTAACGGTACCGATTGGTGCGCTCACGGCGGGTGTCCTCTTCTTCTTGGGTTGGGGAATGAACGAAAGGTAGGCGTAGTAACCAAGGCCACCGAGGAGCAGGGAAACAATAAGGTATGTGGAGAGCCTGAGGCATATTGAATGGGGAGACGCGGGAGTTCGCGCGGCAGAGCTACTCACGTTTTGAAGTCGAACCATGACGTCTCCGGCTCAACGATGGTGATAATCGAATCATAGGCAGTTACACGATATTTGTGACCCTGTATTGGTGTCAGCTACGCAAGGCACGTAGGACGATAATGCATACGAACATCAGTTTCATGGTCCAGCCATATGTTCAGCTTGAGGTCGCCTGGCTGCAATGTTCATGTATGAATACGAGGCACGAGTGCTACGCTCGCGGACGACTTACCCTGAACCTGAATGGGAATGAGCACTGTGATGTGTAATAGGTGTCGGAAGAGTCACTCACTCGCTGTAGAACGCATAGGGGAGCTGCATCTTGGCACCCTCGAGTAGCAGGACATCGTATGCCAGCGCAGTGGTCTGTCAGGAAGCACGTCAAGACTTCAGTGCATACACACGACTCGGAGCCCACGACGCACGTTCTTCACCAGGTTGTTAGATTCTGGATGGTGGAAAGAGCCCGCAATGCTCTTGATAGTGATATTGCGGTCAGACTGATTCTCGATGTTCAAGAATATCTTGTTCCGCTCTCCGTTCACGACGTCTGCATGAGACCTTCAGCGGAACCTCCAAGCAGGGAGATTGACGACGTACGCCCGAAAGCATTTTCCTCGGGGAACTGAGCAATTACCAAGACTACAGGCTCCTCGGGAACTACAGGCTCAGGAGCTAGGGGACGGTTGACCGTTTCAGCATTCCCGTCAGGAATTGGAAGCAACCGCGGACGCACTAGCCAAGGCGAGCTGCAGCAAAGCAGTAAAGCCGGCGACATAACCAAGAAGCGACTGGACACGCATTCTACCGATGAAACTGGTGCCCGGAGAGGAGAACGTGAACTAGGGGAACTTGGAGGAACGGGGCAGCGGGTGACGTCGAATATCCTTGCCACGTCCGCCTTCCTTACGTGGCAGCCCCGCCTTGATGGGATCCTGGGGTTAGGGTCGACGCGTTCCCCACGGGCGCTCCTCAACGCGACGCGTCCGCATTTGTGGTGAATTTAGGCGCGACCCAGAGTGGATTGGTACCATGATGCTTAGTACTGCACTAGCAGTGTCGAGTCTAGTCTACGCACTAATATATATTGATTTTACACCGCCGCACTAGCATGAGACAGGCTGAGGTTCACGCAGAGCTAAGGCATGTAACTCAAAGTACATGTCAGGATAAACTGTGTGGGCAACACAGCTCTAGCAAAATGGGCCCATATACTACAGTGCGACAACAATCGAGGGAACAGCGGGCAATAACTTAGGACAGAAATATAATGAGTGATCCTCTCAGCTGGCTCCCATCTTTTTCTGCAAGAACTCTTTCGCAAACTCTTCAGGGTCGCCGGACTGGTCTGGGAGCCAGAACGCCTGCGCAATGTTCGCTAGTCGTGAGTATCGAAAGGGGATAATGGAAGCAAACTGACCAGCTCCGCACCCGCAGTACACATCATAGCCAGGCGAGGGCTGAACCTTACACATCTTGACGGGCCTGGGTGTCCCTCTAGGGCCGCCAGCGGTTTCAACCGAAGAGGCGTCTCTTTCAAGTTGATAGGACCCTCCTTCACAGGGAGATTCTGCACGTCCCATACCACCACCTTGCCATCCAGACTACCGCTCACGATGTATTTGCTATCCGGCGTCCACGACACTTCCTCGCCGCTACAACCCCGTTCAGGCTCGATCTTGAGTGGCGTACTCAACTTCCGCCGTTCCAGCCCAACATGACCTTCCAGCTTTGCGAGTAGATGTCCTTCGAAAGCATCCAGTATGTAGTGCGCGTCTCCAGAACACCCGACCAAGAGGTACTTCCCGTTCGTCGAGAACGAGAGTGAGGTCATGTAGATTGCTCGTGGCGGGAAGCTGATGAGCGCCAGCGTCGGGTCCTCCAGGGTAATGACGAGGAACGGTGCCTTGTCGAAGTTGGCTTGGTCGTAGAGCAGTATCCGGGAGTATACGTTCACTGCGACGGCGAACACCAGTCCGGACGCGTCGTATGCCACTATGGGAGAAGCAGGGAGGTTCAGAAGGCCTCTGCAGGTCGGCGTGCGCAAATCCCAGAGACGCACGGTCTTGTCCATCGAGCCCGACATGAATCCATCATCGACAGGCGACACTTCGAGGGATACCACCCTCCCCTTATGGCCCTTGAAGTACTGCAGGTATTTGTTGTCGTGTAGGGAGTGGTACCGCACCGTATCGTCCTCCTTCGTCGATGCGTGCACAATGGCGGTGTTCTTATGTGTAAACCGAGGCAGATCGACGCCATACTTCTTCGAGTACAAGGTCTTCAGGTGCCTGCTTCACGATGATCAGTTGAAGCGGACACGAGCTATGAATCGAACGGAACTCGCTTGCCGCTTTTGCAGTTGTACAGGCGGAACGTCTCATCCTCTGCCGCAGTCACGACCTGATCTCCCCTATCGTCAAAGCTGATACTTGTGATGTGTTTCGGTCCCGCGTTGGGGGCACGCGATACTGGCGTGCCCGGTGACGGTGGCGTCTGCGGCTGCTCGACCGCGGCTTTGAATATTTTTCCGGGCTTAAGCTTCTTCTGACAGAGCAAAATATGAAAATGGAGAACAGGAAGTCTTATACAATTCATTACCATCAATTGCGGAGTCAACACCAGTGACGTTGACGGTGGTGCGCTCGCCGCGTCGGGAGCGGTCGACATCGTTGGAGACAAAGAGATGGGATTGAGTCCGAGCGATGACCGCGTCAAGCGAGCGGTCCGGCGGCGCGGAGTTCCAAAATACTCTAAACAATTCTAGCGCCCATCTCGTTACTTACCAGTCGACCACCCGCCCGCGCGATGTCCGAGGCAGACGAATCAGCCAAGCTTTGGAAAGTGAACCGCACAATTCATGAACTCGTTAAAGATAGGGTGCGCTTATACAGCCGTAACTTATAACGCTCGCGTTAAACATGCCTCTGATACTCCAGGGCTTTCAAGTCTCAGACGATGAGATCAACATGGACCTGGCCACATTCCAGAGCCATTACGCGAACAATTCGGGGAGCGTAGAGTACGTGTCTTTCGTCTGCGGGGGTTTATTGAATACCCAAGAATGTAAAGCCGGAGCCAACTCAACTTCTTCACGAACCATAAGAACAACCCCATGACGCAAATCTTCGTATATTTCTCTGAGGAAAAGAGTGTCGGCGTGAAGACCATGAGAAAGTGGGTATCTGTGGACTCAATGTTCAAGGACGGTCCTTCTGATAGACCTGGCCCATAGAATGCTGGGTATCCTGGAAGAAAAGAACATCCAGCAGGGTATCATTGTCTTCCCAGGGAACATGACACCATCCGCCCGGAAGGTGGGGTTATTCATCCCTGGCCGATTTCGCAATTGAACAGTGAAGGTTTACTCCATGTTGTCAGGTGATTCTGGCAATGACGGCGCAATACAAGCTGGAAGAGTTCTCGGAATCTGACTTACTGGTGAACATCACGCATCACACCCTGGTGCCTAAGCACGAGGTCCTAACGCCTGAGGAAAAGAAAGAGCTATTGGAAACGTAGTGAGTCTGCATTCTTTGGAAGTTCTCCACCCACGCTCTAACTCAGTCTGGTCAAGTCGGTTGAAGGAGACACAGTTGCCTCGGATTCAGCTAGCTGACCCGGTCGCCCGCTACTACGGCCTCAAGCGAGGTAATGTCGTCAAAATCACCCGGCCAAGTGAAACAGCTGGACGTTATGCCAGCTATCGCATCTGCTTTTGACTTATCATTATTTGTCGGGAGGTGTATCTGCTGTTCTGCATCTGAACGTCGCTCCATCGGCTGCGCTTTCTTTTTCCTGGGATACTCTGTTTGTTCGCTTTGTAGTCTTAATGTTTATTTACTGCCGTCCCCGCGTTGACATTTCGAGAATACGGCGCCGGAGCAGCAGTAAACGCCTGCCATGGCGTCTCCACGCATGATCCGATACCAAAGTAGCGTCTACACGACGAAACGCGCGATGAGGCGATCGGTGAGTTAGTCGCACTGCTATCCATGAAGTAATCCCCGGCGGTTGACTGATACTGACAGCTCTCAGGATGGCGGACTGCATTGCCTTAGCCGAATAAGCGGAGGGTATCTTGGTTCCCGGCATAATCTGTAGCACTTTCTTGCGGCGCGCAAAACAGAGATCCAGCATTCCTCCCCAGTGACAGGTGACACACGGCGAGTTTGCTCCTATGCGGCGGGAAACAACGTCGATAGCGGTCTGTAGGCGCCCCTTGTCGTCCAAGGTGGCTGCTCCCCCCCGACGCCTAATCCTGGCCGGCCTCCTCGAGCTCAATGGCGGACATATCTTCTTGTCTGGTCCGTCGTTTTCCTTCTTACGGCAACGCCGGGGTCGCTAACATGCTACAGAACTGAATTTGCGAGACTCGCTCCTATCCGCTTTCCTAGTCATTGATCGGATTTCGCAACGGAAGGTCGTATGTGGTAGGACTTTAGCCTCCTTTCCACTTCCCGACATTTGCCGTGTGCCCTGCGGTACCCATCCCAAGGTGCTGCTTTGTATTTCCTCCGTATCGGCGACACGGCGATACAATCGCTTTTGTCAAAGAGTCCTATACGCATCATCTCGAATCCATTAGTGCACCCATCAACTAGACCCTTCCCGACTCATCGCCCTTTTTACTCACTGGGGACTAGGATGCAGCATCGCGCGATGTGCATCCTAGTCTACGTGCTGATCGGACGGCAATGTGCGGGTTGCAGTGAGCTGTTCTTCAACCGTGCTCTTGGGTCACACGTTTCTGGCTGACATATTCATCGTGCTTCTAGCCTAGATTCAACGACGGAGGGAACGCAGCAATGACGGTGTATCCCGGAGACAGTCATAAATTGCGCTCGTGAAGTACGTCACTTGTTCTGGCGTGATAGATATATCGCATATTGCTCCTGTTTGATTCTACGACAGGTCCCCGACTTGCGACTGCGGTATGTGTCAGCAGCATACTTTGGAAAAAAACTGGATGGCACAGCCCGGTCCACACAATCTATCAAACTGGATGTCCCGTCAACACGCTGTACGTATGGGTCAACGATGGGACACCTGATGAGACATAGCTAGGCCGCTTCTAGCCGAAGACCCACGCCTTGATAACGAGGTCTATGCGCAGCTTACTGTCGAGACAGCTCGATGCCGAAAAAGCATGCTGTGATGTCATACGCCTGCTGTAATATTCTTGTTTTTGCGTCGTGTGGTTTCCGCCACATGTACCTCCCCCGGTAGGTATACATGGATGACACTGCATGAACCTGCCGGGATCATATGTTGCTAGTGCTGCCAGTGCCGTGGCGATCGTTACAGTGTCGCTAGATGTGTACAGGATTGCTTGGACCTCATTGTCTGATCTTGTTCGTCTTTCACAGGACATGCTTCCATAAGCTTCTGACGGCATTTCTTCCGCTCATAGAATTGCATTGAGGGGTGTGGTTTCGTAGGGAGTGAGAACCTGTTAGTGCATGGTGCTCCTACGGTACGTCTTCCGTCATACCTGAGGTAATGATAAGCTACCGATAGGCCCTCCAGGATGTCGACATTGAACGGCTCCTAAGTGAAAATACTAGGCGCAGAACGTACGCGTCCCTCTCAGCAAAAATCTGGAATTTAGTGGCGGTTTAGCCTCCAGAGCGACTCGGAAAGTGCATTTTACTGCGCCATTCCCGACACGGAATCATCCGGTGAGCCGGAACTTTCGAGTGCGGTGACCTCTTGGAATACCTTGATCCGATGACAAACATCTCTCTTGCTTGCGTACACCTCTTGGACTATTTCAAGACCATCGAGACTAACGAAAGCTATACAGATGTTGCCCGAGTGATTTATGCAGGCGTCAAGTGGTGCTATGATATCCAAGTGCTCCAAGAGCGTTTGACATGGGTTAGACCGTTCACGAAGTTGAAACTTTTCGGTCATGGCAGATCGTGGCTATTCATCAGGCCCCTAATCCCAGTGCCACTCGGTCGGATCGTTCTAGGGAATAGCTCGCGGACCGCCCTACACACCATTCCGCCGCTTTCCACGCTATTAGTACTCGCTGCCCTCTGCGTCTGAATGCGAGTGTCAAATGCACATCAGCCGTTAGCGGGGTTTCGCGGGCGCAGAATGAAGAAGGCTATCCTCATAGAGTAAGTGGCTTGGTGAGTGCTTCCTGCGAAGTGGCGTACCGGGCCACGTGTGTTGGCATCAAGTGATTGACTCGATCTGCCTGACCGGATCTCTTGTTGACTATTCTCAGCCGCACTGTCACGGTTGCGCAGTGTGCGCTGTTGAGCTAAGCAGCCGAATAGCGGCGGTAAGTGTCGCATCCGAGTCTTGACGGCGTTGCTAGCAAGTTTGCAGGTTTACGTTTCATGGCTGTCGGAGGTTCGAGCGAAGTATCCCTTGTAGAAGATGATACCGAGGACGAGCCACGGCGTCAGCGCATTCCTCGATAACCTCAGGCCACCAACCACCGCACTGTGTTCACCCGGACACGATGCCATGCCTGCTCGGATGCTATCCGGCGGGGAGCTGTCACGATTATCGTAATAACATTTTCCCAGCGGTGTTGAACCTAGGAGATTATCGCCGCTGTCTGTAACGGCTGACGTTGATTTCTGTTGGGCTCTGGGACAGTACGAGGCTGTCCAACAGAGATTTGGAGGTGAATCTGGTCCAATTGGTTATTTTTCTGTCCAGTTAATGACAAATGCTCAGCTCTTTAGTCGTTCGCGACAACTTGAAGATATGGTCTCCGACTCACAGATCCGATTGCGAGCTCTACATTCCAAGCGGTGCTGCCTTTGCCAATCCTCATAGAGCGAGCGCAGGTTTGTTATAGGACCTATCCTTTGCAGGACGTTCCCGCGACTTTCGCACATGAGAGCTGCTCCATTCTGGACCTGATCGAAGGCCCTGCGCACTCCATTCAGGGCTCCAAACACCGGCGTATCTATCTCGGTATGGCATGCAAGTTGATGTTGTTCGTTCGGATTTGTACTATGGCTACGCGCCAGGATATGTGCTCAAGCCATATAAAAGTGGGAGAGCGGACGGTGTTACAGGACACTCGACCACACCAAACATTTCTGTCTTCGTCATGTCTGACTCTCCCTGTCACTTCGTCTTGCCTGACCTTTTTGGCCTTTGCACCTTTAAATCCTCTACAAATCCTCACTACACTAGCGCAGCTGCCGAGTCGTCAGCATGGATCAACGGTTACAACATCTTTACCGACAGAAAGCGCGCTTACTTCATCCAGGGTTGCAATGAGCTGCTCGTTTCCTACACCTACCCATATGCCGACTACGAGCAATTCCGGACTTGCTGCGACTTTGTCAACCTTCTGTTCGTCGTCGACGAGACTAGCGACGAACAGAACGGAGCCGACGCCAGACACACTGGTGAAATTTTTTTGAACATCATGCGCGACCCGACCTGGGACGATGGCACGGCACTGGCAAAAATGACCAGGGAGTAAGTGTCCTGCCTCGTACTTTTTTTTCTCCAGTCACTGAGCCATGGACCAGATTCAGGATCCGGCTGCTGCAATTTGCGGGCCCGGGTTGCCTTCGTCGCTTCCTGAAACATTGCGAGGACTACATCGACGCAGTCGCTAAAGAGGCCGAGTACCGCGAGCGTGGAGTGGTGCTCGACATGGCCGCTTTTGAAGCGCTGCGCCGTGAGAATAGTGCCATCCGCCTCTGCTTTGGCTTGTTTGAGTTCTGCTTCGGTGTAGACCTCCCGGACGCAGTACACAATGATCCGACGTTCATGACTTTGTATTGGGCCGCTGCGGACATGGTCTGTTGGGCTAACGTCAGTCAATCGCTACCTCTCGCTGTCCATCAGACCGACCTGACCACGTTTCCTATCAGGACGTCTACTCCTACAACATGGAGCAGGCGAAGGGCATCGGCGGAAATAACATCGTCACGGTGCTCATGCACAACAAGGGCGTCGATTTGCAAACCGCCGTCGACCTTGTGGGACAGCACTTCAAAACCCTCATGGACCGCTTCATGGAAGTTAAGTCACGATTGCCCAGCTGGGGCTCTGCCGTCGACCAGACGGTCCAGATGTACGTGGAAGCCATGGAGCACTGGGTGTCTGGCAACCTCGAGTGGAGCTTCGAAACCCAGCGCTACTTTGGGCCGCTACACGGCGAAATCAAGAGAACGCGCATTGTGCCTATCCGACCTCATGAAGTAGAAGTTTAAGGTATGCCCCCTAGCTATCTCCGAGATGACGCGAATGGCTCAAGCTCATCATGTCTTAGTGTCTTCCCCTCGATGTGCCGCCGTCAAGCTCTGACGAAGCATGACGAAGGAGGCGCCGTGTCTATTGTGTTTCGTCGTATCGCTGTGGTTCTTGCATATGTTCCGCACTTACTATTGTCACACTGCCGAATTTCACTTCAGTATGTCGTTTGATCGTCTACCGTGTCGCAATGACAGATTAGTTCAGCTATGCCTCGTTAATAAACGCGCTGCTACTTGTTTGACATAGGAGAGAATTGGAGTTACACGACCATGTCTGGCCTTGACACAACCGAGTCAACGAGTCGTAACACCGGAGCGCGGATGTACTAAGGTCCGGCGTCGCATACTAATTCGTCCAAATAAGGCGCTCCCAGAGGCTTTTGTGACAACAGCGCCCGATACACATATCATCTGCGAACCGCTACTACTCCTGACGTCCTGCGCATGTCGACGTATGTCCAGCCTCCGGACCGCCTTTACTCCATGAACATTCCACCTCAGCCGTATTAAAATGGTACATGCATTCCTATTCAATTCGAGGATGTCCGCTTGACATCTTTTGCTACATTACTCATACATGCGACGTATTACACAACGAGCGAACCTCATTTTGATTGATAACACTGTCAAAGGTAGATTCAAACGTTGCAACTTGCGAAAGATTGTTAGCCGGGCACACCGTACGCCGGTGCAGGTTCGGGGAGGGTGAAGTACATAGATCTATCAGGGCTACCCACTATTTTTGCGCGGCACATAAATCACAAGTGAATACCACCGAAGACGGACATGAAGTGTTCGCCCTGACGGCCGTCCCACGGTGAGCAGATCCACCGGCGCGAGCCTACGCAACGACCGGTGCCGGGCTTGCGGGTCTGCTTACAGACGCATCGCGGCTGTCCATCGTGCCCTCGCGGTGCTTGCGGAGCAGACGGTCGAGCGCCTCCTTCTGGCCGACAGCGAGCTCGCCCGACTGGATCCCGGAGTGGTACACACGCAGGAGTGAGTCGACATCATCCATCGACTGCGTGCGCACGTCCGCGAGCTCCTTAATCTTCGCCGTCGCATCCTTAATCTAGAAGTCGCATGAATCAGCTGAGCGCGTCCGGCGACCGGGCAACGCTCCGAGCGGACGTACCTCCTCGTCGGTGAGCTTGAGGCCAAGCTGCTCCACACGGCTCTTGACAGCGTTCCATCCGGTCAGCCTGTGTCCGATGGAGACGTAGCGCGTAAGACCGAAGTCTTCCGGCTTCAAGATCTCATAGGTCGACGGGTTGTTGAGGATAGCCTTGGCGTGGATACCAGCCTTGTGCGTGAAGGCACAGTAGCCGCTGGATGGGCGTCAGTCAAGAGGAACGTAAGGCTTAAAACGGCGCATACGTTACGGGATTCATAAACGGCACATTCACCTCGACGGCCTCAGCAACCAAGTTCTCGATCTCACGGAGCATAGGCAGGTTATACTTGCTCTTGACATACTCCGGGTTGGCAGCGTACAAGCAAGCAACAAGACCACCGAGAGGGGTGATACCAACACGCTCACCAATACCGAGGACCGAGGTATCAATATGGGTGGCACCGGCCTCGAGCGCAGTGTATGCGTTCGCGATAGCTGAGCAGATAGTTAGCGTTCTGGGTGAAGTCGGCATGGATTCTGCGGCACACACCCATTCCAGTGTCATTGTGTAAGTGAATCTCGATATCGCAACCAACGACACCGCGAAGCGTACGAACGAGATCATATACCTGACGAGGGTTGGCACAGCCGACCGTGTCGGCAATACCTACTCGATTGACACCGATCTTGTCAACCGTCTGGTAGATAGACAAGAGGTCTACGAGATCGGAGCGGAAGGAGTCTTCCGACGAGAAGCGGACTTCGATGCCTATCACACAAAATGTGTGAGCCTGCGTAAGCGTCGCGCTATATAACTCAAAACGCACCCTTGCTCTTCACGAACTCGATGACCTCGATGGCGGTCTTGGTGATGTAGGCCATGTCCTTGCCGTGCGAGAACTCACGGAGGAAGGACGAAGTACCGATGACGACATCGACACCGTCGACACCTACGTGCATAACTGAACAGACCATGCGATGTACCACCGGGGGACGACATACCAGTCTCGACAGCTATCCGCGCATCATCCATATGGCAACGAATGTGTGTGAGGATCTTTGCCTTAAGACCGAGCTTGCAGATTGCCTCGCAATCTGGAACGTGGTCAATACCTCCCAGTAACACATATAGCGATAGGACTTACCAGCCCGGGATTGCTCAGAGGCTGCAGGACTCGTGAGCTCGATGTACTCTACACCGAAGGCATCGAGTGCTTTCGCGATGGCGATCTTGGTCTTGGTATCGAAGAACGCATTTGCAAACTGCTCGCCCTCTATATATGCATTGAAGATGAGCTCCGCAACATTCCACAACGTTACTGACCTCGCAGGGTGCTCTCAATGATCTTGAAGTTGCAGACATTGCTCAAGAAGTCTGATGCACGAGGAGCGTAAGGGTTCCGTCGCTGCTCAGGCTGTTTGGCAACACCATTGGCGCCGTTTGCATGGCCATTGACACCGTTTGCATGGCCGTTCACGCCGTTGGTCTTGATGGACGATGCGTGCGAAGAGGAGGCGTTCGACATGTCGATGCCGACCATCTCAGAGGAACCATTTGCAACGGTGTCACCGTTGGCGTGCGGGCACATGTCAGGCTTTTGATCTGAGAAATAAGGATAGGAGCAGCAGCACGCAGCGGACGGAGGAAGGACGAGTAAAGAGATGGAAATGAAGATGGGCGAGCAGGGTGAGCAGGGCGACTTCAAAAAGTAGCACCCCATTCAAATTGAGTCATTGGAAGCCAGGTCACGTGCACTCTCTGTGGGCTGGTAATCTCGTGAAATTAAAACGGCAAGTGCCTCAAGCCCCTTGCTCCTGCCTTCCTTCCAGTGCTTCCACCATGAATCGGCTCTATACAGCCCAGGCACCGCTCGGATTAAGCCACTGATCTTCCACTGGGCTTTTGCGCGTTTGTAGTACTTTCGTTCTCTCACACCCGCATGGCTCCCTGCATTGGCCACTGACGGGATTCCCATTTGCCTCACGGCATTGGTCGGCCCCGTAGGAACAGCGAGTCGTGGCGTTGTCGGCCAGCAGTCCGAGCCGCTTCCTGCGGTACAAAGATCAACGCGGGGAAACCACTTGTTCCTGTATCCCGTGATACTGGCCTCACTCCCAATTAGTCAGTCTAATAAGTACCGAAATGCAACCTTCAGTGCAGGTCCCATTCGATCTGGATAGGCTGGATAGGGCATCTCAACGAGTGAGAGAAAGCCCAGAACAAGCGGTGTCTCCAGACTCAAGGCAGTCTCAAGCCCAACACTGGTTGTGGGGACATACGCAAAGCGGATTAAAGTCACTGAGCAATGGTTGTACTATCACGCTTTGCTTTTATGTTGTGGCGAGCACTGTGTTGCGGACGGTCGGCGGAGGTGATGGTTCGGATGGAAGTCGGCTCCTCGTCCCTTCACATTCCCAAAACGGTATGTGATTATACGGTGTGGTAGTCCGTGGAGGAAGTGCGGCCCTAGCAGCCTCGAGATTCTGAATCGTAGCTCGCTGAGATTCATAACTGCGTCAAATTGCACGCATTCTAAGTATCCCAATGAAAGGTGGGGAACTCAATGTGTAAGGGCGAATATCGATGTAACCATATATATACTAGTATTAGTGATTCAGATCTGCTAGCGCCACTAACAGTCACTATGTTCGTTCTGGCCAACCAAACTCACTGGGTGAGTCTGGAAGGTCTAGCTGTACGCTGTGTGTAGCTGCGTGCAGACTACAATAATTCATTGGTACCCAAGTCTGCACGGGCTACATGTATAAAGCAATTGATGGTTTGATACTGTCAATGCAAGCCTGACTCGATCTCGATCGAACAGATCAGTTTGCGTATTACAGATCCGACAAGGCAAGGACTCTTAGCCTTTTCCGTCATGACTCTAGGTGTGTTGCTACGACCATGGCCACATCCGCCTTACCTCCCTTTATCCTAGCCTCCATAAAACATCTAGCTGGGAATTGCAACAGTGATTCACATCGGCTTGCAGTGACCCCACTTTTCGACGAGGCTAGTAAGGGTGACAGCGTGATCCGCAACTGCGCCGCATGCACAGATCCGAGTCACTTGACTCCGAGACCTATCAACTTGAATAATCAATGTGAGTACGTAGGTTCTCGCGCGTTGATAGTTTTACTGACACCCATTGGAACTATATAGTAGCACACCAGAATCCCACTACATGAAAGCTAACTTGAGCTGAACATGTCTCAACCCGAGTCCACTGATGCGAAGTCCATTGTCAGGGAAGTTGGTAAGCCGATCCTCTGTGTCATCAAACCCACTGACAGCCGACGCTGTCCTGGCAGGCATGCTCGAGCGATTCCATATCGTCCGTCAACAAATAGGTGTGCTCGGAGCTATCATCGTCTCAGGAAGATACACGCGTGCGGACGGGGGCATCCTCGACAAAGCCTTCCTCTACCCCGCCCTGGAGAAGGTGATCCAAAAGCACGGATTCCTGAGCGTGCACATAGTCGGAGAGGCGACTCCCGCACCGGCGTTCGTGCGTCTTGACACTGTCAATCTGGACGAGGTCGTCATCTTCACCGGGGCCGAACTGCGTGAGGCTCTTGAGGCCGAAGTCGTCAGCAAGTTCGATGCGTCTCGGCCGCTCTGGCGGGTCCTGGTACTGCGGGATGGCACTGTAGTGTTCAGCTTCCACCACGCGATCGCGGACGGGCAGAGCGGTCTGGCGTTCCATCAAACGCTGCTCGAAGCGCTCAACAGCTTAGACCAGGTCTCGTCACACCCCGAAGCCCTCATTTCCGCTCCATCGGAAGTGACGCTCCTCCCTCCCATCGAGAAGGCCACAGACCTTACTGTATCGCTCTTCACGGTTCTTTACTACGCCCTCAATATGCTCGTCCCTGCTTATTGGACCTCTGGATATTGGGCGTGGACTGGGTACTCGTGTCCCCAGGAGGCGAAGCTCACGACTAGAATGCGGTTGATGTGCCACACGCCGGAGGCGACGCATTGCATACTGCAAGTCTGCAGGGCGCACAACACATCCCTCACACCGTTCATCCACACGCTGGCGAACGTCATCATTTCCGAGCACCTCGCAGAGGACCCGTCTACCTCCGGCAAGTACAGCTACATAGCGGCGAACATTCCCATCTCGCTTCGTCCGCTCGTGAACGCGCCCCGCGAGGCGATGTGCAACTATGTCTCTTCTCTTTTCTGCCACTCCCGCTTGATAAAGCGCTCCTTCTCCACAGAGAAAACGTGGCTGCGGGAGTTCCCCTGGGAGACGGCCAGCGAGCTGACGAAGACGCTGAAGAGGCAGCAGACGGAGTCTCTCGTGCCTCTCGGGATGCTGAAGTTCCTCAAGAGCTATGAGGGCTACCTAAAAGGCAAGTTCGGGAAGAAACGCGGAGGCACGTTACAGATCTCCAACGTCGGGAAGTTCACGGTAAGCGCGGGAAAAGCTGAAGGAAAGGCAAACTCATCGCGATGGATCCTCGACGACGTCTACTTCGCGCAGTCTAATGCATCGACGGACGCCGCGATCGACATCAGCGTTGCAGGCGACCCGGCGGGTGGGATCGGGGTCTGCGTGGCCTGGTCAGAGGGCGCGATTGACGACTCGTACGGGGACGCATTCTTCGCGGCCCTCAAGGAAGGGCTCGAGGAGGTCATTCATCACGACGTCGCGTAGCTGTTGCACCGTCGGAAGGAGTAAGCTCACGCTTGTCACAACTGTCCGAAATGGCTGACCTATTCGCCGTACCGCAAATAGAGAACGATCTGCTTCCCTTCCTCGCTTAGACATGTGCTCCTGCATCCTCTTGAGCTAGTTGTATTGGAGCTTGCGTGTGGCAGGTGATCCCTGTGTAACCTACCGAGCTGATCTCCAGGACTAATCGGGTTCTATACTACATAATGAGAACGTGTCGGTGTTGACATGGACACCGGGACACATCAACACCGTCACGACTGGAAGGCATGCGTGTATGTGTCTTCGAGGGCGTGCCATAACCAATCATTTGGTTCAATGACGGAGAGATGATCCGCAAGTGCAGGGTAGTCCGATTAGCATGGGAAAGGTACAGGTCTGTAAGGACCATGAGTCTTATGACCACAGGTTATCGCGGGTTTGAACAGAAAGTGCGCAGCGACAGGTGTGACGAAGCCCACAGACCATATCCAGTCTATACAATGTAAGGGATCTGGTATTGCCCATGCATAGGTATGCATCGGGGCAACCAGATTCCGACTCAGCAGGTGGATCATTTGACCATTCGTGTACTAAGATTATGTAGCTCCGAGTCGGACACTGTAGGAAGGGCGTACACTTTATAGTCCTGTCTCCTGCGTCACAGTGAAGCCACCGCCCAAGACACTAAAATTTCATGTTCCAGTAGTCAGCGTACCAGACACTGAAAAGTGACGTCCCGGTTCAGCGTGCGTGAGATCGCTTCTATGTGCTTCCACCAAGTATGATTTCCCCTGCGTGGGACACTGAAATTACCGGGAAGGAGCCGTATTTCACACATAGAAAGACACATCTCAAATTGTGTCATCGCTAGACAACAATTCTTGTGTCTATTGGACACTGGCATAGATGATATGCAACAATACGGTGATTTGAAATGGCTATACATGCACTACTATGTCGTGTCTGCGTTGCGTACAGCGAAGTTTGGCAGGCGCTCTGTGGGGGCTAGCAGCGGTTGCCAAATAGAATACACCATAAGTGGCACGACCACACGCACTGCAAGACTGCCCACGGTACGGACCATAGGCCCAGCGTCGAGCATTTGCTTGGCGCAATGCTCCACCAAAAAAAAACATCCGGTGCCACTGCCCCCCACATTGTTCCATGATTCATTGCGCTTACCTACTGTACTTTACCATCGGAGTGGCACACTCGACGCGCATGTATAGGTACTATACGTACGGCAGGCTGGAGGTCCAAGTTTGATATGCGAGACCGTTGCCTACTCAGTTCTCTGTCCATATACGACTTCACTCGTGTGTTTCCGCCTTCGCCGACGCCTCGCTAACCGCTCGTCGCGCCGACAAGCCGGACTCCTCATATCCACTGGTTCACATCGGCTTGCAGTGACTGGGCTTTTTGATCAGACTCGTTAATGATTCGCAACTGCGCCGCATGCACAGAACTTGAACATTCGGGAGTCATTGAATAATCATCCAAGTGAGTACCATCCGTTCTTGCGCGCTGTTTTCTGACCGTTGATTCTATATAGTAGCGCATCAGACTACGACACTCCACGAGAGCGAAGCTACCCAACAGACTTGAAAATGGCTCAGTCCGAGTTGGTTAATGCGAAGTCTATCATCAGGGAAGCTGGTAAGCCAATCCTCCGGGTCGTCAGCCCACTGTCAGCCTATGTTGTTTTCACAGGCATGTTTGAGCGATGGCACATCGTCCGCCATAAAATAGGTGTGCTCGGCGCTGTCGTCGTCTCGGGAAGATACATGCGTGCGGATGGGAGCACTTTCGACAAAGCACTCCTCTATGCCGCCCTGGAGAAGGTGATCCAAAAGCACGGATTCCTGAGCGTGCACATAGTCGGAGAGGCGACTCCTGCACCGGCGTTCGCGCGTCTTGACACTGTCAATTTGGACGAGGTCGTCATCTTCACCAAGGACGAACTGCGTGAGGTCCTTGAAGCCGAAGCCGTCAAAAAGTTCGACGCGTCTCGGCCTCTCTGGCGGGTCCTGGTACTGCGGGATGGCACTGTAGTGTTCAGCTTCCACCACGCGATCGCGGACGGGCAGAGCGGTCTGGCGTTCCATCAGACACTACTTGAAGCTATCAACAGCTTAGACCAGGTCTCGATACCCCCTGCAGCCGTCGTTTCCGCTCCTTCGGAAGTGACACTCCTCCCTCCCATCGAAAAAGCCGCAGACCTCGGGGTATCGCCTTTCACTATCCTCCGCTACATCGTCAAGATGCTCGTCCCCGCTTCTTGGACCTCGGGATATTGGGCGTGGACTGGGTACCCGTGTCCCCAGGAGGCGAAGCTCACGACTAGAATGCGGTTGATGTACCACACGCCAGAGGCGGCGCATCGCATACTGCAAGTCTGCAGGGCACACAACACATCCCTCACACCGCTCATCCACACGTTGGCGAACGTCATCATCTCCGAGCACCTCGCGGAGGACCCGTCCACCGCCGGGAAGTTCAGCTGCATAGCGACGAACATCCCCGTCTCGCTGCGGCTGCTCGTCAACGCGCCGCGCGAGGCGATGTGCAACTACGTCTCTACTCTCGCCTGGCACCCCCGCCTGATCAAGCGTTCCCCCTCCACGGACAAGTCGTGGCTGCGGGAGTTCCCCTGGGAGACGGCCAGCGAGCTGACGAAGACGCTGAAGAGGCAGCAGACGGAGTCTCTCGCGCCTCTCGGGATGCTGAAGTTCGTCAAGAGCTACGAGGACTTCCTGAAGAGCAAGCTCGGGAAGAAGCGCGAGGGCACGTTCGAGATCTCCAACGTTGGGAGGTTCGCGGCTCGCGCGAGCAAAACTGAGGGCGGGCCAGCGTCGTCGCAGTGGGTCCTCGACAACGTCTACTTCACGCAGTCGAACCCGTCGACGAGCTCCGCGATCCACATGAACGTCGCGGGTGACCCGGCGGGTGGGATCGGGGTCTGCGTGGCCTGGTCAGAGGGCGCGATCGACGACTCGTTCGGCGAAGCGTTCTTCGCGGCCCTCAAGGAAGGGCTCGAGGAGGTTATTCATCACGACGTCGTGTAGCTGTTGCACCGTCGGAAGGAGTAAGCTCGTTCACGTTGTCTGCCAGAACCGTCCGAGTCGGCTGACCCGTTCGCCGTCACGCAAATAGAGTCGGCAAGAGCGATCTGCTTCCCTTCCTCGCGCTTCCGAGCTTAGACATGTGCTCCTGCTTCCTCTATAGCTAACTGCGTTGGAGATTACGTGCGGCAGGTGATCCCTGTGTAACCTACCGAGCTGATCTCGAGGACTATTCGGATTCTATTTTGAGGAGAATTTGTGTTGGTGTTAACACAGGGACTCATCGACGCCGCCACGACTGGGAGGTGTGCATGCAGGTGCCCCCGAGGCCGTGCCGTAACCAATCATTTTGGTTGAATGGCAGAGAATTGATCCACGAGCGCAGAATACCAGCATCGTCAAGATGCAGGTCTGAGGGGGCTATAGCCCCTTTTACACGCTTTACCTGGTGCGAAGCTGATATACCAACTTGTACAACTTGATATTATGGAGCAACCAAGTGCCGACTGAAAGTGAGAGAATCGATTGTCAATTCATGTAAGATTAGCTCCGAGGTGGCATACTTCTAGCCTGAGAAGGCTGCGAGTAAGTTCGGCGGGGACACACAGGCCTCATGTTTTCCTTGCGTCCCACCATGTCCGTAATAGCATGGCTTACTCGCGATAACAAGGAAGCGGATATGCTTCCAGCATCCCGCGGATGGTTGATGGTGCGCGCACGGACTAGACAAGACAAAGATTTGTGGAAGCAGCGGCCTCGACGCTTGCCAACTATCGAGCGGTTACAATGTACAGTGTTATCTGTGAAATTCCGTATACAAACCGTAGATGCCGTGGATATAGTAATCAGACAATCAGATGCTTTTAACGGGCCGCACGAAGTACGGCTGTAAAACGGCCCCTCATCTACACGTACAACCAGCGGCCGCAATCCTCCGCCCACCGGGAGAGCGAGCTTGTCTCAAGCGTACGGAGCTTCTCATTAAGTGATCCGCGCGAAGACGATCCGGCCGGAACATCCTGCTCGAACGGAGTCTGGGGAGGGGTGGCGAGCGCTGATTCGTACTCTTGAATGTACGGCGAGAGCACACCGAGGCCTGACCCACCGACAGACGTCGTGTACGTCCTGAACTTGGCCTCTTCGAGCACAGATACGAGGTCCTGCAGCGATGCATCCGAAAAGTCTGGTGCACCACCTTGAGCTTACTCAACTGCACACACCAAGGTTCGACTTACCGTCAGGGACAAGGGTAACAGCGCAGCCACCGCCACCTGCGCCGGTGAGCTTGGTGCTCAGACCGAACCGCTCCTCAGCAGTTGTGGTTCGGATGTGCTCGAGCGAAGGGTGCGACACCCCCAACGACACCAGATGGGCATGGTTCTCGTCAATCAGAGCCTATAGTAGCGTTAGCGTGCCATTGGGCTGCACTTCAATGAACTGTCGTACCGAAAGTGCGTCTAGCAAAGACGCTCGAGGTAGCTCTGGATCAGCAAGAGCCCGACGAGCCTCGTCACTGATAGCCTGGATAGCATCCATGGTCTTGTTGACCACCTCGGGCTCCTGGTACGCAGTCCATGCTGTTGAGCGCACTACGCGTACACCGGTTTGGAGCACGTACCTCTGCCTTCTTCATAGCAACACCCGCTACAAGCTTCTTGGTATCGCGCGGAACCTTCGAGTCGACGAGCAAAAAGCGCAACGACTTGAACCTGATTAACACAAGTCAGCGCTGTGTCCACCTGCGAGCTTTGTGCTACTCACCCCTGTATCTGCTCCATCCCACTCTTCTTCCCGAACCCAGGACGTGTGTAAGCCAACGCCCCGCCAAAGACGGCCACGGAGTTATCCACCCCGCTCGGGTTCCCGTGCAGCACCTTCTCAGCGACGAACGCCCAGCGGTTCACCTCCTCAGCAAAGTCCGGCGAGATCGCGCGGCGGCCGTGGTGCGTCACATTCACGTGTCCAGGGTCGTCCGCGCCCGCGGGGCGCGTCGGCGCCGGGAGGGGCGGGATGCTGACGCGCTGGTGGAGGAGCAAGAGCGCGGTCGCGATGCACGCGGAGTAGGACGCGGACGAGCCGAGGCCCGCGCCGACGGGGAGGGTCGAGCGCGCGGTGAAGTTGAACGATGGCCGCTCGCCGCCGTGCGCCATGCTCATGTACAGGTACAGGAACGCGACGGACGCGAGGTGCGCGCCGCGGGGGAGCTCCGTGGCGGGTGGCACCGCGCGAGCGGCGATCGCGTCCATGAGCTTCTGGTCGAGCTGGTCCGCGTGATGCTCGCCCGGGAGCACCGGTGTGACGGCGTCCCAGGGGAGGTCGTCCAGGTCCCACTCGTGGTAGAAATCGCCGACGTCCGTCAGCTGGAGCGACAGCTTGTTGTCGTGCCGGGGCGACGTCAGGCCGTAGCAGCGAAGGTCCACCGAAGCTGCGATCGCCGTCTGCACGAGCATCCGGATCAGTCGGTGTTAACTGAAGGCAAGATATTGTGACGTACGACACCGTGTACGACTGCATGTTCACCGAAGAGGATAACTTTTCCCGGTGCGCTGACGAACCACTCCCGGTCTTCCCTGGGCCTACTCCCGTTGGTGTGCGACTCGTTAAGCGCGAGCTTCTCCACCGCGCGGCTGATCGGGTTCGGCAAGCGGACGAAGTCGTTTGCAGCGTACGTGATAGCACCGGCATTGAGAAGAGCATGTTGCAAATCGTCGACGAGATCCGCCGGGTCCTCGATACCGACACACAAACGAATAAGGTCCTCGGGGAGGCCGCGAGCAGCGCGAGTAGCGGGATCGATAGATGCATGGCTAAATATGCCAGGTGAGAACAAATGCCTGCGTTAGAAGAGCAAGGACCACTCACGACATGACACAGGGCATGCTAATAAGACTATTCACGCAGCCAAAGCTGACACTGATACCCCACAGGCGAGTAGCACCCACAATGCGCTCGCTGAGCTCTTTGTCACCCGTTTCGAAGGAGAGTACGGCACCATAGCCATCAGCGATGCGTTCGTGGATCTCCTTGCCCGGGTGATTGGGGAGACCAGGATAATGTGTGATGAAACCAAGGCGAGACAGAAGCTGGGCCACAAGCATAGCGGTGGATTGTTGGCGGTCCATGCGGATAGCTAGAGTCTTGACACCTCGCAGGAGCAGGAAAGAGTCGAAGGGCGTAAGGGCATTTCCGACGGAGTTGATCAAGAATGCTATTTGCTACGGGCCTGGCGTAAGAAGGGTGCAACAACTATGTGCGTTGCGCACTAACCTTTGCAATGTCATCCCGGTTGCAGGTGATAATGCCGGCCATGAGGTCATGGTGTCCGCTAAGGTATTTCGTCGCGCTATCATACACAACGTCGGCGCCGTGCTCGAGCGGACGCTGTAGGTACGGGCTCATCATGGTGTTATCTACCACGATGGTCGCGTCCGGGCACTTCTCCTTCACCATGGCACTGATCCGGGCAATGTCCACGATCTTGAGCAGCGGGTTCGTAGGCGTCTCCAGTAGCACCATGGCAATCTTGGGGCTGAGGTGAGGCAAGAGGGTGGAAGGATCAGTCGTGTCGACATGGTGCACTTTGATGCCCATGTGGGTGCGCAGGTAAGTGAGGAGACGGTTAGTGCCGCCATAGATGTCGTCACCGGCGATGAGCTCGTCGCCGGGCTTGAGAATGCGGGTGATAATGTCGAGGCATGCCATGCCGGAGGAGACGGCGAAGGCATGTTCGGCGGAGGATATCTTCGCAATGTGGTGTTCTGTGAGGGTACAGTTAGGAACACAATCGATTGTCGAAACAACACGCAAACGTGAGAGCGATTGCGCACAGTGCAGACGGCTCACAGGCACGCTTCACTCACCCAAATGAGTCCTGGTGGGGTTCCCACTCCTAGTGTAGTCATACTGTCCGCCTACGCCTTTGAAGGTCGCCGTCTGGTAGATGGGCACGCTCGAGCTCCCGTGCTGGTCCTTGTGGTCCGCGTTCGGCGTCTCGACCGTCGCGCACAGCGTCGAGAATTTGTACGGCTGCCTCGCACGGGGGAGCGAGGGCGACTCCGGCTCAGGCGTCGGGAGGTCCTCAGGCATCTGTGGCTTCTGCACGCCGTCTGCAGACATGGTAGATAAGCGGGGGATCGTACAGCGGATGGGGAAGGAATGCGGGACGCCAGTGAATATGGGCTGACTCGCTTTATTGCAGGGATGGAGTCGGGCGAGCAAAGTGATTTCAGCACAGGAGTCGAGCCATTTCGCAATCCATACCCCGGTCACGTGGACCAGTCGATCGCGCAATCGCGCGTCCTCAACGCGTTCAGTCACTCCGTGACTTTCGTCACGACCGTGTCCACCGCGTCTCACCCGCGCGTCTGCTATCGCGACCACCATGCCACCGCGAAGACAACGTGGGTCCACTCTCACTTCCGTGTACGTTTCCTGCTCAAACTTATGTGCAGACAGCGCAGCGGCGGGCACAGGCAGCCTCGTCACATCCCGACACAGAGGTCATTGCAAAACGCACCAAAAGGCATCTCGATGAGCTCGAGGTGCGCCTATCTACTCACCTACCTTCGTGTGATCACCCATCCACTTTGATGCAGAGGTCGAACTATGCAGAGCCGTCTGGCTCTCTTGCTGGCCTCGAGGAGGACGACGATGCCCCGGGTGGCCGCGGCGTGAAAGGCAAGGCGCGTCAAGTCGTCATCTCGGACAAGCGCGAGTGGCCGGGCATGCCCAAGAAGAAGTCAAGCCACAACGTCCGCACGGCCGTGCTCTACAAGAAAAATCTCGAGAAGCTTATCGAAGAGTCTGTGAGTGCTTGTCCCAGTGTGCCTCGCGATAACGATCTCACAGTCCTCGAGGGTATCGCGAACCTCCCTCCCGAGGTTCCGACGTACCTCAGTGCTGCCGCTCCGCCGCCGCGGGAGCCACCACGCTTGCTGTGCTCGGTGTGTGGGTACTGGGGCAAGTATAAGTGCAGGAGATGCGCGATGCCCTACTGCGATCTCAACTGCGAGAGCGTGCACAACGAAACGCGCTGTGAAAGGCGTGTTGTTTAGGCCAGCGAGAGCCTCTCACGCAGTATGGCCTTCCCTCGACTGCACATTGCAGGAGTGACCACGATGAGGCACACACGATTGTCAGCACCTCTCAGGCTCCACTGGAAGGAATATCCACCACCCACAACATCGTCGACCACGATGCGAATATGTTCGTGATTCGGAACACGTAGTCATCTCTAGATGAGCAATGTCACTTGTGTCAGTACTAAACGTTTAGTGATTAACGCGAGCAGTCGCCTGTAGGGCGTCAGCCGTTTCATTTCACTTCTTGTTAGTATATCCCATAACATCGATGTTGAGCAGGTATATTGCCAGCAGTACTGATACATACATCCCGAACAAGAACTGTATTCAGCACTCAAGATATCTTATATTCCCATGTCGCCTCGGAGGCAATCTTCCTTCTTCACCAACCCGAATCATGCATGCTTGCTTGTCCATAGGGAGGCAGTTGCTTCGGATCAGGATCCTCCTTGAACGCATATCGGTCTGGCCAGAGTGTCAGTACACAAAGGCGCCCCTACGACAACGAGTATCCTCACAGATCCTGTGTTCGCCTGCATCGAACGCATACCCGAAGTAGTCTTCACCATGATGCGCTCTCTGGGGCCAGCACCGCTCCTCCTCGTCTTCGTCTTCGTAGTATTCACTCGCGTCCTCGTCTTCTTCTGAGTCTCTTGCAAATTCGTCGGCCCATCTGGGGATGCGAGCCCGCCGATAGTCATGGTTAAACCCGAGGCGGTCCATGTACTCGCATTCTGTCGCAGCATAGAGTGCGGATCGCTTTGGGTCCCATGCCATGGACGCCACTGCGTTGTTCCCGGTGGCTAGTTCGTAGACCGTCTCCTTCGCTCGGATGTCCCACATCTTGATCTGTTCGGTGTTCATTCCGGCAGAGAACAGCGCTGATATGTGCGTAAGTCAGCATAATGGAGACAGAAGGGAGCAGACACACTGGGTATACCGTCTGGGTGGGCGAGGACGACAGAAGAACAGTATTCTGAGAGGCATCCGTGATCGAAGGTCATGACGGGGAGAGGCTGCCGCACATCGAACAAGCGTGCATAGCCGTCGCTGCCAGCCGTCGCGAATGCATTTGCGTCGCCTTCACTCGTAGATATATCTTCGACGTCGCCACCGTGGCCAAGGTACCGCGCAACGATCTGTCCACCATGCTCCAGGTCAATCGACGCACACGCGTAGTTTTCGTCCCGTCTCCCGCTCGTCCCACAGAGCATGTTGCCGGTCGGCGCATGCCGGTGCCAGACTGCTGGGTGGAACGTCGGGTCCGCGAAGGCGACGGCAGCGTGGTGGGTGCTCCCGGTCGAGTACTCAACCATTGTGCCGTCCTCATTTTCGCGCCAACTGTCCTCGGCGTCGTACTCGCCGGCGCCGATCAACTTCTTATCAGGCCCGTGCTGCTCGAGGGCGTCGATGTTCCACACGAAGGCCTCGCCGCACCCGGCGCGAACGATGCGCCCGTTGGGCAGGACGGATATCCAGCCCGAGCACGTGTCGGAGTCGAGCGTGTGGACTGGGGGGAGCTGGCCGCCCCTTATCCCGAAGCGCAGGTCGGGGTCGACATCCCAGGAGTACGACTTAACCCTGTCGGTGTCCGCGATGAAGACGAGCTTCCGGTCCTCGTCCATCGCCATCGTGTATGCAAGCTCAGCGAAACCGGGTGAAAAGCATTTATCTTTCTGTATGTGCTCAGGATCATCAAGGAGGTAGCAATGCAGCATGGGGTCGCGGTTCTTCCATCCGCCAGCGCCGATGATGGCGAGGCAGCTTTGTCCGGGCGATATGAGAGCCCTGGAGGGTACTGATATTCTGTCGTCCGCGATCTCGCAGCGCGCCTGGTATATCACTTGGGCGAGGGGTGTAGTGTCGGTGACCGAGGTCCGTACGTCTGGGCGGAAGCGAGCCAGGCGTGTACTCTTCGCGTGGGCTTGCAGGTCAGGGCTCCATGGTCCGGTTCCCCGCAGTGCGGCAGGCACAGTGGGACGAGAACCTGCGACAGAAGTGCCATCAAGTGCTGATAACAAATGAGGTTGGTTACTCACCGGATGCCTGCGCGCGCTCAATGGCTTTTCCAAAGAAAGACATGAAAACATTCAGAGTTCCTTGGCCTGCGGGGCCTCGTATGAGATTGGAAGAGACTTGGATAGAGGGGGCTCACCGAGCCCGGTACCCATTCTATCCTTCACTAGTGCTACGTCGTTCTCGTGCGCGAATGATGGCATGAAGTCGAACATATTCCCTTCGCCGTAGGCAATGTTTACTCCTTTGTTGATGACATCTTGAGCCTTTGCTACGATCTCCCCCATCTCTGCTGCGCTTTGCGCCGAAGCATCCCGTACGACATCGCACGCCTGCCGCAAGATGTCCTTCAGTATCTCGCGGTCGCTGTCTTTCTGCGTGTAGTCCCCGCAGCCCAGAGTGTCCAGACGTGCGTGAAGTGCTTTGAGCTGGTCGATCCAGTTAGACATGACTGCTGAAATGAAGCAGCAGCTTCAGGCTCGTAATCTTGGTGTTGAGACGGGAACTATGTAGGAGGAAGGGGTGACAGTCGCTGGACCGTCAATAGCGACGAGCGCGAAGCGTCAGAACCTAACCGTCACGGTCCCGCACGCGTGGATCCAGCGGTAAGGCAGGTATTCTGTCGCGCTTGTGGCAACGCGTCGCGTCCATCACGTGTCTCCAAGGCAAAATGCCAGTGCAGCGAAGGCGCTTCCTCACTCTGCCAGCAAGCTTGCGCCTCTTCCTTGTGCTTCACCTTTTATGCCCTTCTCTCAGCCCCGCCGTGCCCTCTGAGCCTGTGTCCTGCGCTGGTACGTAAGTATGATTTTCTCAGGTACCACACATGATGTCCATATACATCTTATCTACATTGTCTGATTGGGTTCTCCCAATAGTGAAGACGAAATGTTTACTGATTCATTCTCCTCAATACACAATACGGTAGACTTTGACACTGATCTCAGTTCATACAGGTCTGTAATCTCGGAAGCAAACATCAGCCGCAGTGGGACTGGACTAGTGCTTACGTCGCTTTTGCTTGTCGTGTACATACTTCGCTCTGTCACAGTCCTTCAGCAGGCTGATGCGTGTAATAGCTCATTGCAAAATGAATTTCTATTTTGAGGCAGCAAAGGTCCTTGACAAACTTGACTCGAAGAAGGGCTCGATCAAGGGTATCATTACCACCATCGCTGAAAAAGACAGGAAGAGAACGGCAGCGCTAGTCATTGAGACTTTAAAGTGTGAGGTATACCGCTTCAATGACGTCGTTGAGGTATGCTCAGACTCCTTTGTTAGACAAACCGGTCCTGAACGAGGTCCTCGATGCTGCGAAGCTCCTCAAGGAAGAGCGCAAGATTACGTCGAGAAACCTTGCGTTGTTACTCATCCATGACCTCTTGTTAGCGAATGGGATACAGGCAGGAGATGGGCCAGTCAAGCAGGCGGTCTTACGGCACAAGACCAGACTCCACAGTGAATTCACGAGAATCAAAATTAAGCGAGGGGCAAAGACGAACTCAGAGCTCGCGCAGACTGACGACTCCCGAGCCGGTCAGTGTTGCCTTCGTTGTGCCCGCCACTAATCTTCGCGCGACTCATATCACCACAGCTCAGATACCGCGCTACGTCCGCGTCAATCGAAACTGTTGGACGATAGAAGAGGCGATCAAGACGTTTGTCTCGCGCGGCTATGAGCTCGGTGACCCACTTGCCTGCAAGTACGCTGTTCAAGCCCTCTAGAATTCAGCTATTGATCTGACTGCAGCAAGGCATTTGCAAAAGACGAACATATACCTGATCTTCTCGCCTTCCATCCACATGTACAGTTTGTCGACGACGCGCTATACAAGGAAGGCAAGATCATTCTTCAGGATAAAGCTTCATGCTTTCCTGCGTATATCCTTGCGCCTCTGGAGGATGAAGGAAGTTCCGTCATCGATGCCACAGCTGCTCCAGGTAATAAGACCTCGCATCTCAGTGCATTGATGGGGAATAAAGGCAAAGTGAGTGCTATATCTTTGTCGATGCCCCGATGGACGGACGTGACGCGACGCGCCGCACGCTGAAGCTATTCGCTTTCGAACGCGACCGGAAACGCTTCTCGACGCTGAAGATGATGCTCTCGAAAGCGCGGTGTAGGAATGTCGAGGCTGTCAGCGCCGACTTCCTCACCACAGACCCGACGGACGCGAAGTACAGCAAGGTGACCCATATGTACGTAATCGCTGGCCTCCCCGTCAGCTTCACTGAGCGTCCGTGTAGCATGCTCGACCCCTCGTGCAGTGGATCCGGTATTGTCAATCGTATGGATCATCTGCTCGAATCAGGTGCGCAGCTTGCATGACGCGCCATAGTTACATTGGGTATACTCACGCACGCATTGCAACCTCAGACAAGCAGAAAGACGAAGATCAGGACCGACTGGCCAAACTAGCCTCGTTCCAACTCATGATGATCCGGCACGCTATGAAATGTACATCCCTTCTCTCTTCGCCGTTGTTGAGTGACTCACGGGGCACAGTTCCATCAGCGGAGCGCATCGCCTACTCAACGTGCAGTATCCACGCCATCGAGAATGAGGGGGTAGTCCGGCAGGCACTAGACGCACCTGAAGCACTCGAGGGACAATTCACTCTCGCACCGAGGGAGCAGGTCTTACCAGCCTGGAGACGTCGCGGTCTGGACGAGGAGATGAACAACGCAGGTACGTTACAGCAGCAGTCTTCCAGTCCCACACTAGCCGCCACTCACGGCCGTAGATGATGCACAAACACTCGTGAGGTGCTCTCCGGACGAAGACGGGACAAATGGATTCTTCGTGTGCTTGTTTGTGAAGAAGGCAGACATTGGAAGCAGCTCAAATACTACCATGAACAAACGTCCTATCGAGGATGAACCAGTCGATGCAGCGCGCAACAAGCGTCGCAAACGCCGGAAGAAGGGCGCAAACAGTATCGGAGAATTACCGTAACTTGTGTACGAGACCATCAGTAGCCAATACCAGCTTTTTTGGGAATACAAGTTGTCATATGCTACGTCAGAAAGGGCGGAGGCTACATATCGGACGAAAGTGTAAGCAGTCGACTGCCCATGTCAGTGGCGATGGTTAGTTGGAATCGCAGACAAACCTGCTTGCAGTCCAGCCGATGACAAAGAACTTGAAAGAAGACGGTGAGAGTACGTGCAGCGTGCGCTATGAAGGAGCTAGCGTGGACGTCAGGACCTGGACGGTTCGGTGAGGTCGCAGGGAGGTGAGAACGCGTAAGGTATGTTAGAACTTTCGAATCAGTGTGAAGGGGTACCGGTCTGCTGCTGTGCATATTGACCCTGGTAGTATTGAGCGTAGTTGGCTGAGTAGTCCTGCGTAGGGTAGTAGCCAGCGCCTTGAGCGCCGCCGTATCCGCCTTGAGAACCCCACTGCTGGCCAGGGGTGGCAGCACCATAGCCTGCGCTGTAGCCGCCATAGCCAGCTTGGGGCGGACGATAGCCGTTGTTCTGCGGAGGGATGGCGCTGCTTTGCCAGACTTCGGGGCGGCGCCAAGGGGGGATGTTAGAGCCACCAGCGGTGATGTCGTGTCCTGCGCTTCCCATCCATGGGTTCTTAGGACCGTCTCCAGGACCTTTACCGTCCTCTCCGAGCTCCGCCATCAGACTTGCGTATTCGCTGTCGAAGCCGCCCTTGGTCATCGCCATCGTGTTGGAAGGTGGTGCGTTGTGGACAGCGTTAGGATCCCTGTTAACTTGACAATCTCGAGCCATATGACCTGCGCTCCCGCAGACGCGGCAAATGATGTTGGCCGTGAAGTTGCGCTGCTCTGGGCAATCATACTTCCGGTGGCCAACGCCACCACAGTTCTGGCAGATCTGATTCTCGTCATCACGAAGGGTTCCGTTTAGTGCAGCAAGTTCGCGAAGTTGGTTACGCTTATGGTCGTTCTGACCTTCAGGGGTAGAAGCAGCCTGAGTCATGTATCAGCCGAACGTCAAACATCAATATCGAAAGAAAAAACACCACGTACAGTTTCAATGACCTTGTTAATCAGCTTTACACAGAGAGTGACTTTATCTTCTGAGTCAGCAGTGACGAGACAATGAAGATCTTCCTCGGCATCCTCAGCGTACTGTTCCGGTCTCGCTTTTCCTTCTTTGACACTGCCCTTGCCTCGAATGCTGATTTTGGCACCACTGTCCCTCTCCATCTTCTTGAGACTGTTACCACGAGGACCGACAAGGAGACCAAAGAAATTGATCTCCGGGAACTCCTTGACAGGGATGTAGACCTTCTCCGAAGGGCGCTGGGAACGCTTCTGCTGGTGGTACTCGACGGGAGGCCGGAAGTTAGGATCGTTCTTCATGGCACGGTCGACAAGACGAATGCGTTCATCTTCCAACTTCTTACGGTAGCGGACTTCCCTAGTATTGGTCCTGCGACCATGGGAATCGTAGGTGGGCGGAGGAGACGGAGACCTAGGTCAAAAGTCTCTTTAGAATCTGCGAAGACACGCATACATTGATGTTCGCTTACCGCTCACGCTCCGGAGGGACGAAGTCGTTCAACCTGAGTTTTCTGTTGATTTCTTCCAACCTGAGATGGATCGCATAATTATCGAGATGTGCTTGTGAGACGCCATTGGCATTGATAGCCGTTGGCAACCCAGGGATCTCAGTCTTGGCTTCACCCCAGCGACTACGGCGCTTGCGGGGAGCATTAGGGTCAGCTATACACAGACGACAGTCAGGCGTTAGATTAGTAACAAGTTAGCATGGACAGATAATCAAGGCGAGAGGTGATTCATGCGTAGCATTGCACTATCAGTTGCAATTAGGGAAGGGACGGACCAGGCCAGTCCGCGTCGGAAGAAATGAACACGTACCCAACTCATTAGTAGACTGCGGAGTCTCCCCGCGTTCACTCCTAGACCCGTCCCTATCATTTTGAGCGTGCGGGCGTGGATAAGCAGAGGGAGACGGCTGCGCAAGCTGAGGGGGCGCAGTCTCCTCCGCGGGAGCAGGTCCGAAGCGACGACGATTGCCCAACGGCGCTGCAACATGATGAGCAAGCACGCGGCTCACAAACTAGACATTACTCACTATCGTTAGTTCCAGTAACCTCTCGAGTAGCAGGCCTCCACATGCTGGACAGACAAGAAAGGGGAAGGGAACGGGGCAGAAAACGCGCGAGACGATGACTGATCTCTTCCAAGTGGCATCCTTCAGATCTCGCGTGTCTCCGTGCAATTGAAACTCAGCTCGAAAATGGCGTGGCGGTGGCACAAGCGTACTGCGTCAGCGCTTACTCATGCCGGTGTGGCTTGTTTCAGTTTCACCACAGGTCCTCCCGCCATCCTCGGAGGTTATCTGTGTTCACCCTGGTGGTCGATCCTATCCTTACTAGCTACACGACTGGTATTATGCCTAGCAAGCGTGCTGCAGAAGGTATGTGAGTACAGCGTTTAGTCGGCATTCATTGCTCAGCCTCTCAAGATTCCGCGGACTGGGCCTCTTCCTCCAAGCGAGCCAGGAGGACGAGGGAAGATGTCGATTATATTGATATTGACAGCGACGAGTCTGGCAATGAGCCATCTCGAGATACATCTTCTCTCATTCCTCGTGGCGCGACCATCAAGTTCAGCGCGCTGACTCGCAAGTTGGCGGATACGCGGAAAGGAAACGACGGAGTTGACGACGGTGACGGCCGCGATTTCGATGCGCACCGTCGTCAACAGGACAAGCTTGTCTCACACATCTTTCAAGAGCAAGACTTTTCATGGCTGCACTTGAAGCCAGACCACGCATCTCGTCCTTTATGGATTAGTCCGGAGGACGGGCACATCATCCTTGAAGCATTCTCACCCATAGCTG
The DNA here is from genome assembly GCA_001632345.1 of Daedalea quercina L-15889. Taxonomy (NCBI): domain Eukaryota; kingdom Fungi; phylum Basidiomycota; class Agaricomycetes; order Polyporales; family Fomitopsidaceae; genus Fomitopsis; species Fomitopsis quercina. The sequence continues at coordinate 291,188 of KV429038.1, read as the reverse complement.
AGCAAGCACAAGATTTCCTAGTAGCTATTAGCGAGCCGGTCAGCAGGTATGCATACCATGGTCACTGGGTAGGATTAGGACTAGACAGGGATCAACAGACCCGCGTACATCCACGAGTACAAGCTCACTTCGTATTCACTGTACGCTGCTGTCTCCGTTGGCCTCCAGACGGAAGATATAATAGAAGTTCGTGCGCCTTGCGCTCATACATTCCATGCCTACGCTAATGTTCGCCTCCATTGCGAAGGTCTTGAACCGTTTGTCAAAGGTAAGCAATCGAGAAGCTCGGTGCGGTGCATAGCTTCATTTCCACCAAGGTTCCGGTGCCCGATAGCATCGTCACGTTTATCAGGGAGCGAACATTGTCGTACGGCAAGGTCAAACTTGTTCTCAAGCACAATAGATACTACGTGGAGTCGAGCCACCCTGAGACGCTTCAAGTCTTGTTGAAAGACAAGGTCATCCGCGAGGCGCGTGTGCACTCGCAGCCGGCGGATAATAGTATCAAGGCGGCTACCTTCACGACCTCGAAGGCGCCTGTGAAAGGCAACCTTGTTATTCCGGGGACCAAGGAGGCGGAGAGAAAGAAAGACGATGCCGCCGGCAAGACTTCCGCTGCTAACGGTTCCAATACGGATGCCGAGCTTTTCACGTCGGTCGTTGGCGTGGAGGGAGGTGCGTTGGTAGTATAGACGTCCGTGACATCGATCTTTATGCAGGGTCTTTGGCGTATAGACGAAGTCGACGAGGACGACGACAATGTCCACGCCTTCGAAATTGATGACGCGAAAATTGACGTAGGTTTTTCCCGTGGCCCCAGGTAGGTGATCGATGAAATATACTCTTGTTTTACCCGCAGGATGTCAAGAAGAGGTGTAATGAACTAGAATATCCGATGCTCGAGGAATACGACTTCCGTAACGACACGGTGAATGCCAATCTGGATATCGACCTGAAGCCGTCTACCGTCATCCGGCCATATCAGGAGACCAGTCTCAGTAAGATGTTCGGCAACGGGTAAGCAATGAGGTTAGATCCCATCAATTGACACACTTAACCCACCCCGTAACCTAGTCGTGCTCGGTCTGGAATCATCGTCCTTCCCTGCGGAGCCGGCAAGACCCTTGTCGGGATTACTGCCGCATGTACGATAAAGAAGTCTTGCCTTGTGCTCTGCACGTCATCGTAAGTTGCCTCACGGCGAGTGCCTTCCACTAGTCGCCTTCTGATGATATGTACAACTTCAGGGTGTCGGTGATGCAGTGGAAACAACAGTTCCAGCAATGGTCCAATGTCACCGACCGCCAGATTGCCGTGTTCACGGCTGACCAGAAGGAGAAGGTGAGCTTAATAGGCTGCGGTGAACGGGCGCATCGTTATCTATCTCATCTACCGTGCAGTTTGCCGGCGATAGTGGTATAGTCATCTCGACGTACTCGATGGTCGCGAACACGCACAATAGGTCGCACGAGTCCAAGAAGATGATGGAGTTCCTGACATCTCGCGAATGGGGTTTTATCCTACTGGACGAAGTGCATGTCGTGCCCGCTGCAATGTTCCGCAGAGTGGTAACGACCATCAAGGCACATTCAAAGCTCGGGTTGACAGGTGCGCTCGGTGTCACATTTTTCTTGCGCGGCGACATTAACGGAGCCGTTAGCCACGCTGGTCCGTGAGGACGACAAGATCGCTGACCTTAACTACATGATTGGGCCGAAGCTATATGAGGCAAACTGGATGGACCTTGCCGCCAAAGGACATATTGCGAACGTCCAGGTGCGTTGTCATGGCGCCGCTGCCGCCCTCAGCCTGATGAGATGCATGTGACTAGTGCGCTGAGGTGTGGTGCCCAATGACGCCGGAGTTCTACCGTGAATACCTGCGCGAGCAGTCGCGGAAACGTATGCTGCTGTACTGTATGAATCCGCGCAAGTTCCAAGCGTGCCAGTTTCTCATCAAGTACCACGAGGACCGTGGTGATAAGATCATCGTATTTTCGGACAACGTCTACGCGCTAGAGGTGCGCCGCTCTGTTCCTGTGGTGTCCTTGGCACCGCTGACTCGTGGGTGAGCCAGGCTTACGCCAAGAAGCTGGGAAAACTCTACATTCACGGCGGGACGGGCCAAGTAGAGCGGATGCGGATATTACAGTGGTTCCAACACAGTCCGGAGGTGAACACCATATTCCTGTCGAAGGTAGGGTGTCCAATCGTGTCTGTATACATGTCACCGACAGAAGCTGATTTTGTCACGCGTTATCAGGTCGGAGATACATCCATTGACTTGCCCGAAGCCACATGCCTCATTCAGATTTCGTCCCACTTCGGGTCCCGCAGACAAGAGGCACAGCGCCTAGGTGAGGCTGGCCACACGCTGTCTCCCGCCGCACTCTTTTAATTTCTGAACCGCAAATTAGGGCGCATCCTGCGCGCGAAGCGGCGGAACGACGAGGGTTTCAACGCGTTCTTCTACTCGCTCGTCTCGAAGGACACGCAAGAAATGTTCTACAGCACGAAGCGCCAGCAGTTCCTCATCGACCAGGGGTACGCGTTCAAGGTCATCACGCACCTCGACGGGCTCGAGGGCCTGCCGGACCTCGTCTACAAGTCGCGCGACGAGCAGATCGAGCTGCTCTCCTCCGTGCTGCTCGCGAACGAGAGCGAGGCGGACCTCGGCACGGATGTGCGCGCGGGGGAGGGCGACCTGGCCGGGACGATCACGTCGAAGGACTTTGGCATGCCGTCCAAGTTCCCCGCCGTGCAGAGGACGTCGGGCTCGCTCACCGCGCTCAGCGGCGCCCAGCACATGTCGTACGTCGAGCAGAACAAGTCCGCGAACAAGAGGCTCGCGCGCGAGCAGGCGCCCCGGCACAAGCTCTTCGCAAAGCGCGACAAGGATCTCGCAAGTGCGCGGAAGGAGGCCAGAGCGGCGGCACGGGGCCAGGGATAGCGCAGGTGCATCTGAGGCGCGCGCCAGTGTGCTTCGCGGCCGACCGTGTATTTGGCAATCGAATGTGTACTAGTAGACTACTAGACTAGGGACTGTACACTGTACCGCTTGTTGAATGCACTAGGTCCGATCAGGTGTGAATATCGGAACATCCGTTCGTTGACAAATTGGTGGAGGAATAAACTTTGTGACGTACTGAAGGGTCTGGTCCGACGTCGGTAGTTGAGGAGGCAGCTAACCCCGAGAAAAACGCTGAGAGATTAACGGTGTAGGGAAGACGGTTGCGACGGTCAAAGGCCGTTGATCGAGGAGGTTTGACGGTAGACGTCGACAGGATGTGCTGTGTGCTCACAAGCCCGAAAACCAAATACTCATTTATATGACTTCGGCTGCTTCCCCACGTCCCGATACATCTCTTATATTTGTTATTTCTCGGAATTACCAATGCATGCCAGTGTGTGAATTCGAACTACGTCGAGCAGTCAACATCGCGCCTGCAGTCGCAGCGATGGTCGGCCGCTGCATCTCGAGCAAAAAAAAATCCGACAGGCTGCAATAGGCCACATACACCGATGGTTAGTCGGCGGTAAGGAGCCGAAAGACCTCAGGATGCGATGGTCGGACGTGCATTGCAGCGGCTGGAGAACAGGCCCGCGGATGGGCGGTCTGGAAGCACCTCATGTCCTGTGCGGGCGGAGCAACTAGGACGTCACCGAGAATAAGAAAACACAGGATGGCTGCGGCAGGAAGCTAAAATTTATGGTTGTCACCCTAGAAGCGGAGGAAGAACAAGGCGAGTGTGACCGTGCACAGCCTGGAAAGATTTGCGGAGCTGTACTACTACTACTACCATACGGTCACATCAGACTGCACCGATGCAAGACCTGCCTCCGCAACTGCGTGCAGGGTGCCGAGGACCATGCGGTGGGGAACGAATACTACTAATACTGCGTCTGACAGCTGGATGAGGTGAAGTATCAATTCAGCACATGATCCGGCGATTAAGGGGGGTGAGGCGGGGGGCAGGCGGATTTTAGTCAAACAGGTGGCTGGGTGGATGGAGTGAGGGTGCTCCGACATCTCCGCCGTTGAGCTGGGAGGAGCGAAGCGGGTGGGTGACGCATATAGTTCGGCCAGACTTGGCCCGGGTCCTGATGGGAGATGTCTCGGCCCTTGAGGTTAGCTGCGGACGAGTTGTGCGTATCGGGCAGAAGGATGTCCTCAGGGCGACCGACCGCGGTTGCAGCTCGTTGCGAGCCGGGAGAAGGTAGAATAATAATTAAGAGTGGCTTCTGCGCACGGCGGATCTGAGAATTAGGCGAGTGGGCAGCCACCGGGATCTCGTTCCATTATGAATGAGGGGCGCACGTGAGGGGATGGTTGCCTGATATGGCGGGAGTGTGACGCAGGATCGGTGACGATGTCACCGTCGATGTGGAACCAGTGGCAGTTGTTTGACCGATTGAGGGCGCGCGTCGGAGTGCCTGGGTTTCGAATCATTCGGGGCAGGATGCACATGCAGCTTCATCGACTCATCGGCGGGCTCCCTGGAGTCCTGGGCGCGCGCTACGGGGAAGGCGGGAACTGCCGCTGCCGCTGGAAGGTGGGAGCCTGGGAGCAGCAGGCCGTGGTGGGTGTACAGGAACCGCTGGTGGTCGAGGAGTGGAGGAGAAGACCCTGGCCCGTGGAAGGCGCAGACTGGTCGCCGGAGGGTAACGTACACGGCGCCAAGTGAGCCGCCGGCAAGGCGATGCGGCCGATGTGGGGTGACTTTAACGGAGGAAGCGTCGACACATGGCGGCCGGCCTCGATGTGCTCGGGCGGTCGGAGGGGGACGGCGGCGAGGGCGGAGGGGAGCGCGACGCGGCCGGACGCGAGCATGCGCAGCGCGGGCGACGGCGGTGCAATGGCAGCGGGCGGCGTCGGCGGGCGGGGGCGGGCATCGGGATGTGTCTGGGTGCGAGGACGGGGGACGGGGGGACGGGGGACGGGGGACCGGACACTGGCGCTGGCACGCTCACTGGCAGACCGTGATCATGACCGCCGACCGGGCGTGCCAGCATGGCGGCCATCCTCCTGGCGACGTGGCCGCGCCTGCCTGTCTCGGTCAGGCCCCTGGACCCTCTGGCCTTTCGCGGCCGCATGCTGATCGACGTCCGCGCCAAACTCAAGTCGCTCCCTCAAAGCCTGCTAGCGCCTCTATATCTGTCACATGCATCCCTCCCCCGTCCCCTTCCCCGCTCGCTCTCGCTCCTCCAGCCACCCTCCCTCGCACGTCCATCCGCTCCCTCTGAATGTCCTCCAAACGGGGCCGCAAACGGAATGACAACCTCCCCCCAAACCGTGCACGCGACGTCCAGAGGGCCTTCCGCGCCCGTCGCGCTGCCCATCTCGAGGTCCGTACCACTTCCCCGATCCATTCGTATGCACGCTAATTCCACAACTCTCCCCCGTCCCAGGCCCTGGAGAACAGGGTGGCGGAGCTCGAAGAAGAGAACAGCGCCCTGCGTGCCGCCTTGAGCCTCCCTCCCGCAAATCGCCCGCCACTGGGCAAGGGCCCGACGGGTAAGGACAAGCCCAAACTACCGTCCCAACAGCAGCAGCCAAACGCTGGCTCTCCCTCGGCCTCCTCCACTTTGCCTCCAATCCAATTCCTCCCCCAATTATCTCCAACCAATTCACTTCCTTCCATGCCCGTCAGTCGCCACGACTCTCCGTCGTCCGCCTCGACTCGGACGCAGTCCTTGTCCCCAACCGCCTTCAACTCCGCGCTCGGCCAATCCAGTTCCATCTCGGGGATGGATCCCACATGGGATAATCCTGGAGCCGGATTCGTGGGCAAGGATCAGCCAGAACCTAGCCCCTCTGCCTCCTCGACCAGTTACACCATCCCGCCTGTACCGGGCCCGTCCACTTCCCATTCTTCCACATATCAGCCGCCGGCGTCACGCCCATCGCTAGACGACGCATATCCTCTGACCAGTTACCAGTACTCTCCCGAGAGGTCGCTGGCTTCTATCGACCCTTACGCCGGGACCCCAAGTTCGGGCTTTCTCATGCGCGACGAGCGCCGCGCTTTCACGTATCAACAACCTTCATTTCACACGCATGCCGGCCAGCTTCACCCCCATTCTTCTCCGGTTTCCGCTGTTTCGCCCTCGATGCCTCCTGGAGGCACGGGCATGCAGCCGTCATACGCCCACCGTCGGTCGGTCACCGAACCGCAGGGATATCGGTCGAGCATTCAGCTTGGTTCTATTCCTCAAATGCGTCTCCCGCAGCCGCCGAATCTGCCCAACCGTCTCCCATCCCCCAGCCAGCTCTCCGGGGCAGGGGGCCTGCCGCCGCCGCCGCTGCACCCGGGCTACGGGTACGGCGACGAGCGGAAACTCGACAGAATGCGCTAGAAATAATTAATCGCATCTTCAGGTTATATTTTGGATCTATCTCTGTCGCTCGTCGCACCTCTCCCCAGGACTTCCGCCGCATCACAAAAGCATGATATACTGTATCGCTACTCTCACCGAACGCTCTCGTTCGTGCAGCCGCTTTCCACCCGCTCTCCTGCATATACATGTACCAGCAATCTGTCTACTTAGAATTCATCTACACACGGGCGACTGCCTGTCATAATATTGCCACCCCGAGGTGCGACGTGTTCCCGTTGCCTTCGCCACCGCTGACGGAGCCTGAACGTGATGACAGACCCGCCTCGCGTCTCACAAGACTGCGGACGCGCGGGGATGGATGACCTCTGCCCTCCGTCGAGGCGCCGCTCCCGGCGCGGGCTTGATCGGGTGCGTCCAGGATGCGTCCTCGATAGGCTGTCGCTGTGCGTCCGCCGCCCGCCGTGTATGCACATCACTCCAGGCACTGCTCGCGCCCTGGTCCATGCGCCTCGGAGCCGGCCCTCCCTCTCCGAGTCGTCTCTAGCAACGACGGAAGGCATGTGAAACCTCCGGCTCGCTGTCTGTCTCTCGGGGCATGGCTTGCGTAATGATGCGCGTTACGGGGTCGTATATACACACTCTACGTCTACTGGCTACCGCTGTATAGTATCCGGGAATAGTATTGACCGTTGTGGGCCAACAGGGTCCAGCTGCGATCAAGCACCCCCCGCTGGGACTGCATCAGCTCCCCAGACGGCTCGCGGGGTTATCCCCGTCGGGCGGTGTGGGGCGGCGCGCACTGGGCGCTGCACTACACGGTGGCCCCGACAGATGGAGGCAAGACTAGGAGGCCGACGTATGTCCGTCAGCTGGAAAAGTACATATGGCACAGATGACACTTCGCCCTGGTCCGCGCGCGATGCTCCGCCCAAGAACGGAGGCGGGCATCACACTTCTCGCCCTTCATCAGCGCCCATCGAGGCAAGTATGGTAGCAAAGTTGGCTCACTTGTGCGTGCACGCAGTCCCGGGAATTGATTGCGCGCGCTTCGTGTCAAAGCTTGCACCAGTCCACGCACCCGTCTGGGCCGTACTTCTGTTCCAGCCATTCATTCGCCCGCTTGAAGTGCCCGTTTCCAAGGAAGCCCCGGCTCGCGCTCAGCGGTGACGGATGCTGCCAATGAGAAGAGGATGCGTATGTGAGAACTTCCGGCCCACCGCCGTCCACGCCCCGACGGAATACGCTACTTACCGCGCTCTTCAGGATGAGATGCTTTTTCTGGCCAAGAGATGCACCGGTCAGGGCGCGCGGGATGAGGTGAAGAGCGGGAACCGCGGGCTGAATGGGGCTCACCGTGTTCAGTTTCGCGACGCGTTTCGCGGCCCAGGCCCCCCATGCGAGGAAGACGATGCCCCGGCCGCGCCCCCCTGCGCCGTTCGAGTTCGCGAGATTGGCGCCGCCGTATCTGTCAACGACATCCACCACCCTGTCCGTGAACTCTTCCCAGCCCTTGCCAGAGTGGGAACCAGCTTCGCCCGCCTTGACGGTCAGGCATGTGTTCAGCAGCAGGACACCGGTTTCGGCCCACGCCGTTAGGTTTCTGTGGAGTGGCGTGTAAGCAGGAAGACAGGTCGCGCGCCTGTGGCGGCACGATGAGTCAGGCGAAGGGCGAGTGTGCTTACCCGTGCTTGGGAGGCTCGAACTGCGGGTACTCCGCCTTGATTTCTGCGTAAATCTGCGCACCGGGTGGGCTGAATGAACGTCGACCATCTCCGGTGGAAATTAAATGCTTACGTTACGCAAGGACGGAGGCACGGGCACCCCTGGAGGAACGGAGAAGCACAGCCCTGGCACGAGTCGGGCAACTTCGATCAGACGGGAGATGACGGAGATGCTGATATGTTCATGCTTACCGTGGGCTTGACCGGGACCGTGATAGGGATCTTGCCCGATGACAACCACCTTCACTCGCCCAAGGGGAGTAAGGTTGGACCAAGCATAGATATTTTGTGCTGTGCGTTTATGTAAACTCCGCTAAGAGTCGGATGGTCAACCGGCCGTTGACGCTGTGACTCACGAGAAGGGTAGATTCTGAGGCTGGGGGCGCTGTCCTTCGTGCCATGAACGCCCGCATCGTAGAGAAACCGCTTTAATTTTAGGAAGTAGGGTTTCCGGATCTCATCTTTCAGCAGCTTCAGCCTGTCATAGACACCATCAGTTCCGTCTGGAGCGGAAGACGCTCAAGTGACAACGGTCGACGCACCAGCTCTTCCCCAGTGTTTCGCACTCGAGAGCGAGGAGCTTGCGTTCCTCGTCTGACATGGCGGCCTGAAATTCCGAGAGAGAGAACGCAATGGAGTTGAGGGATGGCTGCGAGGTCAACGCCGACGCGGTTGACGTTGCACGCGTGTGCGTCGCGGCGACTTTGATCTTTTTGGTCGCGGGCGCGTTGCCACCAGGGAACATGTCCACGAGAGTCCTCTGACGCTTCACCGTAGTTGTCGCGGATGCTTTTTGCTCGTTGACAACCGCAGTTTTTTCGACTTGGGACTTGGATGCGGTGGCGCCGGCGACTGAGGTGTCCTGTCGCACAGTCTGTGGTGCTTCCTTTTTCTCTGTTGGCCCTTCGATGTCTTCGAGGTATACAGCGCGTTCTTTGGTCGACATGGTGAGGCACGGGCGAGAAACAGACGAGAAAACGCGTGAGGGTGTTCGGATGGTGGAGGTGAAGCGCGTCGCGGGGAACATCGACGCGACGCGTCGAGCGCCCGAACAAAAGGCCCGATCGAGGCGAGCACGTGGGCTCGCTAGCTTCCGTGGCCAGCGCCCAGGCAGCCAGGAGCTTGTCTGACACCGATGTTCTCCAGGGGTTCGCTGCGAGCCATCCAGCAAGGTTGTGTTGCTGCAAGACCGCAGCGCGCGTGGAGGATGGGTGAACGACGAAGACTTGAAGGCCTCCCGCCGGTGCGGCAACGGTCTCCGTCAATCTCGAACGCTCTGGTTGGTCGAAAGGCTAAATCGGCCACGTGGGCAGAGGATGATCGGCATTGCGCCCGGCCAATGGCCGCGACTGGACGCCGACCAGGACCTGCGTTCGACGACTCGCAGCCACCGAGCGGTGTACGCCCCATGCAGTAATCACCACAACGCCGCCCTCCTTCATTATCGCCAAGCTGCCTCGGTCACCGTCTTCCCCATCTCCTCCCGCTGCCAGGCATCCCTCTGGCCGCGCAGAGGCTCCTCGCCGCCCCCCTGCCCGCAGGCAAGGCTCTGGCACCGCTGTGCAGCAGCAGTCGCAGCAGGGTTGGAGCACGAGCTACCAAGCTGGATCTTCCGGGTGTGTTTAGCCTTTCCATGATCCTTCTTTGAACGACTTATATGCCACAGCTCACAAAGCGATACTGCCACGGATGATGAGTCTGACGATACAGACGATGAACTCCAGCAGTCCCGAGGGAGGCCGGTAGGGCAGCACGCGATTGGTAACGGAGGGAAGAATGTAAAGGGTCTCGCCGTGCAGACGGCGCGTCAGGGTATTCCTCAGCAAACACCTCCGTTCTCTGCTCCTGGAACCGCACGACAGAGTAGTCCAGCGAAAATGCACCGGAGGACATTCACTCGATCGCGTTCACCAGCGATAAATGCTGGTCAGAACGGGTTCACATTCGCTGGCCAGACGACATCCCCAGGAAACATCCCTTCATCTCTCTTCGGTCGACAGAAGATCGCGCCGTTTGAGATACGCCATCTCATGCCGAGCTTCATACACGCTACCTTTCGCCCGCCATTCTCGTCGGTACATTGGAGGCTCACCTTGGACTTGCGACAAACGTTGGAAAACTCCCTGTTGATATGCTCCCTGGGATATTGCGCCACAAAGATGCGCGGCAGCATCCTTGAACGTCTCCCACCGAATCTGTGGAATGCACGAGACAAACTGTCGCCCGAAATGTGGATATCAATAGGTGAGTATTCTTCAAGACATGTCGCGGCCCTGTTGAAACCTCTCCTTTCCAGAGCTCGCACTACTCATCACTGCATCTATTATTTATTTCTGCGTCACTCGTATTTATTGGACCAAGATATCCCCGGACTATGACACAACCACAAGACAGGCTACTCCCCAGGAGAGACCTGCATCACCAAGTCTGATTGCCCGTGACAACAGGCGCGCATCGAACCCTGTTCCAAGCCCTGCGCCAAGGAACAGCAACTTCGGCTTCGTGTGGATGACGGTGCCGAAGAACTATAGGTAGAAGGACCGCTGTCTGCCATGTCACGCTTTGGCTTATGCCCATATGCTCAGGGATTCTGCAGACGACGGCATGCTATTTGGACTATTGACTGGGCCGCTGATGTCCGCTGCGTTGCTATACCTCTCGGAGAAGGCCGCTGCCGCTAGCCCACCATTGGATCCGCTCCCGCAGAGCTGGATCATCGAACAGCCCATAGTCCTAGACGGGTCCGCGCATCCTCTCACGGCTCTGCAGGCCCTCGTTCTCTCTCGGAGAAATCTGGTCGACATGGCGACGGTGTGCTCGACCATTCTCATCGTCCATGTGATCGCGTCATGGATGACAGAACGCCGCCATCGGCGGAAGCTTAAGGTTCCTGAGGGCGAGGTCAGCTCCGTTCCACGAAAGGAGAGCCGGAGGACATATCTCTCCGTGCTCTTCACCATCTCGGTCAGCTTATGGGTATTATGTGTGCGAATTGCCTTGTCCGAGATGAGGCTGGGAATATGGCAAAGTACGTAGTGCGGCTTCTCCTTTCACTCGTCGAGGTACGAGGGTGACAACTTTGTTAGACATCAACGAGTATGAGATCTTCAGCTGCGCAATGTTCTTCCAGTTTTCGCTGTACGTCTCCATCCGCATGGCCCACCACGGCTTCACCCTCGGCGAACTCGCCGTGATGTGCTTTGGCGCTACCGCTCTCTTTTTGGAGGCCATGAGCCTCACTATCGCCCGTGTACGTCCTAAGATGCATCCCTTGCTCTCACCCCGGTTTACACGCGCTGGCTTTCACACAGATCTCGCCCATTACCACGTCGTTCATCAAGACATACCGTCTGCCGACCCCACTTCTCGTCTACCAAATAGCCCTCATACCCGGCTCGCTCCTCGTCGGCTTCTTGCTCTCCCCGCTCTTGTACCTCTCCCGTCACATCGCACAACAGCCTGTTCGTCGCCTGCGTTACCCGGAGCAGAAGCAGAAGCATCGCAGGTTGCTCGCACTCGGTTTCTATGTGGGTGCCGTGCTGATTGTCGGCGGCCTCATCGGCCTCTGGACCCGCTGGCTATTGGGGAGTCGAGACCCGTGGCTCTGGGCGCTCTTTTGGGTTCTCGAAGGCAGGACGAAGTGGAGTCGCCCGGCGCTCCTGGCGTACTGGACGGCGCTGGGGAGCATCAGCGTGGCGGGGTGGAACAGGCAGCTCGCGCGGTCGCGGCGGTACCGTCCCCGCAACGTCGTCAATGCGGCGGGCGAGCTCGGCGTGAACCACCTCAGCAGCTTGGACGGCGCGATCCGCGGAACGAACGCGGGCCACGCGAGCGGCGTCGAATTGAGCGACCCAAGCGCCCCGCCGACACCGCCACCGGAGTCGGCGGGCCCGCTGGGCCTCAGCTTTCCGAACCTTCCGAATTTGTCGAACTTGTCGGGCCTCCCGAACGGCGCGAACATGTCCACCGTCGCGCTGGACTGGCTCGACGCCGCTGACAAGCACGTCCCGACGCTGAGCCTGAACGCGCGGCGCAAGTTCTTCCACGCGCTGGCTGTGCTGATGTTCCTCCCTGGGATAGCCATTGATGTGAGCATTCATAGTTGTGACAGGCCCCGCGGCTCCATGCATCACTAGACGAGCTCGCTGACGGATCCACCGACGTAGCCAGCGTTCTCTCACCTGGCGTTCAGTGCGGCGTTTGCGCTGTTCGTCTTTGCGGAGTACGTACGCTATTTCGCGCTCTATCCGTTCGGTGCGTCGGTGCATCTCTTCATGAATGAGTTCCTCGACCAGAAGGATTGCGGCACTGCCATTCTCAGCCACTTCTATCTCCTGATTGGATGCGCGGGCACAGTATGGTTCGAAGGGTAAGTTGAGCCGTATCCCACCCCAATTGGAGTATTGATGCGACATGTGGCGTGAAGGCCGTCCCAACTACTCCAGTACACGGGGACGTTGGTGCTTGGAGTCGGCGATGCGCTGGTAGGTTCGTTCAACGTAAGCGAAGGACACCATTCTGAGTATGGTTAGGCTTCCATCGCCGGCAAGCGGCTGGGGCGGCACCGCTGGCTGGCCACGAGCCCGAAAACGTTGGAGGGGAGTGCCGCGTTCACGGTGTCTGTCGTTGCATGCGCATGGCTTCTGCGCCTGTGTGGGCTCTCGGAGGATTTCTCGGTACGTACACGCTGAGCTCGCGGACGGAGCATGGACTGACCTCGGCCGGCACATACAGATACTGCGGTACTCGGTGGTTGCAGGACTGTCGAGTGCGCTGGAGGCGCTTTCGGTGCAAAACGACAATGTAATGCTGCCTCTGTATATGTGGAGCATGCTTGTATTCGCGGACGTGTAAAGCAATATTGTAACATCGCTCTACTTAATCACGCTCTCGGCTGGATGTGAGTCTTAAGTCGGACGGCGCGTGAGGCACGCCGGTGCCTGGACAGGGGGGACAGGGTACGCGCACGTGCCACAGCGCCGCGGAATGCGAAAGGGGTGATCGGAGATTGCGATGACGTCTGCCCGAGGCTAGCCGGGGAAGAGGCAAGAGTTGCCACATCGGGTGATCTAGTCTCGTAGGCGCCTGCGTGCGCCCAGACACGCCTCCACTTCTCTCACTCAGAGTCCCCACCATACAGTCCTACCGCCGTCCGCGGCGTCCAATGTCGCTCGCCTCCTCCTCCATCTGTCTTCCTTTCCTACCCAGCACGCTCAGCAACCACACCTGCGTCGCCTACATCCTAATCTGCCGTCCTGACCGCCATCTCTAAGCGCGAGGCGCCAATGGACCATCTCCCCGAAGCACAACGCAACACCGTCATCCTCTCTGCTGCTTCTGGCCCGAACGCGGTCAACGACATCGCTCTGTCTCTCTCGTCGTCCTCGACGCCGTACGCGTCTCTGCGGCCAATCCCGAACATCGCTTTACCAGCTAGGAAGCGCCCGCCGCGCAGACCTTCGACCGCGTCCTCTGCGGAGGAGCGAGGCATGCTATTGCCCTCCTCCGCGTCTCCATCCACCACCGACCTATCTACCACGCTCGCCACGCTTGCATCTGATGCGGAAGAGGCAAGCTCGCCCGTCACGGAGCCAGAACCGCGTAAGTCCGACATTGCTGACGATGCGCGCATACTCGAGATGAATCGACGTGCGCATGCCGCAGTAGAGGGCCTCCGGGAGGAAGCGATGCGCCTTGCATATTCCGGTGAGTCATGCGCTCGTTGTCGCACGTTTTACACCTCAGCTAAGGCTGCTAGTCGACATGATGCAATCTCCTTTTGATCCTACAGATGACCAAATCTCCACTACTCAATCCACGCACGAGAAACGCGACCAGGAGGGAGACTATGACTGGGCCACGTTCATCAGTGCCTACGCTATGGGTCGCTGGGACCCTCTCCGAACACCAAGTGCTCCGCGGTCATATCTGAATGCTCCGACCCACTCACGAGCAACGCGATCGGGCTCTGGGTCTATACTTGATCGACCTATAGACGAGATATGTGCGTCTCCGGACCAGGATCCTACCGAAACACACAGGTATCCTCTGGTCTCTTTGGCTCCTAGTTCGTCCGTCGGTGTTGGCAGTACTGGCCTTGATGGAGACGGTATGTCGAGCGCTGACAGCCTCCAGGATGGATTTTCCGTCTCCCAATCTGTACCATCTGTGCCGTCGTCGTCACCCTCTTTGCCGTTGGCCGAACCCTCAAAGTCGAAACGCCTGAACGTGCCATTTAGCTTGGGAGCCTTCTCGCATCGACTTCGGAGCTCGTTCACGGACCTCCGCCCGTCTGCCGCAGGTACTTCTTACACGCCGTCTGCAGCTAGTGATAGCTCCCGCGAAACTATCATTCCAACCACAGAAGCAGCCACTGCGGCGGCGGCAATGCGGTGGGCTGCAGCGCGTGTCTCGGTGGCACCGCTGGCACTGCCTTCCCCAGAACATGAATTAACGGATCCTATGCGCGGCGTAACAGCTACGATACCTGGATCCCATCCCCAGGACAGCCCATATCTGACCCTTCCTTCAAATCCACCGTTGTGTTCCCCAGGAACGCTGCGCAAGAGTCGTCTCAGTAGCTTTTGGCAGGGTACGCAGGATGTTGAGGACGGACGACTACCGACAATCAAGCAGAGCCCGCCAGAGCCGAGCGAGAGCGCGCTTTCGTCGTCACCAGAGGCGGAGGAACAGGCGCCGACTATCCTGGGTCAGCAGTCCGAAATACCTGGTAACAAGCATCTGCAATTCCCCATAGTGGGCGCGTCAATCCCGCCTGCGACGGCCCCCGTCAAGTTTTACACGCAAGAGCCAGAGGAGGACTACTTCGGCGCCGAGCCGATGCGAATCGAGACGCTCAAGCAAGCACCAGAGCCGCCGTTTGCTTCTGGCATCCTGGACCATCATCCGGAACGCCAGGTGTCCGCGCCGCCTTTCGATAGCGACCCCCAGACGGTCCCCGCGCTCCCGAGGAGGATATGTCTCACGCGTCAGACGTCGGCCCCGCTGCCGACGCAGTCGTTGTATGAGCGCCGGATGCGCTCGGCGCGGCCGGCTTCGGAGAGCTATGTGAGCGGCTTGACGGGTAGAGCGGCGAAGGAGGAGCAGATGTATTCGGAGCTGGGCTACCTCGCGCCGCCCAACCCGCCCGATGAGCTCGAGCGCCGCCGAGCACTCTACAAGTGCGTCGGCGTGATTGGATCGTGGACTCGGACCGTATTGACCCGGGTGTTACTTCGCAGGTTCAATATCTGGGGTACTGGACGTGACCTCAACTTTGATCGCATAGTCCATTTAGTCAAGCTCGTCTTCAACACGAAAATTGTCACTATCTCATTGGTGGACGGGACGGAGGAGTAAGTACAGCCAGTGAGGGCTTACCTGAATTGTACGTCTGACGGGCACTGTTGCAGGTTCTTCAAATCAGAATGTAAGTGAGGCTTAATCTTTTAGGCGGGTGTGAGTCTGAGTCCGTGTCAGCGGGGTTGGGTTTCCAGAGCATGTCGAGGTCAATATCCTTTGACGCGCACACAATATTGCAAAGGTCAGTTTGCACGCGGCATACTTAGAGAGCCACCAGTCTCACTCAGCGCGGTGGAAAGGGATGATGAGCCTACTGTCGTCCTTGATGCGTCGGAAGACTGGCGATTCGCAAAAAACGTAAGGACTTACCTTGCCGGTTTCGTCGGAATTTTCACCCAGGTTATTGTAGCCGATGGTCATTGGAGATCCTCAGATCCGCTTTTATGCAGCATGTCCGCTGCGCACGCACGAAGGGTACAACATTGGCACGTAAGTGCTGCTCCGCGCTTCTACTATCTCCGGCGTGGTTCTGAATACTTGCGAAGACTGTCGATCATCGATGATACGCCGAGACGCGAATTCAGTCCGAGGCAGAGGCACACGCTCAAGGAGTTTGCGGTCAGTGCTCGACTGCCGAGATGGTGACTTTGTGACTGAGTTGCTTATAGCAAGTTGCCATGAGAGAATTGGAGCTGTGGAAGGACAAAGTACGGCCACGGCTTTTCGTCTGGATGCTTCGCCGCGTGTCTGACAGGCTTCCGCAGATCCAGCTTCGCATCCGCGATCGTATCCAGAGCTCCGTAGGTGCCCCCGCGCAGCTTTTGACTGCTGCTAACGATGCACGTAGATGGAGCAATTCACGCGCGAATGTCTCGACCTTGACAGAGAGGCCGAGGGCGACAAGGGCGTATTCGCCCCTGGGACGTCAATGGAGCAAGTCTATCTGCGCGCCGCACGGCTCGTCAAGCGGACGCTCGACGTGGAAGGTGCGGTCGTACTGGACGTGTCCCATGTCGACGTGGTCGAGACCGTGGGGTCTGAGAGTGCGATGGCGGTGACTGTGCACAACGCTGACCGGGAAGCTGGTATCGCGACAGTGAGCAAGTCGCTCAGTAAGGAGGAATACTCGCGACTGCAGGAGTTTTTTGCGAAAAATCCCGAGGGCAAGATTTGTGAGGGGATTGTACCGGCAACGCTTAGGCCGTTCTTGCCGCAGCGCATACAGTATGCTCTTGGTGCGTACGGATGGTCGAACGGGCTGTCCTTCCGCTATAAACTCAATTTTGGTATAGCCGTCCCTATCTTCAATATTGATAAGCAGCCGTTCGCATTGCTCTGCGCGTACAGCACTGGCGAGCGCACAACGCCTTTCGTAAGTATTCTCATGACTCTGAACGCATGTACTTAATCTTGGCGTAGCTTGAGGGCCATGAGTTGTCATACCTCCGTGCAATAGGCAAGTCCGCTGCATGAAGAGACGCCGCTCTTCTGATGACCTTGTTCTATCAGGCGTCATCATTCTTTCAGCGGTGTTGAAGCGGAGGATGATCCTAGCCGACAAGGCAAAGAGCCTCTTCATCTCCAAGTGCGTTCCCTGGTACGTATTTGGCAGCGCTCCGTTTAACCTTCGGTTTACAGCATATCGCATGAGCTGCGAACTCCGTTGCACGGTGTATGTAACTAGCTCTTCTTAGCGTCTAAAGGTCGCCGTGTTCACTTCTGCCCTAGATCCTGGCGTCTGCGGAGTTGCTGGCGGACACGCCACTAGATCACAGCCAGGCGTCCTTCTTGCAGACGGTTCAAGCGTGTGGGACATCGCTGGTCGAGACCGTCAACCATGTGTTGGACTTTACGAAGCTGAGCGGCAATGCGAAGGCAGGAGGGGTAGAACACTCTATTCACCACAGCCGGTCGGTCGTTCTGTCATGGCTACCGTGTCGGCGCTACTGACCTGCCGTATAGGGTTGACTTGATGCAGCTTGTAGAAGAAGCAACGGAGGGATGCTGGATTGGGCATCGGGCTAGGATGTTCACGTCCGAAATTGGTAGCGTGTACTCACCCCCCAAAGCCGACCGCTCAGGTGCGCTCTCGGACCCGAGTCCACGTCATGTGGAGACCGTTATCGACATTGGGCTTAGCAAAACCGTGAGAGCTCTCCCTACATTGCAGGGCGGTTGTTTACGGTCCGTGTTTAGGGTTGGACCTTCCTGTGCGAGAAGGCTGGCATTCGTCGGGTCTTGATGAACGTTTTCGGCAATAGTCTGAAATTCACGACCGTAAGAAACATCTGTGATGGTCTTAAGACAATAGTAACACATGCTGTCCAAAGGATGGCTATGTGCATGTCATGCTGCGGCAGTTACCGTCTAACGACGATGCGCAGAAGAACAAAGCCGTGATCGAGCTCTCGGTCATAGACACTGGAAAGGTCAGCTTGATTCTATATGACTTACCTACAAGCTATCTGACATGATCTCAAGGGAATAAGCCAAAACTTCCTGAAGGTATGTTCGTACTTCCATCCGTAGTGGGGTGCGTGCTAAGCCCTGTTCAGAACCAACTGTTCCACCCATTCTCCCAAGAAAACCCCCTGCAAACAGGCACTGGACTAGGACTCGCTATTGTCAATAGCATTGTCCGCTCGAAGAGCGTGGATGGGAAGGTCGATGTCTGGAGTGCTGAGGGTGTCGGGACAGAGATCAAAATCACCTTCTCCGCCGACGTGGTCGAGGATGAGCATGTCTCAGCGAGCGATGGGGAGCTGATGAAGGTATACGAATCACTCAACCGTCCTCTGGTATCCCTACTCGGATTCAGTGACCCACATCGAGGCGTCCAACTACTTCGCACCGTCACTATATCCTACCTCGAGTCGAGGTGGGGAATCAATGTAGCAGCAGACGATCAACCTGGCCAAATCGTCATCGTCAACGAGGTCCTGGAGCAGATTGCCCAAGCCATCGAGAACAAGGATGGATCTCGGCCTTTCATCATTTTGTCGTCGCTGCGGGGTGACCCACGTCTGATGAACATGGTCAGCGAGTACGAACGGATCGGCGGTTTCTGCAGGATCGTGTACAAGCCAGTCGGCCCGGTCCGCTTACATGCTGCTCTCAAGTTGTGCTTGCGTATACTCAAATTCGGCCAAGGCGCTAAAAAGAAACCTCCGCTGCATATCCGCCCGGAGTCGCTACAGCCAATTACTCCGGCGCCAGTCTCGGACGAGGCTGTCTACTCTACTATGCCCCGCCGCTTCTCAGAAGACACAGCTGTGCAGCTACAGAGGATACGACCATCGCTCGGCCAACGTGCTGCCACGGTCCATCCGGCAGCAAGTTGGTCGCATATGACGTCTGCCCCAGAGGAAATGGACGGAATAGAACCTGAGCCCCCAGACTCGGCTCCATCCTCGCCAAGGTCGGCTAGCTCCACGGTCAACATCGGCACAGGAGGAACGCTGCTAAAATCATCAGTTGGTTCACTCGGTGTCCGGACTACCCTGCGAGTCTTGGTGATAGAAGACAACAGTATATTACGGAATCTACTGTAAGCGTGCAATCATTATACACACTATACGTAGTATTAATGGCTTCGAACAGAATCAAGTGGCTGAGGAACAAGGTGAGAATTGAACTCTAGCATCCTGGTATATTACTCAACACAGGGACAGGGCTACGACTTCCGAGAAGCTGTCGACGGACAGGAGGGTGTCAGGATCTTCGACACTGACGGTCATTTCGAGTAAGAACTAAATGTCGTACCTGGTCACTGCACGATCTGACGATGCATCTAGCGTGGTTTTAGTGGATTTGTCCATGCCGGTGCTTGATGGTGGGTCCAATATTTTCTCCGATGAACCTACTTCCTGACAGATCGCTTTTCTGTCAGGCGTCAGCGCTACGACACAGATGCGATCGATCGAGACTACGCGAAAGCTCGCCAACCCGACATCAGACGCTTCTGGCCAGAAGTCCCCTGCAGCCCGAATACTGGCGCTTACAGGCATGTCGTCCCTGGAAGACAAGCGTCGTGCTTTTGAGGCTGGTGTAGACGGATAGTGAGTATGCTTTGATTGACGTCAACGCGTCTTTTGCTGATGCGGTTTACCCCCAGTATGGTCAAGCCGGTTGCATTCAAAACCTTGGACACCATGTTCCAAAGGCTAGGGATCGTCCCATGACGCTCTTATCCTATTTGAACGTCTGTCGGTGCAGATGGGCGTGGTCACATCCGTATGATTCTCTTTGTCGCATTGCTCATCGTATATAGTATTATCAGGCATACCCCTGTTGGTTCATGACACTACAGTTACACATCATGTATAGCATATCTCCTACCGTTGTCTGCTCCTCTTAATGATGTCGCCTCACGCTCGTCCTAGCATCCCATCGCAATGTAGCCACTTAGCCCTCGTTTTAGCCACATTATATGATACGATATAACACAGATTCGAAGTACCGCTGCAATAGATGAGACTGTCGCTAGTCACAATATGCCTGTAAAAAGGATGATACGGTCAAGAACATTCAGCATGATGTGTCATGGCCGATTTGTGCCTCATTCAGTATTGCCCTGTTGACATTACTTGCCACGGCGAGAGCCAACAATCAAGAGAACAATAAGCGTCTAGTCATGTTGAAGACATAGACCGCCCATTCAAATTACATGTCATCAGTCCCCGTCTACTCCCGACGCCGGCACCGCTCTGCACTCACGATCCTACCACCTAGCGACATCCGCCTCGGCTTCGCCAAACAAACTGGTCTTCTTGATCGTGAATCCTTCCTCCGGTTCTTCCGCTACCTCAACCTGGTAGTACTCGGGGAACTCCCGCTTCAGGAATCGCATGATGTGCTCATTGATGAGCTCAAACTCAAGGAGGAAGCCGTCATGCCCCTCTGGCGATGGAATGATGATACATTCCGCGCCTGGGATATGTTCCGCGATTTCGCGCTGCTCGCTTGGGGTGAACAACCCGTCAGACTGGATGCCGATGACCAGCGCGCGGGGCGGGAGCGTCGAGAGGACACGTGCGAACGCGGCATGCTCGTCCTCGCCGGGGAGCAGCCGCCCGCGCGCGACGTCATGCGTGTCCATCTTGCGGGTGATGTGAATGTAGCAGTTCGCGTCGAAGCGCGAGATGAACTTGTCGCCCTGGTAGCGGAGGTAGCTCTGCGCGCTGAAGATCGGCCGCGCCGGCTGCGGCACGGGCGAGAGCGGGCGGGACGCCTGGGGAGTGCCGGGGGCGGAGGGCGTCGCGCGCCTGCGCTGGCCGTCGTTGTGCGCGGAGAGCGCGTCGTCGGCCTCGCGAGGCGCGGGCGAGAGCGGGGGCGTGGGCACGCCGTCCGCGGGCGGCGGGAGCTTCTGGGGCTTGCGCCCGAAGCGGCGCTCAAAGGAGTCGTGCGAACGGAACGTGAGCAGCGCCGCCATGCGCGCTGCGGCGAGCCCCGAGGCGGGCTGCGTGGTGTAGTAGCCGTCCGAGTAGTTCGGGTCGCTGAAGATGCTCTGGCGCTGCGCCTCGCCCCAGCTGATGCACCACGCAGAGTGCCGCGCGGAGGTCGCGATGGGAATGATGTGCCGGACGTAACCAGGCGGAGTGCAGAGAGGCCACTCGAGGATCGCCATCCCGCCCATGGAGCCGCCTATGGCGACCGCGACGGAGTTGACGCCAAGATGGTCGAGCACGAGCTTGTGCACTCTGCGGGAGGCATTAGAGGCGAAGTGGACTCGACCGAGTGAGTTCGTACCTGACGTCGTCTCGGATGGTCGTCGCAGGGAACTCAGGACCGTACCGCCTGCCCGTGTCCGGGTTAGTGGTGACAGGAGATGCGGAGCCGTAGGGCGAACCCAAGGTATTCGCGCAGAATATCAAGAAACGATTCGGGTCGAATGCCTTGCCACGACCCATGAGTGGGCCCCACCTAATGCAAGCTGGTCAGTGAAAAGAGCTCATGGGACACGCAGCCTTACGAACCAGTCCTCGACGTCCGCACTCCCTGTGAACGCATGGCAGATAATCATGACATTATCCTTCGCCTCATTCAATTTTCCCCATGTCTTGTACGCCACGGGGACCTCCTTCAGCACTCGCCCTGACTCGAGGGTGAAGGAGGGAATGGTGTATATGCTCTGGTCGATGAGACTTGCGAAAGAGGACATCGTAGGCCTGCCAAGATTCTTCGCTGTACGAGTTCGTCGACTTCCTATGGTTTAGTCCGAGAAGTTCGGTGTTACAAAAGTAGTGGTAATTCAAGCAGTCTTGTACGATGGATGCTATACGAGCTTGGTCTGATCTCTACCGTCCAACGGCCTATGGCTCATATTACGGGGAGACTGGGAGCAGAGCGTGAGTGACGAGTCCGAGGTGAAGTGACGGTGCAAGCCTGAGATGGAGTCACCGCCAAGTCACTCTGGTGAGAAATTGACGAATTTGATTGTGCGCCTATTCGCGGCCCGCCGAAGCGCGATTCAGATCGCTGTCAAATAATAAACTCAATGTTGCCCTTTCCCCGCACCAGCATCTCCCAGCTCAGCACGGGCTCTGTCCTTGCCGTCGCTCTCTCCATCCTCTTCGTTTCACGCAGACTATGGCGTCGCTCTCCGCGCACAAAGAAGATCTCCAGGAAGGGCGAACGCGTCGTCATTCTGGGAGCATCCAGCGGCATCGGACGGGCCCTCGCACACCAGTATGCACGCCGAGGCGCGCGAGTGTGTGTCACTGCCCGCAGAGAGGATGAACTCAAGAGAGTTGTTTCGGAATGCGAGGAACTGGAGGTGAACACGGGCGCTGTCAGTCAAGGGGCAAGCGTGTGCAGCGTCGTTGCGGACTTCACCAATGTAGACGAAATGGTCCACCTGCGAGATGTGTTGCAACATGGTAGGTCCTCCTGTGTCACTGGGTTTATGCGTAAAGGTGATATTGGTGTATTAGAGTGGAATGGAGTCGACACGCTCATCGTCTGCGCTGGCGTGAGCGCACTCCGGCCGCTAATGGAAGTCGCTGGCCTCGAACGAGAGGGCCGATCGTTTACGCCTCCGCAAGCGTCGGCGGAAGGCATCAAGCATACAGTAGACATTGCAAACAGAGCAATCGCTGTCAACTACTTTGGACCGCTTGTCTCTGCCGTCACCCTTGTATGTCTCCATTACGCTGCTGGCCCACTCCAAGATCACTCACTTGGCTCCAGCTACCTCTTTTGCAGAACAGTTCGGCATCTCCATCTATTCTCCTGATCTCTTCCCTCGCCGCTCTTGTTCCTGCGCCAACGAGGTCCCTATATTGCTCCACGAAGGCGGCATCCCTCTTGCTATACCAGTCGCTCTCCATCGAGCACCCTGCCGTCACCTTCACCTTCGCTATCCCTGCCACTGTCCACGGGGACTTCCGCGCATCCGCCGTTGATGGCGGGCCCGTACGTGAAGTCGACCCGAATACTCACGGGGTGAAGCCAGAAGACGTGGCGAGGAGATGTGTGGGAGCTGTCGATGCTGGGGAGAAGTTCGTGTTCATCCCGTATGTGTACAGCAGGCTGGGACATTTGTTGTACTGGCTCTTCCCCGGGTTCGTGGAACGGCAGGCAGGGAAGAAGTACAACTTCAAAGTGTAATCGTATGATGGTATGGTACCCAAGCACTATCGTACGTGCCCCGAGTCCTACATCTCACCTCAAATGCTGTGGTAGACTCTAGTCCTGAGGCCCATAGCCGTCGTCACCGGGCCCAGTCAATGGCAAGCATCATGAATAGTAAAGTACTGTGTTCCTCCCCCAAGATTACCAACAGACAGGGAGATGGCTCACACATCAGGTTCAAATTTTCAAAGCATCAAGGCCTCAACGTCAACCACAACAAGCGCAACGCGTACCTGCCTGATCGGGAGCTGCGAGCAGTCGCTGTGAGTCGTGGCGCTACCGACGCGTGACTGTAACTGGCTTCAACCCTTCGGAATCCATACTTAGTTCAGCTTCAGTCATCTCTCGTGCTCATCATGTATACAGTATCTTGGCCTTGCCTCTCATCTTCATCAAAGGAACTTGCTCGCCGCTCAACACTCACCAACCTTCATACTTACCATGTCGCGTTGGATCGACCAACTCGGTACTCTTAGCGAGAAGCTGGGCACGATTGGCGACATCGACGAAGATGGGGACGATGACATGCAAGACGATGATCGATCAGAGCGCAAATACGAGTCGGACAAGAAGCTGCTGGACGATACCCTGCGTCAAGTGTGCGAGGTCGTCCGCAACGCGTCGACCGAAGGCGCGGGGGAGCTGGAGCAGATCGTGGCGAAAGCGCAAGGCATCATCAACGAGGGGATTGATATCGCCTATGGATCAGACTAGTCAGATGGAATGTATGACTTCATGCCGTCGTTCGCACACGGGAACGAGGAGTCCTTGGTGAAGGATACGCTGGGTGGCGGTGAGGATCTCGCGGACACGTCTCTGTCTCTCTCATTCATGTCCAGAAGGCCATGGACTCAGAGTCGTTCCTTGTGTTTTTCAAGGACTACCTTGATCCAAACGGTCAGTGATCATAGAGACATCCGAGTAACACTCAACTACATCTCGACCAGTGAGCCGCAACACGATCCGAGCTGCAGGCGGGGCTAGTGGCCCATGGAACACCGGTACGCAGCCCCATGCAAAAAGCATCTGTCTGTCCCGCTTCCGTCAACGCCTCACTACTTCCGCTACTGACGCGACACCACTTGCCCAAGCGGTCTACCAAGCCCGCTGCGAAATCACCGACGACAGGATCCCGGTGCCCTCCAAGATGCTCATTTCGTCCGGGCAGTCCTGCCTCGCGGTGATAGGCGCGGGCGGCTGGAAGAATCGCGATCCAATGCTGCAGTGCTATCTTCTGGGACACGACAACCCCTTGGATCAGCGCATGTGCTTCTCCCCCGGTCTTTCCGAGGTTGCGTATACTCTGGCAACGGACGAGGACAGGAAGCTCGTCTTCGCCGCCGACAGCGACAGGGTCAAGTCGTATTCGTGGGCCGTGAGTTCCGATTCTCACAACCTTCCTGCAGTGCACACCCTGGACTCCCAGGGGTGCTCTGGGGCCCTGTGCGTCCATCCAGACGGGCGGATTATCCGCGCGGGGCGTGGCAAGGCGCACGTGTGGAATATAGGCTTCCGCAGCACGGGCCGCGGGGGAAACGGATCGACAAAGGGAAGTACAACACCGAGAACAGCATGCGCGACAACGACGACGGCGAGGAGATCGAGGCCTCGACGGGCAACACCCCGTTCACCGTGATTGAATTTGCGGATGCCACGCTGAACCCGGCCGTCTGGCACCGCCACGCCCCGACCGGGAACATGCTTTGCGGCACTAATGGCCGCCGCAGCGGGGTGTATGTGTGCGTGTCGGTTGACTTGGAAAATGGCGGGCGATACGCCGCGCGGTACCTCGGCCACGGCAGGGACGTGGAGGACATCTCTACCAGCGAGGGCGACCCGAATGCGTTTGCGACGGCTGGCAGTGGTGGCTACGCGAGATTGTATGACTTGCGGCAGCCCCTTCCCGTCGTCACCTTCGACCAAGGGCACCAACTGGAGTACTGCCCTGCAGCCGTCCTCGTCCACCCCGACGGCGTGCCGAGTACGTGCACATTCCTCTTTCACTTCAGCTATGCTGACTGGGTGTACGTCGGCAGCCCTCTTTACCGCTGGGATGCGGAGCGAGCAGATCAAGATGTGGGACATCCGCGCGAAAGCAACGGTCTACGAATTATCCACCGGGAACAATGCAGTCGCGACGATGGCGTGGGACTCGAAGCGGTCCGTGCTCTACGCTGCGACGGAGTGCGAGTATATGGACCGTATGGGCTATCACCACGACTACCGGGCGGCTCGTATCCCTAAGTGGGCCGACGGCAAACAAGGGTATAAAGCTGAGGAGCGTCCAGACGAAGACGACGACGACGAAGATATGGACGACAATGAGGAAGAGGAAGAGGAAGAAGACGAGTTTGGTCGGTGCTGGCCCGAAAAGGCGCATCGTGGTGAGAGCCACTTCGGCTATGCCTTCGATGTGGGCGACCATAGGATTTGTGAGCGTTTCCGCCGTCATGTTGTCGAACTTATGTTGATGTCCTGTCAAGATCGATACGCGTTTAAGGAAGACCCCGACACAACTAAACTGCCTACTTATGGCGACGCCAGCACGCGTCAATCGCACTGGTGAACAATAAAAGAAGCCGCGGGAGTGTACGGTACGCGAAGTGCTGAATGGGATCACTGTAATATGTGTGCGCATCTTGATAGTCATGACTCAGAGGCAACTGAGGCAACTGCGCCTTTGTATGCTGGCGTGCAATCGGCCAGTCTTGAGCGCGCTCGATGATGCGCATTGCGGCATGCACTCTTCGCAGCGCTGGATACTTTACATTGACCAATGATGTTCGGTGGTCGCCTGTCAACGCGAAGTTACGTGTATGGTCCATTTATGATCGGAGCTGTCTGTGATATTGAATGTTTCCGAACGTATTGTACATTGCTCACGATGTTCCAACCTCAACCATTGGTGCGCTCGAAACCATTCCCGACGTGTACACATTCTTCGCTGATACCCGGCCACCGGGAAACCGTATGGTTCCATCGACGCGACGTGTTTATACTGAACCTAGACATAAAACGACCCCAACCTCAGCTCGTTGCCGGTTCTCTGGGTTCCTGCTGGTAGTGTTGGTATCACGAGGAGTCACTTTGCATACTCGAAGTTAGGCTGCGAACTTGCCAGGATTACGCGTGCGATCTTCAGTGCTAAGCTGCACGAACATTGGCACGCTTTGCATCCCTGTGGCACGACTGGCGACGATATTGCTAGCGACGCATGGTATGATGAGATCGAAATAAATGTGAGCATGACAGTCTGGTCTAAACTTACATGAGACGGATGTCTGAACAGCGGTCAATTGTTGAAGTCATCAAGTTCGTTGTCCAAGGTGCTCGCGCTGTAGCAGGTGGGTGGAACGCGAATGCTAAACAATTGCGGATAGATGCGATGAGGATACGAATGCACGTACTTAGAGTCGTCGAACAGCCGTCTACCTGCTCGTTCTGCCTTGACGGCTTCGCCAATAATGGCTCCGTATATCTCTTTTGATCGTAAGGCCTGCGGCGGGTGATCTCCTCTTTTGCATGCAAACTTGTGCTCCTTCCAGTGTGCTCTCTGGCACGGGGAACTGCAGTAATGTGCCTGTGGAGTGGCAAGAGATGAATTACTGGCGTCCCAAGGCGCACGATAAACATCAGCACCCTGTTCCAGCAGAATCTTCACAATGAGACGCAGACGACGAAGAGTGGACACCATGAGTCTGGAAGTGGTATCCTCCGTCTCTTTGCGGTTTGCTACATCCGACAGATAGCCTAAGATCTCCTCCATAGCGCTGTATAGCGTTGTCTGGCCCTTGATGTCCTGGCAGTTGACGTCGATCCCCAGACGTATGCACTCGCACACGAATGGCACGTCGATGAACTCGACGGCGAAGTGGAGATACGTGCTTCTACTGCCCTCGTAAATCTGCTTTGATATATCCCAGTCTCCAGGCTGGCCTTTGTCGAATGACTCGTTGACCTTCGCATACGGCGCCTGGCTTCCTGAAAGATAGTTTCGTAGCAAGACATCACATTTACCGATGGCCAGCTCCTCGAGCTCGTAGAGTATTGACTCCTTGCAGTAAATGTCTGGATCGGATTCGAGATCCTCAATCAGTGCCTGGGGCAGGCATACATGCACATTCTTCTTTGCATGGAGCCAGACAGGGAACCCCTCGTTTATACGGGCGTTGATGCTGACGTCCATAGTACAGCCAATGACTGCGGCAAAATATGACGGCAGAGGATGAGGCCTGAGGCCTGAGGAGCTGCGCCGACACGTCGGAGTAGTCGGGCAGTGGTTCAAGCGTTCAAGTTGGGCGCTCAGCGGGGCTACTGGCAATTGTGGAAGATTCACATCAGGAGGCCGTAGGCCCATGGGGCTGACTTTCTCAGAAGCTTATTGATAATATTAGTTGGCTCCCTAACAGTGTTCATCGCAACGGAGCCGACCTGCATAAGTGAAAGGTAAACTACCCACTACAAAGACACCTTTTCCATGTAATCATCCTTTGGTTGATAACGGATCTTGGACAACTCGATTGCTTTGAGAGCTGTCGCCTTGTACAGCTCACATAGGGTGGGGATCTGCGACAAGCTCACGGCAGCCATTCTGGCGAAGTGATAGTCAATTACAAGATTGACATTTCGCCGGCAAACAAAACTACACGCTCTTTCACGTCGACAAGGAGTTAACAGTGCACTCACGCAGGCTGAGGTAGGAGTTAGATTACTGAAGCCAAGCTATTGAGTAGGCATCCGTCATTTAAACAGGGAACCGGATGAGCAGCCATATCATGTGTACTGACGTACCGGTCGCTCCGCGGCCCGGGGCCGTGGTTGAGGTGCATGATCGCCTGGCGAGACCAGTTCAGCTCTTGTTCATCTCCTTCGTCTGTGATACCTAAGCCGGCGTAGGGTATCCTGTCGCGAGTATACAACTAAGAGCCAAGGCATTGTACAACACCATGGACGAAGAACAATCCAGTTCATTGCTTGGTCCAACTCCGGAAATGCTAGCATCAGTCAAGGTATTTCCGCTCATCCCTGCCATAAAACGAGATGTTGAAGTGAGTGAGATCCCGAAATCTCTGACGCGTAGCACATGAGCTAACTGATGCTTCAGAAGGACATTGGTGCGTGTCACTACACTCATGCAATGGTATCCCGGTCAAACTCGTTGTATAGACACGGCTTTGAGTTGGGAGTATGTGTCTCTCATTGCTGACTGCTAAGAATTTTGCTCAACTCATGGTTGATTTAGCCAGCTCACTGCATCAGACATCAACTTTGCCGTCGTGCGCCCGTTAGTCTTCAAGTATGCTAGGCTGGACAACATAGCGGTGGTGTACGCATGTTTCGTCGTCCGCGCGCACTTCCTGTCAGAGGCCGAAGAGAACCTAGCCTACTCAGGAGTCATGTTGTCTCGAGCAAGCCTCTGTGAGATTCTTGCCATGAAGCTGCTCGGAACATTCGCCTCTACCAGGGTTCGACTAGTTGCTACTTTGATGGCCACCTGGAGTCCGCTGGCAGGCGCACCACCGGAGGTAGTTCAGGAAGTGAAATCCATCATGGGAACCGATGAGCAGGACGATATGCAGTGCGCTCTTGAGGTCAGTGCATATTGCTATGTGAAGACTACTATTCTCATCCTGGGATTAGCTGGCAATCTCCACGGAAGCCAAAGCATTCCTGGCTTCCCCAGTAGTCCAGACGGTAGTTAACGATATTTATTCAGGAAGGGTCATCTTTACAATGGCGTCCACGCATTCCGTCCTCGCCGACAACTACAAGCCCCGTGCCATTGAGATATACGACTATCGGAAAGCACCTTTTCTGGACCACTACCGGCTGCGCGTTCCCAGATACGGCGCTATCCTGGAATTTCTGAACTTTGCTCTACTACTCACGATGTTCCTTCTCTGCCTATCGAGTGAGTCGTCGTGGCTCAACAAGCGATACGTGCGCATATACTCATACCTAACCTCAGATCGAGAGGTGGGGAGGATGAATGCATTCGAAATTGTCTTCATAGTGTTCGCTGCAGCGTTCACTCTTGAGGAGTACACAGCATCGAAGGAGCACGGGTGG
Organism: Daedalea quercina L-15889; assembly: GCA_001632345.1. Taxonomy (NCBI): domain Eukaryota; kingdom Fungi; phylum Basidiomycota; class Agaricomycetes; order Polyporales; family Fomitopsidaceae; genus Fomitopsis; species Fomitopsis quercina. Next base: position 262,126 of record KV429038.1, on the reverse strand, counting down.
GGAAGTGAGTCTATTCGGCCAACAGAGTGCTAGTACTGTATGCTCATAGGCTCTCCCCCAGTCTATATGGCAAGCGTAAGCAAATCTACTAGTCAAGCTAGCTGTAATGTCCAATTTTGCACTTGTAGATGTGGAACGTCTTCGACACATCATTTGTCGCCGTGGTTTTCGCGTACTTGGGATTCAGGATCGAAGGTCTTGTCTATCATGATGGTATGTTTTCTGCTTTCCGTTAGGCCCATTTATCTATCGACGTCTTTAGCGGATGCGTCTGAGATGGGGTTCGACATATTGGCCTGTGGTGCATGTATCCTGTTCCCTCGGTGAGGATCAAGGTTTCGTAGATGCCTCTCTTTGCCACTGCTGATCGTCGATTGTAGCCTGGCATTCTTTGCCGTCTCAAACAACGTAGTGGTACTGTGAGGCATACATGCCTTAGTGTGATCTGCCGCTCATAACTGTATCAGCGCACTACGGGCTATGATCGCGGATTTTATCTTCTTCGTGGGTATTGCGGGTATATGCTTCTCCGGGCTGCTCTTCACACTACACAGCCTAGGTATACGATTCCACCGAAGTCCTCTGCGACCTCTCCCAGTTGACATATTCATGTAGCTGACGACAAATGGAGCGTCAAGGCCATCACTTGGCTCATGGTGCAGATCTGGTTCGGCAACACGTACCTCAGCTTTGCCCAAGCCGAAAGTTTCCACCCAATATTCGGCCCGATCCTCATGACAATGTTCGCTGCTTTATCAAACACGCTGCTGCTCACGAGTGAGTGCAAATTAATGCTTGTGCGCATGATCTGACTTAGCCGGTAAACCCAGTTTTGATCTCCATCCTTTCAAACACGTTCGCGCAGATCGATGCAGTAAGTACCAATGGTCCTGGTTGGAGTCAAGCTTACATAGTTCTGGCAGAACGCCAAGCAGGAGGTAAGAAAATGTCTAGCAGACCACTGGAAACAGCTGAATGGCACTGTCGGCAGTATTTATTCCAATACGCGATTACAACTATTGAGGGGTGAGGCCGAGCAGTCTGCACGTCGCGCCGCAAAGCCTATGCTGACCATGCAAGCCCAGAGTCAAGTCGGACGCCCTCTTCAGCTACCAGCCGCCTTTCAATCTGCTCGCTTTCGCCATTCTCTGGCCAATGAGCTTCGTTGTATCTCCGCGGAAATTACACTCCGCGAACGTTTTGCTGATTAAGCTGACGGTAGGACGCACTGTTCTGCGGATGTCTACATGGCTAATGCAAAATAGTCTTTCCCCTTCTTGGTCATCATCGGTATCTACGAGAGGTACCTCGCGCAGCGTCAGACATGGCGAGACGGTAGCTTCGATCAGAGCTTCTACTCACGCCTCGCGCGTAACATAAAGAAGATACCTCTGTTCGACCTGCTTGGCTCCAGTTCCACTGACGTCTACGATGCAATATTCGACGTTGAGGTACACGAAACAAGCCTCTTCGACGACTCCGATGACGAACGACAACGCGAGCACATCTTCGGGCCTACTAGTGGCGGCGCACCAATCTCCTTCCCTTCGCGCGACAGCTTGCGGCCCTTGCCGTCTCCTACGCGCCCATCTACTACGCGGCCGCCGTCGGGTCACCCAGAGCCAGAGACTCCTCGCCAGAACCGGCGCACAAGCCTGTCGCGCTCACCAGCCATGGGCAGGAGTCGCAGCGCCCGCGAGGGCGTATCGCCCAGTGTGTCCCCACGTCCGCGGAAGATCACCCTACCCGCCATAGTGGGGTCGAGTTCCGGGGAGATGCAAACGACGGGGCCGCGTAGCCCATTGAGTAGGTTGTACAGCACCCGGGCTAACGGCTCTGCTAGCCAAGTGGAGCGCGTGAGCTCTGCTGCCGCCGGGATGGACGCGAGCATCCGCAAGCTGGAGGCAATGATCGAGGACGTGCGAGGCTTGCCCGTGAACAAGCTCAAGGATGAAATGAAGGAGCTGCAGGTGCGTAGACAAGGTCCTAATCCCCTTGTATCTACGACGACGGACCTTTCTCGCAGGATCGTCAAGCCCGGATTGAGAATTTGCTACTGATGCTCACGAGAGGCATGCGGAACGAGAGCACATAAGCTATCAATATATCACCATTCTCCCAGACACGAGATGTTATGACGTACTTGCGTGTACCCAAAAGGTAACCCTTGTTTCAATCAGTGTGCCATTATGCCAACTATTATACCTACAATGATAGAGTAGGAAGAACCCCAAGCAATCTATCCTAATCCAAGCCATGAGGCAGCGCTGGAGAATGCAGCGAAGCGACGAAGCAAAGCATCCATGAGACGGAGAACAAAGCACGGACAAGGACTGGGTTGCAAGTTGAGATGTGAGCATGGTGGTGATACAGTGGGTGTTGGCGAGTCGCCCAGTACAAAGTAACCAAGTCCCGGAAATGGAGTGCTGGGTGCAATGGAATGGGCCAAGCCAGCAAGCCGGGTAACTACGACGATAATGGGGTGTCACGCCGATGTGAAAGCAGGTGAGGGCGTGGCTATGATACAGCAGAGAAGAGGAGGCTCAAGCCAAGCGTGTAAAGGATGAAAGACAAGGCGGCTTGCGCGCCTGGCACTGGGCAGCAACGACAGGACCAGCTGCTAGAGCGAAAGGGGAAGACTAGGCGCCGCGCCCGGGCTATTGCGAGGGCTGGCGTTCAGAGAGAGTGACGGCGGGCATAGGATACGGCGTTTCGCGTCCGGATGGGTCATGCTCCTCAAACGGAGTGCCCGGTCGCGAGCGCTCAACAATAGTAGCAGTTGGCTGCACTGTGTTCGTAGCCGACTGGTTGACCAACACAGGTTCCGCATCATCTTCGTGCCCTGCACTCGTGATCGGTTGATTATGGGGGTAGTACGACATCCGCCGGTTCTTCGTGAAGTCGTATACCGTGAACCTGCACGCAAGACAAGTGAGCTATATGGAGGCACAGGAGAACTCGTGGTGACGCACTGCTCTTCAAGCTGTCGCAGTTCGGGCTTCATCTTCTCGAGGTCGGGATTCGCTTTGCGCTTGGAGTGTGTGAGTGGTTTCTCTACCATCAGAAACTCATCTAATTCGTGCGACACGTCAAAGTTGGCTTTGCTGATCTGTGATGTAGGCCGTCAGCCTTCCCGGCGACCTGCAGTGGGCGCGGTGGAGACGCACATCAGGCACAAAAGGAGGCTGTGCATCCTTTTGCTCGAGAGCGTCCCAATCGATGGACGCAAACCATGGGTGCTCCCTGATGTCGGCAATATCGCGGCTCTTGCCCCTACACCCAAGACGCGTCTTGGGGTTTCTATCCAAGAACTACCAGTAGACGGTGTCAGCATTGACAGGCGTCAGACAGCCACTGGAAGGTGGCGTGATCAGCATACTTACCCCGCGCAGGGCGTCTTGACCCACTGCACTGCAAAACTCATTGGCCTTGCTGGGAAATCTGAGAGCGTCCTTCATGATGGAGTGCTTCATCTTGTCAGCGGTACGCCCATCAAAGGGACGCTTATGAAACAGTAGTTCCCAGGCAACCACCCCAAGACTCCACCAGTCCACGGACCAAGTGTAGCCCTTGTGCCCGATAACTTCTGGTGCCATGTAGGCCATGCTCCCCGCGACGCTTGTATGCAACCGTCGTTCGGAGTAGTGAATGGCGACATTAAAGTCTGTAACATGAACATGACCCATGGAATCAAGTAACACGTTATCGGGCTTGATGTCTCTGTGCAGGCAAGTTCAGATGCGGTGCGCAGGTGACCGAGTTGGACACACCTGTGGACGATGCGTTGTCTGTGGAGGTATGACAGCGCAGACGATAGCTCTGCTGTCCAAAACCGTACGACATCCTCTGGAATGCGAACCAGTCGATCCAGGTGGACTGTACCGTAGCCGTGTCAGAGGGAATACAGGCAACATCCGAACATACGTACACCGTAAGTCGCCGCCCAACATAAGGTCCAGCACGAAGAAACAATTCTCGTCGTCCTGGAAGGCATATCGTAGATTGACTACAAAAGGGTGGTCAATCTGAGCTGCAGGTCAGTCGATGCTAAGGAGTCACGGTGAGAACGCACCTCCTCCAGCAACCTCCGCTCCTGTACGATGTTCGCGACCGCCTTTTGCTTAATGCACTTTGCCTTGTCAATGTACTTGAGGGCATAAAGCTTCTTCGTCTTCTTGTGCTCCACGACGCGAACCTGGCGTGTGATACCTTCAGTACGCGTCGCCAACGCGGTGTGCGACGGTAGAGGCGTACCTTGCCAAACGCCCCTTTGCCAACGGCGCGGAGGAGGTCGAAGTGGTAGAGGTCGACCTCACCGTCAAGGTCGACGGGGTCAGAGCAGCAGCAAAGCGCGGCGCCCATGAGACCTGAATGATAGTGGGGGATAGGGAGCAGAGGGCAGAGACAACTTATGTCTCAGAGAACAAGACAGGCCAAAGCCGTGAACGGAAACAAGGCCAGATATACCCTTAAACGCCCATAGTACAGCGCTCGGCAGAAGCATCTCAAATTGAAGAAGCACCCAGCTCGTTCCTAGTATACCGCCTCTGTACCCTCCGAGCCTCGAGCGAATCGCACGGCGGCGGTAGTAAGTGTGGTAGTTCATGCATATGTCTGGTCGTAGTCCTTCCCAGAATATGTGACTGAGTGAGGCACTCAGTGCTTTAGTCGTCGTAGGGCCAGGTCGCGGCACAGGAATATTTCTTATCCTTTCCAAAATCAAGCACATTGATATTATAATTGTCTGCTCACAGAGCGTGGCTTTGTAGTGTAGCGGTTATCACAGCGGATTCTGATTGTGATCGGTACGGTCGAGATTTCCGTTAACCCAGGTTCGATTCCTGGCAAGGCCTTCCCTTTTCTTCCGCTTATCTATACTTATGTATTGTACATTCCTTACGTAAACGGAAACCGGACGTTAGGTAAATTGTGGTGCCAGTACGACTCGGAGGGACCCGTGGAATTCACATCCAAGACGTCGCCCAACGTTACATTCCGGGGTTCTCTATTGTTAGCCCAGTAGTGTATCATGGATCGGAAATAGGTCCTTCGACATCAGCTCGCTCTACTATGACGGTGATGCCGCTACGCCGCCAGCCCAGGCAGTTCGATCGAGATACCCATCCGCTGAGGTCTGAACTCTGCATAAGTATATCATGTCACAGCAATACGGGACACCAGCAACATCATGTAACAGTAACACTGGCGCACCATATTGTAGGACAATAAGACAGCCGGTCCACCCAAAGCCCAGCCCAGCAACTTCCGCATTTGTATATGAACAGTGGCACTGCGGGCGACGAGTGAATTGACCGATATTTCCCTTTGAATCTGAAAAGAAGGGTGTCAGCCTTCCGTGTAGTGCAGCAGTGACTGGAACATTCCTTTTAAGCGGCAGATCCATGGTTCGGTGAGGGGCGAACAATCCTGTGAATTAACTGACGATCAGCATATGATCTTATTGTCGTGATAGGCAACGCAGCAGCTGCGACATGCTTGGGCAGAAGTCAGGGATAACGATTCGTAGGAGACACGCTTACAGCTGATGGTTACGATTAGGCACAACGGATCCATGTGGTATTAGGTGTCGAGCACGTAAATTAAACAACTCAGTCGACAACAGAAAAGGATGACCAACGAACTATACTGGGCCCTATTCCGTCATCTCCCTCAGTCTCAACACGATATTTGCGCCTAACGCGCCGATCAAGAACATCGACAAGATCGTCGGCCCATACTTGTCGTAGTAGAGCCCCTCCGCACGCCTCCAGCGCAGCTTCAGCGCACGGTACACGAAGATGACCGCCGAGTACGCAATCGCCACGAGCGCTGCGAGCGTGAACAACCCCGCGCTGATCAACCCGACCTTGTCGCCCGGAGGCACAAAGTTGAGCAGCGTCGTGGCAATCGTCCCGATGTATATTGCAAAGTGCAGCCATTTCTGACACCAGAAGAGCATGAGCGACCGAACAAGGAGGAGAGACAATGCACTCACAAGGAACGTCCGCTCAGCCGCGAAGTACACCTTCGGTTCGATTCTCACCGGCACCGCGATCCGCTTGCCAGGTGGGGCAACCCACCGCCTCTCCAGCACGCGCTCATCGCTCTGGCTGCGCGCAGCGCCTGACGTGCTAAGTGCTGCATCCCGCTCCTCGTCCTCCTCTTCCTCCTCTTCCACCGCCTGCTCCGCGCTCTTCTGGCGCTGCTCCTCGCGCAAGCGATCCCTGAGTGTCTCGTCGAACGCGGAAGACGGTGCGAGCGGGTCAATCGACAGAGTGCGCCCCCGCTCTACAAGCTTCGTCTTGGACGCCTTGCGCCCGCGCAGGAACGGAGTCCGCTCGTCTACCTCTCCCTCGTCGTCGCCTTCGTCCGCATGGTCGTCCGGTCCGTTGCCCTCCGCAGCGTGGTCGCGCACGGCAACGGGAGGGAGGCTCTTCCGCTTCGCGGACACGCCCTGTTGCTTGAGCGACTTCTCGCGGAAGGCGATTGCAGCAGCGACGTCTTGACTACTAAGTCCCGTACGCTTGTGCTCGTCGCGCGCTGGAGCGAGATCCATCGCCTCGTCTTCCTCGCCCTCGGACACCGGCTCAGTATACATAGGGTGCATGTCCTCCGGCGTCATAACACCAGACGATTTGCGTCCCGCAGAGAGCTCCGAGGTCCCTTTCGACGAAGAGGACTGCATAGGCCGCTCAATGGTCAGTGCACCTGTGTCAGGCTTGAGGATATCTGTGTCCACTGTGGATGTATGTCAGTTTGATCGTCTTGTCAGTAATGCATGTATTCGCACTTTGAGGCAGCCAGAACGGAACAAGGTCCACACGGTGGGGCAGGAGGGTTGCACATCCATGGATAAACTTGCTGAACTGCACAGGCACTCGTCAACCATCGTACACCTTCCTTACCCGCTTACACAATCACACACCTTCGGGACCGCCTCCACGAGATGCGACGACACGAGATCCGTGACCCACGCCGGCGGCTCCTGACCATACTGCGTCTGCAGCTTGACTTCGAGCACGCCGTACTTAAACAGCTCCTTGTCCTCGGGCGGCAACTGGTCGAACGGGTGGTCGATCCCGATGTCCGTCCGACGCCAATTGGTGCCCGAGCGTATGCGCCCGTCCCAGTTGTCCTCGCGGATCATCGTCAGCTCCGTATCAAGCGATATGCGCACACGCGCGTCACCCGGTAGCTGGAAGGCTGTCCGGTTGTAAAACGTCCGCATCACTGGCGACGTCGGGCGGGCAGAGTCAGTATACGCGGGAGGGTAGGTGTGCTTAGAGAATAGCTTACCCGGCTGGAGCTTCTTCGTCAAGATGGCATACTGTACTTCGTTCGCCAGTTGGATCATAGAATCCACCTCCTGCTGCGTCTTCTTACCCTTCTTGACTAATTCCTGAAACTCCTCATCCATCGTGTACTCTCCACGCAGATAGGCATTGACCAAGTGCTCCTTGATCGGGAACCGCGCCTTTACCGACTTTTCGCCCGTCCAGTCCTCACGGTGGGTCTTTCTCTCGACGAATATCTAGTGAGGTTAGGGGTACGTTGGGTTTGAGCTAGAAGGGAGGTACGCACCGTTTTGACATTCGTATCACCGTACCACCGCAGCCGAACAGCCTCCGCACCCTCTGTTTTCTCAAGACGACCGAGATAGAGTTCAAGGTCCTCATTGTCAAAATACACAGAAGTGATGGCTACAAACTTGTTTCAGACTCCCCGTGAAAGTGTCTTTACAGGTTCGCGAACTCACCTGCGTCCTTCTGCTCGAACTCCTTATCAGGATTGAACACTAGTAACGTTGTCAGCCGCGATATAACTGTGATAGGCAGAAGTGCTATCGCTGCACACCTAATACGGGCAGATGCCTAAGGATTGCCAGTTTGAGGTGAACAAGGTTGTCTGGGTGTACCTAGTCATAGTCAGCGCAATAAACACTACTTCATGCGCTCCAGTGGCCGCATTTACCCACCCAATATTTGGTAGTCTGACGCACGAACGCGCTCTGATTACCGCCTGCACTTGAATCACCCTGCACGGGGTGACCACGAGTGCGGACTAGGTCATATAACTTGGAAAGCTTGACTATTAGGCCATCCCAGTTGTACTTATAGAACGGTCTTCTCTCCAGATACTCTTGAATGAACGTGGGTTTCAGGGGGCGGTTCGTTTGTTTCTGAGCAAAGTTGAGCGGGTCAATAGCATACAACGAGCGGTTGTCAAGAGCACATACATCATGTTTCTGCATGCGCAAGGTGAGTTTGGTATTGTGCAGAATGACATCCAAGACACACCTTCAGGATCTTCATGAAACCAGTAATATTGAGCTTGGTATACAACGCGAGGTCGTGAACGTCAGCAACCAACGTAGCAACCTCTTCCTCAAGTACCAGGAACTGGTCCTCCATTGCATCAACCGACATGGCCGTGCTGTCCTCGTCGTCCGTATCGTCATCGTCGGAGCCGGCATCCTGAATGGCAGACGGCTCCCGCTGTCGACCTTCTGGGTCTGACGAAGAGCTAGGCTCTGAATGATGATTCTCAGAATGCTCGCTCGCAACCAGACGTTTGACAGCTCTCTCTGCGTCCTTAATCCGTTTTGAGAGCTCAGAGGTCTACAAGGCGGTCATGGGCGGTTAAGCAGAGTATATGCGCTGAGGCCCTACCTTGGACTTCTGAAAATCATGGATCTTGTCCAGCTCCTTCTCCAGCATGGCAGTGAAGTCGCGCTCATCATCATCGCTCCAAGCATGAGCGGTTGTGCGTTCCTGCATGAAGCGCATGAGCTGATGGGCGTCCATGGATGATGCCAGAGAAAGCGCCTCACCTTCAGCTCTCTTTTGAGTAGATTGTAGTTGATGTAGAACGGTCTCCACTCGTTATAGAGGTCATTCTGCACCGGTGCTCAGCGCGCTGACCGACGGGACAAACGAAGAAAGGAGCACTAACGCTGATTTTGCGGCCAAACTTCATGGCAGGAGGGAGGGAGGGCGGTCGTGTGCAGGCCCTGCATGACGGGGAGGAATATAATCAGAGACCGGTCCTGACAGCCAATGCGGTTACGAACGTGCGAGTGTGCTTCTTGAAGTTCCTACCATCCCGCTAAGGCGTCATGCCCTCTACAAGCGCCCGCACACACCGCCAGTATTGTCCCCGCCCGCGCTGGCCCACGGGCCATCGGTTCCTCACCTGCGGCCCCGACCATCCTGCCCCTAACGGCGGCCCTCCGCCCACTGCTCATTGCTCAACATGCGCACCGAGTACGGATCGACGGCAAGGACGTCCTCCCAGACGAATGGTCATCGGGCCAAGGGCAACGTGATGCGCACCAAGATGCTCCTCCTCGGCATGCGCAGGTATGTTCCTGGTCCTACGCCCTGGAACGTGCGATGCTCAATGTGTACCCGTAAAGGAGCGGAAAGACGTCCATCCAGGAGGTGCTGTTCAATAACCTCCCTGCAAAACAAACATTCTACCTCGAACGCACGACCCGAATTACGGAGCATCTGTACGAGTGCGTGTAGTCCTCCTACCTGACTGTATGCGCATATACTTACTCTTACTCGCCTTACCAGCACAGTCATACCCCTCGAGATATGGGATTGTCCAGGAGACATGCACCTGGACCAAATGGACGTGCCGCTGTCACAGTTCGCTACCCTTATCTTTGTTATTGATATCCAGGTGCGAGCCTTCGTCCTCATGTTAGCGCTACCCACTTTACTCAACGAGGGATAGCACCTAAACCAACCCCCCATAACCAAGCTCGTGACGATGATTATCTCGGCGTACAACGAAAGTCCTCGCATCAACCTGGAGGTCTTCGTGCACAAGGCTGATACGCTCTCCGAAGAGTACAGGATGGGTGCGAGCTAATCTCCGCTTCAATGTGAACGTATTCTGAGAAACTACCATAGAGAACTGGCGATATATCCAGCAGCGTATCCTGGACGAGCTCGCCGACATTTCGCCGGAGTACGAGCAGATGATACCCATCAACTTCCATCTAACATCCATACATGACCATACCCTGCATGACGCGTTCTCACGGACGCTGCACAAGTCCATTGAATCCCTACCATATCTAGAAGATCTGCTGAATGTATTCTGTACTGTGAGCTTGCCTGCCTACTCAAACGTGCTTCGCTGACGTCATTGCGGTATCATAGAATTCCCAGTCGTCGAAGGCGTTCTTGTTCGACATCAACTCGCGACTCTATGTCGCGACGGATGCGTCGCCCGTTGACGCACCGACGCATAGCCTCTGTAATGATTACCTTCTCATGCTGAACTCCTTTGGACCTCTGTACAAGTACGTTCCACCTCATTCAGCCACATATAACCCGCACTCACGTGGCAATGCTCGTAGATCTATCACCGCAAGTCCTGCCCGCCACAAACCGCTGATTACACCGCCTTCCACTATATCTCCCACCAGCTCCCTTCTAGCGTTGCCCCAGCCGGGCTCAGGTGCGAACAGCACGTCCTCCTCCGTCCCCCGCTCTCCCCTACTCTCCTCCCGACAACAAACCGCTCCCGCCTCCGCAGTCCCTGCAAAGTCCGACTATCCGCCCCCATCATCCAACGGCCATTTGAAAGCGCTTTTCTACCCGAGCGCGTCGGCAACGCTCGCGCCCTCGACGGTTGGTGTGCCCACAGGCACGACGCTCACGTACCACGTCGTGACGAAGCGCCTCGCGCTCCTCGCGCTGCTCCCCACAGCCGTATGGGAGCAGCGGAGGGGGCTCGTAGAGTACAACGTCGTGTTCTTCCGGGAAGGCGTGCAGGAGATTTGCGATGTGGAGGAGGAGGTGAGGGGCGGTGGGTAGTACGGCTCAGAGGCGAGTTCGCATAATGATAGCCGCAATGTAACTAAGTAGCTACTCTGATTGCATCCGTCTTTGTAGCGACTACAGTTGTCAAACATATATGTGCGAGGTGCGCATCCCCTTGCTGCAACCGAGGGTTGTGGTGATCCATCATTGTCGCATTGCGATACTACTTACTGACAGGACTCAATGGGCTTAACAAAGCATCCGAAAGCATTGTCATAACAGGTGACACTACATAGCATAAAATATAGCACGAAAGCTATCGACGCGCGCAAATAAGTTACGTTCTATGTAGGCATCGTAACAGCCCAGATTCCATGTTCACTGCTTCCCGAATGAATAAGCCAACACTTCCTGCGTAAGGCGATACGCAGGCTCGTCGCGCGTGCGTCCGATCCCCTCCACATCTAGGTATGGCAGGTCGGACACGTCGCCCTCCGGATCCCAGCCATGCTCATTATACGTACCCTCGTCCGACAGCGGCGTCGGCGGCCCAAAGTCCGGGTTTGCGACGATGAATCCGCGTCTTGGAGCTGTCGCTAGCATGCGCTTTTCCTCGTTCGCGCTGGGGTACATCCTCCGCTCCCTCCCGCGCGACTCGACACGCGCCAGCGCTGACTCCCCACTCCCCGCATCGCTCGTGTACCCACCCGTCGTGTCCCGCGAACCCTCCCGTCGGTACCGCTGCTGCCGCCCGTTGCTGTTGCCGAGGGCCTCTTGCCGCTTCTCGCGCCGTGCTTGCATGCGTGCGTAACTCCGCCGGCGGTCCTCCATCCACGCCTCGTCGTCGTCCTCTTGCGACCCGTAGGATGTAGCGGTTCCGGGGAGGCCTGGGAGGCCAGGCGTGAACCCGGCGATGGACAGGATGTGCAGGACGGGTGCGTGCGAGCGCGTCGTGCGCATGCGGTGGGCGTACATGCAGGTAGGGCTGCGCGATAGACATGAGTGCATGATGAAAGCAGTAGTGAAATATGTGTTGCTCACCCAGGACCGAGGACGAACTCTCCACCGAGCTGCGTCACGTCGCCGCCCCTCTCCCAGACAGGCATGCCGACGCGGATCGCGTTCTTCACAACCATGGCCAGCCCACCAATGGGGCCGTGGCGAACGTACTCGCCTCTATCTTCGTCGGGTCCGGAGTCTGAAGTCTGGCGCGTCATTCCCAATGCAGCGTGGAGACGCAAAGTCGGGTCTGTATATACGGGGAAGGGGCTCTTGAAGATCTCTGGAAAGCAAGCGTCAGTAAGAGTATGTAGAAACAGGCATTGGCGTACGTCGATACGACTTGATCATAGCTGGCGAGCCGAGGCCAATGATGATGAGGTCGATACCAGCGCGCTTCAGCTCCTCAGCATCTATGCTCCTAACGATGGAGTACATGTAGTCCTGATCTGCTGGACACCTAAAGTGCACGTCAATTATGAATTCGACCGTGACTCGCGACGTATGTGCTTACCAGAAATGCCTGATGAAGCAGACCACCGTCCGCCTGTCCTTGAAGAGGTCAGAGAACTGCACGCGTAACCCATTCTGTGCGACCACGAAGAGCGAGCCGGCATGCCTGATCTGGTCTCGCGACGGTATAGCATACTCGTCAAACTTCAAGTTGCCCAGAAGCCGTTGCTGACGCCGGTCCTGCTGCTGTTCCCTTAGCGGCTGGTGCGACCGCACGCGGCGAGGCTCTGGGCGCATGTATTGCTGGGGCGGAGAGCTGGCAGACAGAGTTGACGACGGCGGCGTGTGGTGCGGAACTGGCGTAGCTGGCGCGGTATCATGATGTCTGGACGGCGAGCCACGCGTACCCGTACTATGTGCTGTCTCCTGCCGAGAAAGCGATCTGAAGCCCTGCAGCTGGTCGTAGCTCCGCCCCCGACTAGCAGTAGCATGGTCCTGAGCAGAGTGCGGGGAACGCGCCCTCGACGCCTTCCTCGTGCTGGGCGTCTGAACACGGGAAGTCGCCTTCGGAGACCGTACACGAGAGTGGGGTGCTGCAGGCGGAGGTGACTGAGCACGGAACTCTGGAACTGGAGGAGGGGACCGAGCTCTGGAATAGTCGTGTGGAGGATAGGAGGGATATTGATAAGGCGTCTCGGGTTCAGGTGATTGCGGCCTGTGTGTATTGTACGGGGTTGGCGGCGACACTGGGACGTGGTGGTGCTGCGGCACATCGGCGGGTGGAGTGGACTGCTGTATGGGTCCAGAGATCTGTGCTGTACTCACGCGTCGCCTCTCGAGGGCCTTTGACCGCGACTCGGAGCGCACCTCGGGGCGAGGGATAGGAATCGGCTCGGGCCGATGAGGCTGAGAGTGGACCTGCGTTGGAGGTAGATAATTTGACTGTCGTGAGTCCGAGCGTTCTTCTCTGCTTGGGTCCCGGCGCCGTTGCCTGCCATCCATGGGAGGGGTAGCAGAGCGCGCAGGCATAGCGCGTTCCATGGTGACTTCATTACGTATCACCGTTGGGATAGCGTCGCGTACCTCCCGAGGTGGAGGGTGAGTTGGGGGCACGGGAGGCACAGGTGACTTCGCTCGCGGCGTCGGAAGGGGTAATGGCGTCGGAGGTTCAGAATGTTGAGGAGGGGATAACGGAAGCGGTGCAGGCTGCAAGACATCCGTACCTGTAGGCGGAGGGATTGGCGACAGATAGAACTGAGGAGATTCTGCCGGGGGAGGTGGGAGCGGCGAGTTGCGGTAGCACGGTTGTTGTCGATCAGGAGTGGGCGTGCGAGCAGGGATGGGCGGGATACCGTTGCGAGACTGCGAGCGCGGTGGGGTAGGCGGGCGTTCCAGCAGCTGGAAGGAATTGTTGGGAGTATCCTGCTCCGGCGACGCTGCCCGTGATGAGATGATAGTGAGTGGCCGAGTACTCGTCAATCCTGCAGCCGTGTGCGTATGTCTCCTTTCCGCGACTCGACTGCGCACTTCCCTAGACTCCTGCTTTCGCTCGGCGACGATTTCGTCCTCGTCCAGTATCGAGAAACCCGACAACCGCTTCGCACTGCGTTCCGTCAAGGGCGGCTTGTCGGATGCTTTCGGCGGGGGACGTGCCTCCGGCGGTCTCTCCTGGTCCACGGATCTACGAGAAGCCTCCGTGACAACGGGAACAGGGTTCTGAGTTGTGTGTGTCAGTCCAGGCACCGGAGGGGCGCTAGCAGGAGGTCGCTGTAGAAGGCTGAGTTCGTGGGTCTGCGTCGACATCTCGTCGCCGCTCAGACCGCTCAAAGATCCAACCCCCGTGCCCGATGTCATCGCGCTTCCGATGCTCACGTTCGCACTGCGCGCCAGCGGAGGGCTCGCACCGGCATTGGGAGTGGGGAGTCCAGCTAGGGCTAGACTGACCTGACTGAGGCTCTTCTTAGGGCGATGCATGATGAAACGCGACCCTTTGCCCCCAAGTCCCGGATCACTGTCAGCACCCCGATCGTAGTTGCTCGAGATGTTCCTCGCACGCGCGGTCATAGAGGTAGGCGGTGGTTTCGCTGCTTTTTGCTCATGGGTGTGCGGATATGCCTTTGTCATGGTCTGCGCCGGTTTAGAGTGAAGCGGCTGCTGCTGCTGCTGGACGATGATTGACGAAGTTGCATTGACTACAGTATTCCGCGCGGTTTCTGTCGAGACAGAGGCATCCACGTGTTGCGGAGGAGCTGCCTTACTTGCACGTCGACTGGACTTCGACGTGTTGCTTCCATTAGACGGCTTCTTCACAAGGAAATCATGCACCGATATGATCTTGCTTCGCCTCCGACTTCCACCTGTACCTATGCTTGTTGCGATAACTATTTGCCGACTTCGCTATCATAAAGACACGTACCTGTGCTGGAAGACCTACGCAGCAGCTTGCTCGCACTCAGAGTGCGCCTGCGCAAAGTAGACGTCTCTGGCTCCGAGTCCGTCTCCACAGTCTCTTCATGCGATTCGACTGGGAGCGCGGGCGGATTCGGGCCTGGAGAGGGCGGGCGCGACGGCGTGCGCAGGAGCGGGAAGTCGGCACTGTGGATCGGGGCCGTCAACGGCGTCTCCTCCTGCTGCACGACGATCGCGTGTTCGTCCATATGCGGCGTCTTCGGGCGCAGGGCTGGCTGCGACGTGTCCCGCGGGAGGTCCGGCATGAGCGAGCGAGGCGAGGGCGACGTCGATCGGCCACGCGCGCTCGAGCTGCTCAGGCTCAGCGTGTCGTCCGGGGTCATGGGTGGCGTCGCGGAGGGCTGTGACTGCGACTGCTCGGGCACATGCGCGTCGACCGTAGGCGAGTCCTGCGCGTCGGAGTCGCTTGCGAACTGGTCAAAGACGTAGCCGTGTGACTGGCGATCGTCGTACATGTACTGCCCCACCAGGTCGTGCACGGTGTCGGTCTCTGACTTCGGCTCGGTGTGGGGCGTGGTCAGCGCTTCTGCGCTCGCGTTGCTCGGTGGCACGTCAGCGAGCGGGGGCTCGTTCTCGTCCTGACCTTGCCCCTGGCTTAGAGGGCGCGGAATAAATACAGACTGGGACCGCCGGCGGTACTGATGCTGGGAGTCTGCAGGCTGCTCATTCTCGGTATAGCGATACTCCTCGTCGCGATGACGCTCAACTGGAGGTACTGGAGGCAGTTCAGCCTCAGAAAAGTAGGCCTTGGACTCTCGACCCGCTTTGACGCGAGGCCGTAGAGGGCGAGTTGGCCTGGTAGCGGTAGTGTCGGAATGATATCCGCCGGAGGGCTCCTGGAATGGACGAGGCGGAGTCAAGTATGTTGGTGAATCCAGCCAAGGACGTAGAGGCGTCAGAGGACCATGGTGATCTGAACTGCTAGGAGGATATGTTATGTCCAGACCGGCTCCAAGTACTTCGGACGAGAGCGAAGGGAGGAACTGGCCCTGAGTCGGAGACGACTCATCCAAGCGAAACTGGAAGGCATTATTCGACGAGGCACGCTCCCGTAGAACCTTGAGCGGCGCAAAGGGGTCGAGAGGATCCGGGTGAGGATATCGTGGGGAGTAAGGGAACGGCGGGGGTGGCTTGCGCCTGACCTTCGACATCGAGACAGTTGGAGGGAGAGGAGGAAGGGAAGACCCAGAGGGCCAAGGCGTTGTCTGTAGGCGAGCAACGGTGAAATAAGTGGGAAGCCATAAGACCTGAGCCGCTCGTGTAGGCCTGGCCGTTGCCTGGTGTCAACAACTTCTTCTGCCTCGTTGTGTACGCACAGGGGCGCTTCTGGCATACACGCGTTGGGTACATGGAGCAAAGGTCATGCGTCAAGCTGTGATAGGGTTTGCGAGATCCTTCCTGCAATTACGACTGCACAACAAAGGTATTCAGTGGGCCTGAAGCAGTCGCTCAGTCTGTTCCTAAACGAGGGATCTGCCACTCCAGTACTCAGCCCTACCCCAGGGGGGATCAAGAAGGATGAAGACTGTAACCGTGTGAAGGCACGTTCCGAGCGTGATGGAGCAAAGTGATCGCTGGCGCTGGAAGGCTTCGAAAGGAAGCTTTCAATGAAGAGATAGAGCACAGCACGGCCGATTTGCTGACACGGGCATTTCAAAGGTCGGACATACTGTAAGTACGTCTCGAACAGTTCCTTGAGAGCAACGGCGACCTATGGGGTGGCAACATCAGACAAGTCGTACGATACTGACAACGAACACTTACATACTAGTCCTTCCGCTCAGCGCTGAGTACGCGGGCGCCAGTGCAAAGTCCGAGGGACTAGCAGCAGCCTACTAAACGCGAAATTGAGAGAGGAGTGCGCGAGGGCAGTGCTATCCATCCGCCTTGAACGTTTCACTGTGGTTCCGTATATGGCATACGATTAGTCTCCCCAGACAGACGTGGACAAGTCTTTCGACCCTCGTGCCTCAGGTATCCCATACGATACGACTTCTAGGGAGCGCCACCTACACAGAGCGGTTGCGATAGCATTCGCCAGAACTCACCTGAGACTTCAACCCGCACTGGCGCGGTCTGACTGAGAATCAAGGCATAGAGGCCTCGTGCCTAGCAACTTGAAGCTGGATCAATTGACGAGTACGAAAGCACTACGTATGAATGGGAGACGCGTGGGGAACAAATGCGACACCATGTTAAGACTGTGGACTGTCGAACGTTGACGACTCTGAGGGTAAGCTTCCAGCTGGTTTATCTTGGGTGAGTTGTCGAAGGCTATTGACTCATGCCGGTAAGCGAGAGGTAACAAATACCCCCACGCGATCACCACGCGACCGACGCCTGACTTTCCAATTGTGGCAAGTGTATTGGTTGAGGAAGTCGGTCAGACGGTCTCAAAGCTCCCGCGAACCAAGAGTTCTTTCTAGTAATCACACTTTACTGACCGGCTGATACCGCTATAGTCCCCTACGAGCTGAGGACGTCGGTTTGCGTGAATCCAAAGGTGTCGAATTCAGGTATGCTAAGGCAGGGTGCCGCTAATCAAGTTCTGCGGCCAGCGGCCCTAATACATATTTAAATGTACGAGTCATGAGATTAGATCCGCTCAGCGGGCGGCTCGCAGAGGCGCTCCGAGGCCATTGAGGTCGTTCTCCACGCACTGTGCTCGTCTCTTTCTCCCTCGCCACCATGTCGCATCCCTCGAAGCCCGTCAACATCGTAAGCCCTCGTCAAGGCAATGTAGAGCTCGTGGGTACACCGCCAGCCGCACGCGGCATCTCTGGATCCCCGAGTCCCCGTGTCTTGCGAGCGCAGTATGCTGGCACCCCACCACTGCCTAACATCCCCCGTCGTGGAACACCCATCGGCACCCCGAGTGCAGCGGGAGGCTCGCCTATGCTGATGCCCGCCCCATTAGCAGGCGCGGGCGAACCGGCCTCTGTAACTTCGGTAGGTGGTATCAGTGCGCGGCGACCAGCTACGCCTGGAAGCGGAATCGAAGGACATGCATTAGACGACCTCACCGACGAGGAGAAGGCGAAGATACTCAGGCGCCACCTTGTCTCGCGACAAGAGCGCGAGGGCCAGCCGGGACCGTCGTCTCGTGGGTCCGTGAGCGGAGGCTCTGATAACGGCGCTGTGTCGAAGCGATCGTCGCTGTCGCACTTGCGCGCACAGAGGGAGGAGTCGGAACCCTTCCCTGTACCGTACCACGCGCCTGGTGCGGATGTGACGTGAGTACTGCTCTGTTCCCAGCTATACAACTTTCTGGCGTTGGAGGCACACGACCTCTGAGGCAGCTAAGTCGTAAAGCCGGTGTTACGAACGCGCTAGTAGTCGGGGTTAGAAATCCCAGCCTGCGATGCGTTGACAAGGCTTACGTGCCTGATCCATCCCCAGACAGTGATAGTCACGCAAGCTCTCCTTCTTAGGTAGTCCTGGGATGAATAAATGCTGACCCTTCGCATAGTCATAACATATACAAATGGCAAGCAGACAAGCGTCGGGCGGCCGCACGGCCCCGCTCTGCGTCCTTCGCTGGCTCCACTAGATCTGCAGACCCTGCCTTCCAGCACATCCACGAGCCAGGAGGCTTCCGCAGAAACTACCTCCTTCTGAGACGTGGCGATGAGGCTACTTCACAGTTGCCTCACGTCCCACGCAACTTCATCGAGTTCCTCTACCTTTTCGGACATTTCGTGAGCAGCACCTGTCTGTCTTGTCTGGCTGGACCTCTCTAACTTCTGGTAGGCTGGAGAGGACCTTGAGGAAGTCGAAGAGGAGGATGAGTACCGATGGGATGACATGGAAGCCCAAGTGGAGCAGTCCTCCCCTGGTGAGAGGGACCTTGCAGAGACGGCCCCGCTTTCTATTGGTCTGCCACCGGAGACGGCTACGGACCTGCATAAGGCGAGCGAGCGTACTCCACTGCTCACTCGGTCCCGTTCCAGAAGGGCGAGGTCGCGCAGCGTAGGCCCCCACGGCGACGCGACAGTCACACAGGCTGTGCTCATGGTCTGTCGATCGTCCCGGATGCTTTTGGCTCGTTATCTCACTCGTTTGACAGTTGCTCAAATCGTTTGTCGGCACCGGTATCCTATTCCTGGGCAAGGCGTTCTTCAATGGCGGTATCTTATTCTCGAGCGCCATCCTCACGTTCATTGCTTTGATCTCGTTATACTCGTTCTTGTTGCTCGTGAAGACCAAGTTCGTAGTGACGGGTAGTTTCGGTGGTATGTGTGAAATCATTCCTCCCAGACATATCCCTCACATTCTTTAGACATCGGTGGAACACTTTACGGCCCCTGGATGCGCTACGCCATCCTCACCTCGATCACGATCTCACAGCTCGGCTTCGTCTCGGCTTATATCATCTTCGTCTCGGAGAACCTGCAGGCGTTCGTACTCGCGGTCACGAACTGTGCGAAGCTTTTCGGCATCCAGTACTTCATCCTACTGCAGCTGCTTATCTTCCTCCCGCTCGTGCTGATCCGCAACCTCGCGAAGCTGAGCACCACCGCGCTCGTGGCGGACGCGTTCATCCTCGCGGGGCTTATCTATATCTTCGGGAGCGAGGCGGCGATCATGGCGGACCGCGGACACGCGGACGTGGCCTTCTTCAATGCGAAGGATTGGCCTCTCCTTATTGGGTATGTGAAGAGCAGCGGTCCGTAGCACATTGAGCTGACACATGCGCAGGACGGCGGTGTTCTCGTTTGAGGGAATTGGTCTAGTATGTTGATCACCCAAAGATTATCGCAGCCTAGTTCTAAGCTTTATTTCTAGATCATCCCTATCACGGACGCCATGAAGGAGCCGCGCAAATTCCCCAAAGTCCTCACCGGCGTCATGCTGTTCCTCATGGGTAAGAATGCCTACTCTGATGTCTACATGATACAATCTCTGATGTCCCTTCCATGCATCTAGTCCTCTTCTGCGGTGGCGGCGTCATGTCGTACCTCACCTTCGGCTCCGACGTGCAGACCGTCGTCATCGTGAACCTCGACACCACCAGCAAGTTCACGCAGGTCGTCCAGTTCCTGTACTCGCTCGCGATCCTGCTCTCTGTGCCGCTGCAGCTCTTCCCCGCGGTGCGTATCATGGAGAATGGCCTGTTCGAGCGCAGCGGCAAGGCGGACGCGCGCGTCAAGTGGACGAAGAACTGCTTCCGGTTCGCCACGGTCGTCTTCTGCTGCGCGCTCTCCTGGGCGGGTGCGAACGACCTGGACAAGTTCGTCTCGTTCGTGGGAAGCTTCGCTTGGTATGTGATGGATGTTGGCTGTCCTGCGATGAGAACGAGACTGATGGGGTTACCTTGCCTAGCGTTCCGCTCTGCTATGTCTATCCGGCGATGTTGCACTACAAGGCCTGTGCCCACACCCGCAAGCAGAAGATTGCAGACATTGCTCTCATGGTCTTTGGTATGATCGCCGCGATCTACACTACCGTTCAGACCGTCCGCGTATGTAACAGCTCTACGACATGCGTGGATGCTACTGACAGTGTCTCAGCTTATGGTAGAGCCGGCTCCCTCAGTGCCGCCGAGGCTGGGAAGCTGCGACATCCCCGACGGCCTATTCCACGGGGGCAACTGAACAATTTGCACATCCATATTCCTTGGTCTTCAATGGGTATACAGTTCCATTTGAACCCATCTCACAGTATAATATGTTCGCTACATTAACCTATAGGACCTACACTAGCCTCTACGTGCGATATTGAATAAGGGACGCTTGCTCTACAAAGGGATAGAGATATAGTGTGTAAAGTACAATCTTGCAATGATAGCTAACGCTCTAGTTCGTAACATGACCGGTCTCCTCGGCGTCTTTCTGTATGCCTACATCGCCGGGTGCCCTTGCATCGCGAGTTCCAGCCTTCCAGAGATCTAACCAGTCTAACAGTCCTCTTGCCATCTCGCTGCCTTCCTCTCGCCTCTTGCCTGTTTCGCCTTCTTGCCTCTTCCGGGCTTTCGCTTCTTTGCCACGCATATATGCCTCTAAGACAGCATCAGCCCACTCGCCCCTCTCATAGCAGCCCCTCGAGAGTTCGACGCCTACGCCCTCCGAGTCCAGGAGTAAGCGAAGACCGTGCTCTTCGATGAACAGAGGCCGCGGCACTGTGAGATGCTCGTCAGGGCTTTTGCAGTCGCTGGCTGCAAACAGCCGTACTCACCGTAGACAAAGGGCGTGCAGGCGTCCACACATTCTGAGACGGTACCGTAGCCCTGCATGGCGAGATGAGCGCAAACGTCACACTGAGGGCTACGTTGATCTCGGCCTTACCAGTTTGCCCAGTAGGACGTCCGCAACAGCGGTCAAGTCCGGCATGTAGATATCGCGAGGCGCGACGTAGAAACCGGGAGGGAGCTCCTCACCGTTCTCCTTGCCCCATTCCTTCGATACGCCGCAGACGATAGCGATCCAGGTCTCGTCAGGAAGCAGGCTAGGGAAATCCTCTTCCATTTCGTCTTCAAGTTCGGCCGAAGACGACCATCCAGGGAAGGAGTCTTGCGCTCGGGCGTCTCTAGTCAACACGGGAGAAGGCGGGATGGTGTTCAGCGTGGGGATGCCCTGAGTCACAGAAGTCTTGCTTGGTGGAGACATGGGAACCATGACTGGGGGAGCGCCAGGAATCTTCAGCGACGAGGTGCGAGCCATAGTCACGGGCTTTGGCGGAGGAAGACCTGGAGAACCCATGAGCGACGCAGGAGGAGTATCAGAGAGTGCGGCGGATCGTAGAGCTGCAGCAATTCGGTCCGGGTCCGGGAAGTACTCTTTTGACAGGTCAGACGGCTTGGACATTGGTATTTCTCGCGGGATGCCGTTGAACGATTTCGTCATGGCCGATGCGAAAGCTCCAGGGGTGCTGACTCGGGAAGGAGAGCGACTGTGGATCCGACTCGATGGCTTGTGGAAGACCTGGCCGCCGAAGGAAACGATCAAGATCTTGGTCTTATCTGAGTCGTGAAGGTATGGAGGTATTCCGACAATGTTGAGGACGCGCCGGCGGCCTTCAGCAGTGTACACAGAGGGACTTGGCGAGCGAACCAGGAGCGGTGCAGAGACGGCCATACGAGGCAGAGGCTTGGGTTTGTATTGCCCGGGAAAGTCTAAACTGGGATTGAGATCGTGGGATGAAAGGGGCTCCTTGAGATGCATAACCACTCCTTCCGTGAATGTTCTTCTGTTGAGGTCGACCCAGCTAGGGGAAGGAAGCCCCGGAGTAACGGAGAAGGACGGTATAGGGATAGCTCCAGGCAGGCGTAGCAACAGATCAGCACAGCGAAAGCCAGTTAAGATTTCATCCACTAAAGGTGCCAAAGTGCCCTCTGATATTGGGGTATCTGGTGGAAGGGACATAGTCAGTGGTGCAGGAAGACTGTTGAAGACGTCCGTTTCCGGGGTCGGCGGCGCATCGATGAACGGAGTAGACAGGAAGCTGTAAACGGAGTCAAACGAGAAGTTGGTAATCAGAACAGAGGGTATCCCGGCATTGTGTGCAGCTAGACTACACAATATGTCAGCGCAGTTCGACGGGCGCTGCCCTGTAACACACCATCCAAGGAACGCAGCATCGCTGAGAACGCAGTCTGCACGGATCTCCTTCAACCACTGTGACTCTTCAGTAACCTTCCGATCTTTCTTCTGTAGAAAGGCGCGGAGTATTTCCACGCTCTTTTGACGGTCGACGCGATACCTGGGCACGGTTCAACAGCAGATGTGCGCGGACGAAACACTACTCACGCCAATGGTTGTACGATAACAGGATCAATGTCGGCATTCCTGTATATTGCTTTGATACGGGAAGCGGTACATTCACTTGCAAAAAACTGGAAATGACATACCACCTGTAGCTACGCTATCCGCGAAGACCTGTTTGGGCGCTGACGAGACGATGTACACAGCAGGACGTCGCTCTAGACTGAGAAGGTGACGAGCAAAGGCAGACACTCTTGTAGCATGTCCATAGCCTATAGTAGAGGGGCCGAGTAAGAGGTGGTATGCATGAGGACTCCGAACCACATACCGTGCCCCGAACAGTAGTAAACTAAATGGTAGCTACCATCGCCGCCTGACACTGACATGTCGCTTGAGACTGCGACTTATCCAGGACGCTTTGCTTCTACTTGGAATATGAAGTGGGTCTCTACGCGGGTTCCGTTGGCTAGAAGAGAGTCGATGGTAACGGCCAAATGGCAGTGAGAGGTGTTGAAGTAAGTAAACGACGAGAACTGCCATAACGGTCGAGCCCCGAGATCGCCGATCTAAACTGACTCTTAAACTTAAGTAGCCACAGGCGCGAACTGCCCTCTGCCACGCGCCTCTGCTGGCAGCCTAGCACTTTGCTCTGGACTTACTTACCTTGTCACTCCGTCTGCCACTTTCGACAATCGCGGCCAGTCGTGAGTACAAATATCAGTCCCTCTGGAAGCCTATGCATCCCAGGATACGAGTTCTACCATTCTAACAATAAGTAGTAATTGTTCACTCGCTGGCAGACTGCCATTTAACGTGCCCGTGTCTCAGTCGACCTAGACGCGTCCCCGTTGGGTATCTAAAGCTCAACTCGCTCGGACCAAGAAGCTGCGGGGACGAGGATGAGTGAAACACTCATCGCCATACTGTTGGTCACTTCTTCGGCAAAGGGCTCCAGTCTGGTGTATCGCTGGCCGCCTTCACCTGAGTCTTCTCCCAGGCTTGCGCGACCCAGGCTAAATCACGACGTCACATGCATTTACGGAGATAACCCTTGGCGTGCTGCCAACGGCTCCGAAAACCCATCTGAGAACAGAGTATGCCCCGAGTTTGGATACGAGCAGGAGGGGTATCTATGGCAAAGGCCCAGAACGTCCCATCATAGGTCGTCGTCAGTGTCGCATTCACGTTCCCATCCGACTTCCAGGAGAGCGTCGCCCGCGCCGGACATGACAGCTTCGTTTTCGAGCGGAAATCCAGGGTTGCCCCGCGACGACGAGTACGACACCGTACTCGGATACTCTGCCGAATTCCTTGCAGTGCTTCTGTGTCCTCAGAGCTCTATGTGTCACCAGAAATTTGAATTTATCGTCGACGATCTCGCATTTATTGGACATCCTGTATGTGCGGAGCCCGATGGAACTTGGAAGTTCAAGTCTGGCAAGGCCAAGCCCATGCCTCGCGGGCGGGTACCGAAGAAGGGAGAAGCCCCTCAACTCGCGGAGAAATCGCTCACACCGGAGAAGACGGAAAGGAGTAACATTCCTCTTTCGAAATCATCATGGCTACAGACGTTCCATCTTGTCTTGGTACTCGATCGTCCGGACCCTTCGTCTTCGACGTCAGGGACAGTATGGAAATACTTTGACACGATCTACGAGCACATTGCATTCACCGTGACCGCCGTCCTCTATCAAGAACAGGTACTGCATAACTTCGTGGAGGGCGAGTGCGATGCGCTCGGCTCTCTTAGGGACGATTACTCGAAGAAAGGTGCGAGTGTCTTGCACGGAAACAACCTGTACTGATTCACAACAAGGAGAACCATTCGCCGAGTACCTCCGAGGGGCACTCAACGTCTCATCAACGGCAGCATCCATGAAGGCACTCTATGAGGCTATCAAAGACAGGACCATCGCCCGGATAGTTATCCACGACTTGCCGCTCGAGCTGCAGCTGCCTCCATATCTCGATTCCCTGTTGCATGCCCACGAGGAATGTGATTTCGAGACAGTGGATACACGTGGCGAAGACGGTTTACCTAACCCATGGGGGAGCATGAGCGTCGGCTGGCGGCTCCCCGCATTGAAACCTTGGAAGAGTCTTCTCCGCCTAGACGACGAAGACGAGCAAGGGAACGACGAGCTCTATAGGAGGCTCAGGGCACCTCAATTTACCGCGGAAGACAACGAGCTTGCCGAGCAGCTCGTGAGGTTCTTGGAGATCGCGAACGTCACCCTGTCGTACGTTTGCCTACTCCTGCATTCACCGTCACTCTTCACCACTGGTATGTAGGCTCGCTGACATGGCCAGCTTGCTCGATTGGGATCTCGAATCGCAAGTCTATCCGGCCGTGCGATGGCTAGTGCACCATCGACGCGCCAAGGTAGTCGACATCGTCCACCGCGAGTTGAGAACCATCTTCACCGTCCCGAAAAAACTGAGCGCCCCGTATGTAGTGCACATCGTCGTTCGCAGCGTGCGCTGACCGCACACAGGATGTCCGAGCTGAGCGCCGATTTCGCCGACAAGTTCGCGGACAGCGACGTGCCGCCTCTGCCGAAGATCCTCGCCATGGTGTCGATGTCGACACACCAACAAAGCGCGAACCACTTCTACGGGACCGTCGTCGCCTCGCGGGAGCGGGTCCTACTATATCATGATGTCGTCGTGTGGATGCTCAAGCGCGACCTCCTCGTCACGCTCCACCTGCGGATTCGCATCGTCGCCACGGAGGAGCTCAAGCATCGCGTTAGAATGAAGTACGAGATGACCCGCGCCAAGCGAGAGCGCATACAGGCTGCCGAGAAAGAGGTCCCAAGCTTGGAGACTGCCTCAGAGTCGAGTCTCGGCACGAATTGGCTGTCGTTCTCGCCGAAGACAGCTAGGGCGCTTGCCAGGCAACAGTCCGTTGGTACACGCAGTCAGGAAGGCCCTGAGACACATCCCGACACAGCAGAGAAACGCGTGCAGTCCGATCTCGAGGAAGACCCGGCTTCTTCGGGAGCGGAGGACGTAGAGGACTGGTATCGCGGCAATGGCGATGATAATAATCCTTACTCATCTATGATCACCGACCCCGCGCGTGCTTCGCGGCTGGAGAGGAGGTGGCTGGCAGCTATGTCAGAAGGGAAGGATCCGTACATTGCCACGCGATTCGAAAAGTACGTTCTCCGCGAGGTACACGTTTTGCAGCGACTGACGAGCGGCACAAAACTAGGATAAATCAATACTTCGACGGCAAGTGCACAGACGACGAGATCCTATTCAGGGCCGAGATCTCAAGAAAGCAGCTACGGGAAGTGCTACACCACTACGACGAATACGTCAGTTCCCTTGTCGTCGTCTAGATGCGAACTGCACTCACGTCCCATCATAGCTACAAACATTCCTCCACCCATCATAGCCCTGGTTTCATGGCACCCTATGTACCCAGTCAAGCAGCCGCTCCGCTTTCGAGCAGTCGAAGAAGCCCTTCCTCCCACTCAGGTCGTGACCATCTCTTATCGGCACATCCGGCCAGAACCGTTCCTTCAACTCCATCGTGTCCTCGTTTGTTGCTATGATCGGCGCCGCGACAAAAAATACTTCGTGCCCAGACCACTTGCCATTCTCTCCGAGAACCGCAAGCAGGAACGCCTCTGCGCCAGAGTCCTCTTGCACCCAGCCCCAAAGATCCTTGGCCCTTCGCGCTGGATCATCGCGTGTCGCGGTCTCGCGCGTAGGGACTGACCAGTGCAAGCGGATGCTGGCAACACGCATCGACGGGTATCGCCGCACGATCGCATCTGCCTGGATTTCGCAGATCCTGGAGAGATGTCGTTAATGCTGGTTTGACTTTGGTAGGGGATTTGTTTACAGTTTGGAGAGGCCGTACGGCTCGTCCGGTTCAGCGGGGTGATTTTCGTCGATGGGGAAGTACTTGAATTGCGGCTGCACGCTGAACACGAGAGTGATGACATTGACGGAGGAGGCTTGTGCAACTCTGTTGATCCCCAGCTGATTGTGCAACGGTTAACTCTGAATGTGATTCTTCCAAGTTCATATCAGGCCTCACCTCCGCTGCAGCTCGCAGAACGTTCCATGTTATAGTCACGTTCCTGATGGACGGTTAGCCTTCCTCCGCTGCAGACCGGCACTAGCATACGTGTTATGGGTGGTAGCAGCATAATCGGCAGGCCATCGCACTCCTGCTAGCTGAACGACCCCATCACATCCCCGTATTGCGTCTAATGTTTCATCGTAACTTCGCAAGTCCGCCTGGACGAACTTGTAATCCGGATGTGCGCTGGACTCTCGGTCTCTCGGTGCTAAGTCAATGCCGACAACGGAATGGCCTTGCTTCAAAGCTACGATCACGACGCGTTTCCCAACGTCTCCTGTACATCCTGTCACAGCGACTTTCATGGCGTGGACTAGTAGTGGTGTGCTGTCAAACCCCGCTAGGAGAGATGTCGGTAGATAAGGTGAATGGGCTGGTCATGAGGTCATGACCATCGCGAACAGTAGACTACCGGCCTCCGACGGATCTTCATGAAGCTGAGAAGGGCCCTGCAGCAGCCTACTCTTTACCAGAGCGGCCTCAACTACGTGCAAAGTTCCCAAGCCGTATGTACGTGTGCGAATGGTGAGCGGGTGCAAATGAGCTACGCATTGCCGGCGTACTACTATATTCGCGTACACTGGTTAATCCGAGTCAGTGGATGATGCCGCTGTCTGCCTCAGTGAAGCATGTAACATTCGGACTGGGAGTTACTCTTGCTGGTAATCACTCACTTGGCACTGGAGCGACTTGGACACCCTCGTTAAGTGCTAAGAAAGAGATGAACAAGGGCTGAGCTGGTCTCGCCAGGCGATCATGCACCTCAACCACGGCCGCGGAGCGACCGGTACCGTCGGTACGTCAGTACACGTGATATGGCTGCTCATCCGGTTCCCTGTTTAAATGACGGATGCCTACTCAATAGCTTGACTTCAACAATCTGACTCCTACCTGCCTCAGCCTGCGTGAGTGCACTGTTAACTCCTTGTCGACGTGATAAAAGTGTAGTTTTGTTGTCCGGCGGAACGTCAGTCTTGCAATTGGCTAT
This sequence comes from Daedalea quercina L-15889, assembly GCA_001632345.1. Taxonomy (NCBI): domain Eukaryota; kingdom Fungi; phylum Basidiomycota; class Agaricomycetes; order Polyporales; family Fomitopsidaceae; genus Fomitopsis; species Fomitopsis quercina. The sequence continues at coordinate 234,640 of KV429038.1, read as the reverse complement.
CACTTCGCCAGAATGGCTGCCGTGAGCTTGTCGAAGATCCCCACCTTGCGTGAGCTGTACAAGGCGACAGCTCTCAAAGCAATCGAGCTGTCCAAGATCCGTTATCAACCAAAGGATGATTACCTGGAAAAGGTGTCTTTGTAGTGGGTAGTTTACCTTTCACTTATGTCGGCTCCGTGGCGATGAACGCTGTTAGCCAGGGGGACATCACGAATCTCGAAGTAGATGCTATCGTTAATGCAGCGAACACAAGCCTGCTAGGTGTGTTTAACTATCTATATCTCCGTTTCCTATGTATACTATCAGTAGCTCTCAGGTGGAGGGGGTGGTAAGCACCGGGTTACTATCCTAAGTCTCGCCGATACATATATATCGGCATTTTGCTGTAGTCGATGGCGCGATCCACGCTGCTGCTGGGCCTCAGCTCCTAGATGAATGTGAGTCCTATGGACTAGAGCTGTGATAGCTGCTTCAGGTCGGTCTCTCGTTGTACAGGCCGTACTTTGGACGGTTGCGAGACAGGCAGCGCTAAGATCACTAAAGGATACGACCTACCTGCGTACGTGCATCTTCCTATCCTCGGGCTAATACTAAGAGCGGTCTCACAACGGTGCACGTAGTAAACATGTTGTTCATGCTGTAGGGCCTATTTACTCGCAGTGCAATGCCGACGAGAAGGCAAAACAGCTAGAGTCATGCTACAAGACAAGCCTACAGATAGCAGTACAAAACTCGCTTAAACATGTCGTGAGTGATGGCCTTGGGCTTCACTTCAGAAAGCAAGTAACCAGGTCAATGACTTGTGCTCATAGGCGTTTCCTTCGATCTCCACGGGCATCTACGGCTATCCGATCGAAGACGCGACTCACGTTGCATTGGATACCGCAAGGCAATTCCTCGACTCGGATTATGGCGAAACTGTACGTCTTGCTGCCTATCAGTGCTTGCTATGAGCGGTTGACACGGTCGCAGTTGGAGCGTGTTGTTTTCGTTGTTTGGAGTGACAAGGATAAAGGCGTCTATGAGTGAGTGCTGCCGTCAGATCATTGCAAGCGTATCTGATAGTCGCACGATGCACAGAGACCTCATTCCATTCTACTTTCCCCCAGCCGATGGCGAGGCAAATGCCTAGAAAGCATGTCCTGTGGCTCGCGAATCTATTTCAGGACCATCGCAAGATAATCACATGTCTGGACTTACTTACCGCGCGCTGTACGGCTGGGTATCGTGCTACCCCGCAGTCCTCGAGAGCAGATGGTGTCTATGTTCTACGATTGTTTCCGTGACTCTATATTCACAACACAAGGGTCTCTTGGACGACCTGTCGATGTCGATCCAGATCATGGTGGGAGGCCCGGACCGCTAATCTTGCGCTACTTTTCCCCGCATGACCCAACTGTCGGTCTGCTGACTTCTCAGTGTAGAACGGCGCACCTAGGTCTCATGATCCAGAGTAAGCTCTGGAGGTCCACGGTTCCGTACAAGTCGTGCCTCGACGATTACGCCAGTGTTCCATGCCCACACCCTCATATAACGTCAAGGATCCATGCACGCTTGACTTTGAGTTTCCGGCTTCTTCGTTCATGAAAGCAGTAACCCGCAGGCCCTACTACTGAACCATGGGTCGGGTATATAACATCTTCATTGCCGTATTTTGCTCTATAGGTGCGCGGCTGTGACTCTGCCAATATATGACGACTCTCCCAGTCTGACTTACTGTCTCGCCTCTGGCAGGGTCATTTCTCTTTGGGTACGCTCACAGTCTTATGGCCAAGACCTACTGCTGAAGGTTCCTGCCCACTTGTGAACCAGCTACGACAGGTGAGAAGCTCCAGCTGCGGTTCGCCGACGGCGGCAACAGCTGATGGCGCACAACTTCCTAGCGGAATTATCGCTTCTGTCATTACATTCAGCCAGTTCGAGGACTTCGTCAACGACCCTGTCAAGTACAGCAGCCTTTCCGGAGCGGTGGTCTCCACCTTTACAGGTACGCAGTTATTCAGACCATTTCCCAGTCAGCTAACATATGTTCGGGCAGGTGGATGTTTCTTTGGTTGCATGATAGCTGGATGGTGAATATATCTATGTACCTTTCACTGAGAACCACTGACATACCTTTATATTTAACCCTAGGACGAGCGACAAGATCGGGCGGAAGCGGAGTATACAGGTTCGTTGCTTGCCCAAGTATATGGAACCCTCAGACGTGAAGGGTCACGTTTTATTCAAATAGCTGGGTGCTACAATAGACCTGTGGGGATGTGCCATGCAAGCAGGCGCAAATAATCTGGCCTGCATGCTTATAGGTCGTCTCGTTGCAGGGTTTGCCATAGGGTGTGTGCAAGTTATGTGTTTCGATTAGATCTGCATTTACAACATTTATACCCAGCATTCTGTCTATGTCCGTGCCTTTGTACAACGTTAGTAGTGACAACCCTTCTCGTAGGCATGCTCTAATGCGTCTCGTAGACGGAGATTGCTCCCCCCAAAATCCGTGGGTTCATTGTGGGTCTGTCTCAACAGTTGATTGGTATCGGGTTTGTTGTCGCAAATTGGGTACATCTCACACACTGGAAGACTCAGTACATGATTCTCTGACCGCATGCGTACAGATAGGTTATGGCTGTCAATATCTGGATGGCTACGCCAGCTGGCGGCTAGCGCTGGGTATTCAGGTCCGTCATCCTGACTGAGGTGCCACTTACCTGTAACAATTGCCTGTCGTAGCTTGCACCAGCCTTCATGCTGCTCGTTGGCATCCACTTCCTCCCATACTCACCAGTGAGTTGGCATTCAGCTGACAGGGCTTCATGTTGACTCTTGCACGGCAGCGTTGGCTTCTCGAACAATCTCGCGATGACGAGGCCCGCGCAGTGGTATACAAGCTGCATGGTGCAGACACTGTGCAGCGGAAAGAATCTGCTGATGCGGAGTTTACCGATATGCAGCTGACAATCAAGGTGGAAATGGAGACGAGGTCTCGACGGCTGAGTGACCTCTGGCAGACGCCAGCTATGCTCAAGCGCACTCTCGTCGCCGTCGGTGTGCAAGTCTTTGGGCAGTTCTCTGGTATCAACGGTGCGATACAGATTATATTTCTGCGTGTATCAACCACTCATGCGTTCATACGCGTTAGTTATTAACTACTTTGGCCCCTCAATGTATCAGTCTCTTGGCCTGAGTGCTGGCCAATCGCTACTCATTCAAGGCATTTATGGTGCCGTAGGTCCCATCACGAACTTTATGTCCGTCCAAGACTATTTGGTGCTACCAAATACTCATATGGACCTTGCAGATTTATCACATGTATCATCGACTATGTCGGACGCAAGAAGCCACTCATGTTCGGCGCGGGCGGCTTTGTCGTGACATACTCTGTGCTCACAGCGATAGTTGCGTGCTTTCCGCCAGGAACATCGGATAATCATCCTGCTCAGCGCGCAGGAATCGCCATGATTTACTTGACCAGCATCCTCTTCTCACTGAGTTTTGGCCCAATTAGTTGGGTGTTGACATCCGAGGTGACACATTTGGAATGGCGAAGGGTATGCTATTTATACCAATACCCACAGGTCTTCCCGACGAAGACTCGTTCTATTGGCACAGCAGTGGCAGTGTGCGCGAATTGGGCCTTCAATGTGTTGTTCTCTCAGGTAACCTCATTAAGCATAGAACCCATACTTATCAGTTCTCATGTTCTGCTATCAGGTATCCGACATGGCAATCAATAACGTAGGCTGGAGGTATTACCTGCTGTTCATACTCCTCAACTTCGTCGACTTCTGCCTTATTGCTCTGTTCTTCCCTGAGACAAAAGGTACACTTAAAGCTTGCACGGTTGCATCCCTTCAATGTTTTATCTCATATTCATGCCTCCTGTGTCAAGGAAACTCACTGGAGCAGATGGCGGAGGTGTTTGGTGACGAGATCGACCCACATGAAGTCCTGGGACATCATCCGGATGCTAGTAAAGCTAGTAAAGAGAAACTCGACGAAGACTCTGGGAAGCACGCTGGCGCGTAACTGTTAAACACTGACATGTTTCATTAATGTACAGTTTTCTCTGCGATGGCGTGTCAAGAGTTTCAGATTCTCTTCAGGTTCTCTCGGGCAGCAACTTAGGCCTACATGGGTGTCTGTAGAACATCACTGTATAGTATTGGCTACTACTGTAGCAAGCGAGCAGTGGAAAATCAACAGATTGAATGTTGTAAGTCTCGCGGGGTGAAGTGTAGAACACGATCACGTGACCGCTACTTTCCCATACTCTCACGGCCTGGCGGCCCGAATGAGAGGATTGCACTCATGTACTTACCGAGCTTTTGTACTCATCCGACTTCCACTCTGGCCGCTGTTTGCTACTGACGTGGAAATTACCATTACGCTGGCTCCCCCAACGCATCCTTTCACCCACGAGTGAGTGCAATGGAATTCACGAATATTATTTCGCTCCCCGTGGAGGTACATTCTAGGTTGCCTTTCTTGAGCACGGACTGACACAATCGTGTAGTTGCTCTACGAAATACACATTCACGCACTGTCCCCATCTTTCCCAATGGTCTGCAAACATCTTTATGCAGTATGCAATTCTGCATCGGCCTCCATTCACGCCCAGTACCTCATTGGGCGCTACTACGAATACCATGCCCGCACACCGCGCCTCGGCATTGTCTCTATTGTCCTCCGATACCCGCTCTGCAGCGAGTCGGTGCTCGAGGCGATCATCAAGAGCCCTGGTTGTCCACCGTTGAAACCTGATGCAAGAACACACATGACAGAGCTGCCGCGAAGATTCTTCCGCAACCTCTCGCCGCGTCCGACGACCACAGGCAAGCGGAAACGAGATGACTCCCAGCCATGCGCGTGGACAGATGACGACGACCCGCTACCCTTCCTACGTTACCTCTACAATCATTCACACATCCCGAGACCATACGCCGACTCGTGGGACGGGTACGCGCTGACAAAGGCAGTGCACGCCGAGTTCATCCCACTCGTGCAATTTTTGCTCGAGCAGGATGCATCACCCAAGGCGAAGAACGCGCTCGCGGTTATGGTCGCCATCCGGCGCAAGAATCTACCGCTCGTGCGATTACTCATCGAACGCGACGGCCCACAGCAGTTCTACAAGCGGCGGAAGACGGATGAGGGACAGCCGAGCATATCAACAGGGTGGGATGGGTCCTTAAATGAACTACGACAGACGGGTAGAGCGACGACAGGAGTTAGTGCGAAGAGACGGAAACTAGGTGACAGAGTACTTGTCAACCAGGAGATGCTGAAGACGGCGGCCCAGTCTGACGCGCGCGACATTGTGGAGTACTTCATTCAGGAGAAAGGTTGTGTGCCAGACATGCGGACCGTCCTGCTGATGGGTGCTATAGAGTAGTTGTACGATGGTATTAGGTGTTGCGACGACCAGTGAGCATGGATTACGATGTCGGAGATGGGGCGCGGCTAGGGCAACCTCGCTTCTCCAGCTTTTTGCAAGTCGTAATTCAAGACTCGCAGTAGATGCCAATCCTCCTTTCTGGTGCTACCAAGACAACAGACTCGGTGTGTGGCTTTTATTCCCAACCGGACGTATTATCCCATCAACGTCTGTTTAATACTGACAACCTGAACCTGAGCATGCACCGGGACTTGCTTGTGCACTATTCCACATTGTGATCACTTCGCCACTGGCATGGTTCAACTGATGATGCACGGGTTAAGAAGGATGTTCGTATAATCAGACAGTGGAATGCTAGACTGGACACAACAATGTGAGATTATGAAACGTAGCTAATCGTCGAGGGTCGTCATCTAGACGGGAAGGAGCAGGAGGTAGAGATACACGTATACGCCGATGATACAAGGGATATAAATACACCTCAGATATCATCGATATCAACCTCCTCTTCGTCACCGAATTCGAAGGTGCACTCGCCCTCCTCGTCGCCAAAGGTATCTGTCTCGTTGATCTTGGCGTTCTCTGGAAGCTCACCATACGCTTTGACTGATGGCGGATGTGACTATCAGGGCAAGTAATGTGATAAGGATACGTACGACTCCGCGCCTCGTCAGCAGTGTACTTCACGATGACATCGGCCTTGTTATCCTGGAACTCTCGGAGGGACAGAAGGACGATGTCTCCCTGGTTGATCCAGACCTATAGCGAGTCAGGCATTGCACCATCAGAAAATGCTGTGACCACTCTAGGACAGACAGACCATACCTTCTTCCTCATCTTGCCTCGGATGTGCGCCAATCTCTTTTCGCCGTCGAAGCATTGCGCCTCCAATCGACCGTTACCCAACATCTTGATCACTTGACCGTATTCTTGGCCGTCCTCCCTGAAGACCAGCTCGCGCTTGTCATCGTCGTTCTCGTTCTTTCCACGTCTGCGGTTCTTGCCGCCCTATGTATCCAGAGTAAGAGGGATGTTTATCTGCAGCGACTGGGCGTGCCAACCTTTCCCTTGTTCTGAAGACAGTGTGGCAAGTAAGCGATGAAGCCGATCTCGGGCTGAGCGACCAACCTTAGGCATATTTGATGAGAGCTGGGTTCGTCTAGTAAAAGTGCACTCTGCTGTACAATATTTAGGTCTGACTGGGGATGCGGACGATTAGAGAATTCCCAGAGGGACGGTGGTAGCGAGCAGGGGGCAGGGGGTTCAGAGACAGAGCGATTCGGAGGCGTGGCTTGTGTGCAGCCTTGTGTCGGATCTCGATCTTTTCGCACGCCTTGTCACTTGTCACGCTCCTCCCCACTCGGGCACAATCGGTCACAAGTGACCCCGCACCGACTTCCACGCGCATCACCAGCATTGCTCACCAGCTTCACACATCTTCACCTACTAGAACGACCTTCCCGACTGGAGACGCGATGGAGCACGAGATAGACGGATGGATCGCACAACTTAGTCAGTGCAAGCAACTCTCCGAGCCCGACGTGAAGCGACTATGCGACATGGTGCGTGCCAGGTTGCACTTCCTGGATGATAACAGCGGTTCGCCACCAGGGCGTAGGCGAATTGCTGTTAGCATCCGGATGCATACAATGTTCGAATAGTGCTAATGCTGGTTGTGTGCAATTACAGACGCGGGAAATTCTCATGGTCGAATCAAACGTGCAGCCTGTGAGGTGTCCTGTGACTGTCTGCGGTGATATTCACGGCCAATTCGTACGTATACCATGGCAGGATCGATCGAAGGCTCGGTAAACACTGACGTTCGGGCATGCGTAGCACGACCTCTCGGAGCTCTTCCGCATCGGTGGGAACTCACCCGACACCAACTACCTCTTCATGGGCGACTACGTTGACCGGGGGTACTACTCCGTTGAGACTGTCACTCTCCTCGTCGCCCTCAAGCTCCGCTACCGCGACCGCGTCACCATTCTCCGAGGCAATCACGAGTCGCGGCAGATCACCCAGGTGTATGGGTTTTATGATGAGTGCTTGCGGAAGTATGGTAATGCCAATGTGTGGAGGTATTTCACGGATCTCTTTGATTACCTTCCCCTCACCGCCCTCATCGAAAACCAAGTGAGTGGTGCCTCTGTGACTAAACAGACCCACTCACGTCGCACGACTATCTCCCAGATCTTCTGCCTTCACGGAGGCCTCTCGCCATCCATTGACACGCTCGACCATGTTCGGGGCATTGATCGTGTGCAAGAGGTGCCGCATGAAGGGCCAATGTGCGACCTTCTGTGGTCCGATCCCGATGACCGCTGCGGTTGGGGTATATCGCCGCGTGGTGCGGGATATACGTTCGGGCAGGACATTAGTGAGGCGTTTAACCATAACAATGGTCTGACGTTGGTTGCGCGGGCGCACCAGCTCATCATGGAGGGTGCGTTCTAATTACGATTGTTGAGGTCGTACGAGCTGATGTGTTAACTCCTCTTATCCCAGGCTATAATTGGAGTCAGGATCGGAACGTCGTCACAATTTTCTCAGCACCAAACTACTGCTACCGCTGTGGCAACCAGGCAGCGATCATGGAGATGGACGAAAAATTATCGTATAGCTTGTGCGTCACTCACCGTGACTGCATACTTGTATCCATCACTGATCGGTTTCTCTCGGATAGCCTTCAATTTGACCCCGCACCCAGAGTGGGAGAGCCTCTCGTCTCGCGGCGCGTACCGGACTATTTCCTCGTAAGTCACTACCGTCATTGATTGTGCGAGGTGTCTAACCCTACCATATTCAGTGATCTTTGCATTTGGCGGCACGTCCACAATGTTGCAATACAATACATAGCAGTTGTCAGATACATTGTAGCACACCCAGAAGTCGAAGTTGATACCTCAGTTCCTGTATTCTGTGTTTTTTTCTTCTGTGACGCCTGCTTTCGGCCAACATTGGACCTTCCGAGGCGAAACAGTCTACTAAGTTATGACAAACCCAAGGCATGTGGGGCCTATTGTGAGGAGTTTGAGTTTGGATAACAATCTTGAAGCCGGAGAACAATAGTGTGTTCCCCTTCTAGCAAAGCAGGTGCATCAATTATGCGTAGCGTGAATTTAATTATACAGGTTATTGCTTGATCTACTCCTCTGCCTCTCCCGCGACAATGACGTCGTCTATGGAAACACGCGATCAGTGGAGAATCGACACACTTGGTCTGAAACTGACCTATTTTGAGTACAGCTCGCACCAGCTACAGTATACGACTCCGTTCAGTAATGCTGCGAGTTGCATATCATTTGTTTAGAACGCACCTGTGTCGCAAGAAGGTACTGCTGTCGCTTCGAGATGAGCGGATCGTAGACGAACTGCTTCTTCATGTCTGCCGACGCGAATGAAGCGTCTCTGCCCGCGTGACAATGAAGCGAACATACCATTATCTCCCCGTCCTAAGCAGTCGATACCAAGAACTGAGTTGCCCTCCTTGACTTGCCGGCTCTTCACCTCCGCAAGGGTCTCAATGGGCGACAGACCGCTGTTTTCCGCAAGCGCAAGGGGAACAGCATCCAGCGCGGAAGCAAATGCGCGCATCGCGTACTGCTCAATAGATGGGATCTAGGCCAGAATTTGGGGTCGTGAGAATGGGGATGTTCGCACGGGTACGATAGATCTGGAACGAACCTCATCGGCAGCTTTCGCGACTGCGAGCGAGCAGCTGATGTCCGCCGCACCTCCGCCGTACACCACGCGGTTGTCAACGACGAGGTTCCGGACTGCGCAGAGAGCATCATGGAGGGCACGTTTTGCCTCGTCCACGATCTAGGTTCCAGGTGGATCAGCCAGATGGGCACGTTCGAAGCTGGACGACGTACCATCTTATTACTGCCCCTGACGAAGACAGTGACTGTCCGCGCATTGGCACACTCTTCAATCACCAGCATTTTGTCCCTCGTGGTTCCGAACGACACCTCGCGGACGATGCCAGCTTTGCCGAGCTTCTCTGCCGTAAGGTCCTCAAACCGCGGGACGATGCGACCATTTGTTGCGATAGCAATGAGCTGAGAAGGTTGTTAGTGTGTTGTAGCCTCTGAACGGGATCGGAAAGCGAAACTACCTCGATCTCGGGACCGCCCACCCACCGTACCGCTGGCAGATCATTCTGCATGAGCAGGTGGTTCGCCTCGTCGTCGAACCCCCACTGGCAAATGACCAGGTTGGCACCGGTGTCTTTCACTCGCTTGATCATGTCCTGGAACTTGCTATGCTCATACTCCTTTAGTTTTTTGTACTCCTCTACGCTCGTGATGTCGAGCTTATGTTTCGTCTTTGGGCGCGGAGGCTCAAATGGGCAGGTGAGAATAGCAAGCCTCGCGTCCTTCACGGAGTTGGGCATTTGCGGATGTGAGAAGTCCTTGTCGACCAGTACACCCTTGATGAGCGTGATGTCCGCGAGCGAGCCACCGACCTTGCCGTCGACTTTGATCATGTCAAACGGCACGTCTTTCCGCTCGAAGTCGGCCACAGAGAGTACAGCTTCTACGGCGATCTCAGCGAACTTGTCGTGCTCTTTTGATACACTGAGTAAACACCATGAGCAAGCTAGTCGTCGACAGGGATGTGAATGGACCAACATTTTGCTTCCAAGACTGGTCTTGGCTGTTTTGACGAGGTTAGAGGTATCAGAGAGTGTGAAGTCTACTTTGTCGGAGATCCTGTCCAGGTGCTCAACTGCGACGGCACATGCGCGGTCGAAGCCATCTGCTATTCGGATGGGATGGATGCCGCGGTCTAGCAACGCTTCACTCTGCTCCAGCAGTGCACCGGCAAGAACTAAACAAGATTCACTCATTCGTTCACGCTGACCAGATAACTGAGTTGTTACTCACCGACAACACCCGTTGTACCATCCCCGATCTCATCGTCCTGACTCTTCGACAGTTGTACCAGCAGCTTCGCGATCTGGTGTTCGACCTCCATCTGACTCAGAATAGTAGCCCCATCGTTTGTCACGGTGATATCGCCATCTGGCGAAATGAGGATCTTGTCCAATCCTTAAACATGCGTTAGGAACTCGCCGAAGTCGTACGAAATCGGGTACTGACCTCGTGGGCCGAGGGATGTACGGATGATGTTCGCTACAGTACGAGCAGCGAGGATATGTTGCTGCAATGCCCTTCATAAGTACTGCCTACATTCGTTTTCAGCGCGCGAGTTACCTTAATCGCCTCCACACCATGGTTGCGAGTCTTCTTTGCTTGTTCTCGCAGAATAATGAAGGGCCGCCCATACTAGGAGACCGTAAGTGCATTGCGCTGTAGAGCATTTAATGGCGCAAACAAACCTCATCTGTTGCATACAGAGCTTGTGGTTCGGCCATCTTGAGCTCGGACGCGTACGAGCAAGAAAGCAGACCGTCTGGAGCTAGCGCCGTGACACGATCGCGCCAGAGGAACGCATGACACGCGGACGGTCACGCGATACGTGTGTCACACATCCCAACTGGCACATTTGGTTCCGCGCCTGTTCCGCGCCGTTTCTGATAACTCAAGCTCTAGCACATGCCAGTAGGCACCGAGCTCACTTCTGCAGAACGCAATAGCCCCCCCTGCCTAGCCGCAAGCGATGTGAACACATTCAGACTTACATACAACAGCACACAGAAGCTTCAGCGGCCGTGAGATCGACTGACATGCGCATGCTGTTTCGTGGCTCGTGGACGTGGTTCTGGTTCCCCTCTGTGTACTATTCAAGTAAGCAGACGAGTTGGACGCTGCCTAGTCTCCTTTGCTACCAGAAAAAGATTATCTCGTTTCCGAAGGCGGCCGTAAGTAAAACCGTCTCAGAATTCTCATCAGGCACTTAAGCTACTTCCCACCCGCAGGCTGAGCGCTGAGGTCTATCTTGTCAAATGTTGACAGCTTCATCATCTTCGACTGGCAGCGCGGTAACTGCCTCCCGGTCCTGTGCGCAAGCTTACTGCGTAAGACTATGCCCTTTGCTAAGGCAGAACGTTGACTGGTCTTAGTTCCTGATCTTTCGTGGGCCGGCTATATATAGGAGGAAATGTGCGTTTGCGCGGCAATATACTGTATTCTGTTAACTACTAATTTTCGCCTCCAGATCTATCTAGGATGCTGACAGTGACATCCTGTTCAGGCAGTTGCTGATGGTCAGAAGGCGTTTGGAAAGTGTTTGGGATGACGGTGATGCAGACCGAGCGTCCATGATGGGCCGAGAAGCAACCTGATGCGACTAGCGGATCTTTGCAACGGACCTGGAAGCTCGGGCATCAGGGTGTCTCCCACAAAGTTTGGCCGCGAGAAATCATGCAAATGGCATTTGATACGTCAGACTTCATAAGTATAGCAAAGCACCTCTACGGGGCGGCTAATTTCCCCTGTCTCTTTCCCTCCACTCGAGGACTTCGCGATGTCTACTTCCCTGATCTATACCCCCGTCGATGAGATCCCCCAAGTAAGTCGTCGCCGAAGCTCATGCGAGATACCTACTAAACGACATGCGTCCACTCTCTCAGATTCACCAGAGTCTGAAGCAGGCCTTCACCGCGGGGAAGTCTAGGGATATCCAATGGCGCAAGAGGCAGATCCTCCAGCTATGGCACCTCGTTGAGGATAACTTTGACCTCCTGCGCAAAGCGCTCTACGACGACCTTGGGCGGGCGCCGGATGAGTCGGATGGGTGCGTTGCCTAGGCTGCAGTATGGCCTGATACACCATTCACAGCTTTTGCTCTAGAACCGAGTTGAACTCGCTTTTACTTGAAATCAAACAGGCATATGACAACGTCGGAAAGTGGACCCAGACCGAAAAGGCTCCTTGGCACTACATGTGGTTTGCCATGTCCCCTGCCACGAGGATCGAGCCCAAGGGTGTCGTCCTACTTATCACCCCCTTCAACTTCCCACTGTATTTGATTCTTGCCCCATTTGTGCGTATCGTCGAAACCACCTTGTGACGCCGCTTACCATGGAGATCACATACTGACAGGCTGCAGTTATTGCGGCTGGGAATGCGTGCCTGCTGAAGCCTTCGGAGGGTGCTCCGGCATGTTCCTCGTTGCTTGCAGAGCTCTTTCCTAAATACATGGACCAAGAGTTCTTCCGGGTGGTGAACGGCGCCATTCCCGAGACCACAAAAGTGAGTGCCGATGCGCATACAGTTGCTCAGATCTTGACGAAGATGTACAGTTGCTTGAGCTCCAATGGGACCACAGTAAGTTTCGTGAGATTGAAATTTGCAGTGGTTGACCCTGCTCTTCTCTTCTCCCACGCGAAGTTCTGTACACGGGTGAGCGTTTAGCCTTACGCCTAGCGTCTGATCGTACAGTAACTCATGTGCTTAATACAGGAAACAGTACTGTTGCGAAAATAGTGTGCACGGCCGCAGCACAGAACCTGACACCAGTTACTCTTGAGGTGAGTTCGAAATTACCTCATGATTGAGTCCGTGAGCTGAAACGTTCCGACAGCTCGGAGGTATACTCATTTAATACAATCACCTTGCCTGAATGTGGTCTGACATTCGATCGATAGGCAAGAATGCGGCAGTCATCGACCCGGGAGTCAGCAACCTCAAAGTGGCAGCGAAGCGCCTTATGTGGGGCAAATTGACCAACGCCGGACAGGCATGTCTGTGGTCCTTCGAATCTGGGCCTGAGGATCTCATAAGTCCGTTAATAGATCTGTATGTCGCCGGACTATGCAATTGTGCCTGAGCACTTCCAAGATACGTTTGTCGAGGCATGCAAGCAGGCGTACTACGAGATGCACCCGAAGGACCCGAGAGAGACGGGCAACATGGCGCGCATCGTGAATGACCGCCATGCAAAGCGTGTCAAGCGGTTGCTGGACGACACGAAAGGCGAGGTCGTCTTGGGTGGAAGCATTGACATGGAGACGAAGTTCTGCGAAGCGACGATTGTGAAAAATGTGAAGGTCGATGATATCCTCATGAGCGAGTAAGTTGCGAGGTCTCGTGCGCAAGTTGATTTAGCTGCTGAAAGCTCTGTTACGATAGGGAAATCTTCGCACCGATCCTGCCTGTCGTGCCCGTGAAGGATGTTGATGAAGCCATCAAGGTGATCAACAGTCTGTGAGTAGCATTCGGCGTCGGTGCTTCTAGGTACTGATATAAAATATCGCAGTGGCAATGCCCTCGTCCTCCACGTCTTCTCTAGTGACTCCGCATTCAAGAAGAAAGTCTTCGACAACACGCAGAGCGGTCTGGCAATTGCCAACGAGACCCTTCTCCACATTCAGAGTGAGTCAGTATTCCTCGTATCGTAGTAGGTCCCCTCAACAGCCGTTTGTCCTGCAGCCGTGGGCATTCCATTCGGCGGTGTTGGCCAGTCTGGATGTAAGTCTTCCCTGTACACGAAGGAGCGTCACTGATCGAGTGCTATTTAGATGGTGCTACGACTGGGAAGGCCGCGTTTGACCAGTTCGTCCACAGAAGAGGCACGATCGACAGCCCGTTCTGGCTGGACACCATGATGCTCTACACGCGCTACCCGCCATACACAGTGAGTGTTTGTGAATGCGTAACTACAGGCCGTCATCGCTGACTAATGCATGTCTTTCAGAAACGCAACAAGACGATGTTGGACATGTTCATGCACCCCAAGCCCCCGGCGTGAACTTTATATTTTGTTACTACGACGAGCTAGGTGTTACTCCGCTCCGATTGCTTATGTGTAGCGTTGTGTGCTCTACGGCTGTCATAGTCTTATTTCCAAAGACATATCGTATGTGGGATACCTCTCTGTAGTCACTCATTTGGGGACTGTTCGTTGATACACTCTCCTTTATTTCGTATCCATTTGTACTGTCATCCTATCGATGTGTCTGTGAAATCGCGCACTGAAGCAGGACGTGAATTAGCCTCTGCAAGCTTGGCTGGAACAAGTGCGTCAAACCCCTGCTTCGCCGTCGTCCGCCCATATCTGGTGCGCAAGTGAATTCGAATGAACTTGCTGACAAAAACGTATGGCGTGCGTGAATGATACCTTTATATCCAGTTTAATAGCACTCAAATGAAGTAAATGAAGCGTGATGCGTCCGTAGTGCAAGATCAAGCGAGTTTAAGCGGGATCATGCTGTGACGGAGACTGGCCGTGGCTCAGCTTCAACAACAGCGTCAGCCTCATCAACCTCCTTCAAGTCAAGCCCCCTCACACCATCGGACAGAGTAGCCGCCTCGGAACGGTCTGCCACCGCCACCGCCGCATCTACCTCCTCATCTTGTCCATCCGGCGATGCCTCGACCTCCCTCGTCTTAATGTCCCACTCCTTTATGCCCACCTTCGCACCCAGCATGCGCCACGCTTCCAACCTGCGCTGCCTATGCTCGTCGCACATTTTCACGGTCGCGGGCCAGTACCGCGCATGCTCGTACTCGAAGTTTGCAGTGCCGCCCCACTCACGCATCAGCATGTTGGGCGCGAAGAGCCCCTCCTTGAGACAGTCAGGGTTGAAACGAATCTTGTCGCGCGTACGCGGGTCGACGAAAGGCATGATCATTTTGAGGAAGACATGGACGAGCCAGGGTACGTTGATGATGAGCGAGCGGCCGAGCCGTTCTGGGTCTAGGCGTATCGAGTCAGGCGCTAGACGGCGCCAGCGCGGAGGAACGGAAGCTTACAGTGATTCTGGAGGATGTTCAGGGTCTAGGGAGGCAGTGCAGTCAGTCGAGATTGGGCGTTACGTGTACAGACAAGACATGCCTCGCGCGATGTTTGTAGCGATGGGTTCTTCGCCCGGTCAGCGAAGTCAACCATGAGCGATAGATTCCTAACACCCATAGCTGATCAACACGCCTCGTGAGATGCACGGTAAACGACGTCACGTACTCAATGCCAGGACCCATAAGATCCTCGCACCGTTCCAACGCCCAGACGACAAAATGCAGCTGCTTTGGGTTCTCTTCCGTATTCTGTTTGCTCGGGCGTAGGTATAGCGCTGGCCGACCATCCTTGTCGTAGCCGAAGATGATCATCTTGCCCGTGAGTGCCTTGACCAACGCAGGTCATCTAATTTCGCTATCTCTCAAGGGTACACATTGACTCACCTCAGGCTCTACATGCTCTTCAGTGATCATGTCATACACTCCATATTCTCTACGCCATATCAGAGTCTCTTCCAGCCGCTTGATAGCACTTCGTGCGGATGCCCACTTCACAGCGCGGCAGTACCTGTTGTTGAATGGCGCCCAAAAAGCTAGAGTCAGGGAGAAGATCCCTCCGCCCGCATAGCTCGGTCGCACCTGTGCATGCAGTCCCACGTCTGTCGCCGATAGTCAATAACAGTCCAAACATAGAAAGCAGACACGCTTTGATGTTGTAGGTTAAGTGACAGAGGCTTTCACAGCGCCTAGGTGGTATGCAGCTGACTAGAGACGACTTACCAGCCAAAACTTCTCCGCCTCCTTCAACGACCTGTCCTTTTCGCACGGAAGCTCGTAGTCCTCGGGGGTAAAATGATTGAGCACTTCGTCAAACACCTTCTGCTGCTCAACAGTGAGCTCGAGCGACTTCGGGGGTCCTGCGAGGTTCTCGGTGAGTCGCGGTATGG
This sequence comes from Daedalea quercina L-15889, assembly GCA_001632345.1. NCBI lineage: Eukaryota > Fungi > Basidiomycota > Agaricomycetes > Polyporales > Fomitopsidaceae > Fomitopsis > Fomitopsis quercina. The sequence continues at coordinate 218,654 of KV429038.1, read as the reverse complement.
GCAGGGGCTCGTATATGCGGTCATTGGCAGCGTCCGACGCTGCGCTGGCTGAGGAGTGTTTGCTGAACATGCTCATCGTATCTGACGTCTGAGAGATGGGCAGACACGGTCACAGCGGTCAGACTATAAGTGCGAAATCAGAAATGGTTCGACGACAGCGCCAGCCAGTGGAGATACAGCGCGTCGACTCGGTCGAGAAAGGTAGCGAGCGTGCCAGCTGCCTCCTCGCGTGCCTTCGCGATCACATGGTCGTACTTTCTGGGGTATCCATAGGCGCCGATCCCCCTCCCCGCCGCTCCCCGGGCGACGACCCGTCCTCCTCAGCACACGACCGCCACCAGATGCCATTCCTCAGGCCCATGGCGAGCAAGTCGTCCCGCCTGAGGGCCCTTGCTCTCTACAAGGAGCTGCATAGGTTGGGCAGGGAATATCCCGATCCTTCGTACGTTGCCCATATATCTCTTAGCAGCGGGGGCTCAGCAAATTTCGGTCGTGTGCTCAAATTGGCAGGTACAATTTCCACGGGAAGTTGCGCGGTCTGTTCGAAAGTGCGTATGGTTCATCTATCAGTGTGGATAAGGACCCATTAAGACCTGCATCTCTCAGAGAATAGGAACTTGCAGGATCCGGAGGACATCGAGAAAGCGCTCAAGCTTGGGGAATACATTCGCAACGGTGTGTGATCGCCCTTCCATTTTACCCTTCATCGGTTTCTCATTGCCTTTTCCTTGTGTTAGAAACACTGGCTCTGTATTCACTACGCAAGTATCGACATCTGAAGCGAATGTACCCCAACGACTCGCACAGCGATACCTTCCCTTGACACGACCAGTGCGTCAACAAGATAGCCCTGTGGTGCCAGCTCTGATATGCTGTACTTCTCCGCCGGACCTGCCCTACAAGCTCATTCTGCTACGCTTGTTCGCGTTGCTACTCTCGACCCCTCGTCTTCGCCGTATGCGTTGGTGGGATAGAGTTCGAGCGGAAACTCTCCAGCCTTCCGACATTACGAACCTATGCTGTCATACCAGCAATTTGCTGCACGTGGACATGTAGCTTGTCGTTCACCCCAGGCACCATTTACATGTACTTTACTAGTGCGTCTGTTCTATCAGCTCCACACGCTAGGCATTCTAGCTATTTACTTCTCATTTCGTCAGCTAGACCCGTGTATTGTACACCATTCGCACGTATTGTACGCTGCAATGTGTAGCTATCTGATCTGAGACCGCTGAGGCAACTGCAAAGATCATCCGTTGCCGCCCATATCCATGGCGTGTCTGAATGGACTCAGCTCGCACCATATGTCAGGTTGAAGTCATCTGAAGTGTACTGGTGCCGAGAGCTTGCGGTTACATGGCAGATTTAAGATGTGCTATTCAAACTGCCCTTCATGAGCTACAACTAATTCAACGAGTTTCACGGCCGCGTCCTGCGTGCATGCACACAGGCTACTGTCGTAACGACGACCGTGTCCCGACCGTATTCCAGGTCTGACTAGAAGCCGCTCGCGCCATCTATCAGACAAGGATAATGTCAGTAGTTGAGGCCATAGTATGAGAGCATCAAGACATACGATTAGCACAGGAAAGGGCGGTTCCATCCAAGTGGGGTTGTTCTCCCCGAGAAGCACCTCTTTCACGACTACATATCCGCAACTCTTGTAGAAGGGGGTGTTGGCGACATTGGATGATAGGAGCCATGAGGCACAGCCTATCTTGTCCGCCTGCGCAAATGCGTGCCATCAACACCCTTGTCGTTTAGAAGTACAATCTGTGAGTGCAGTACAAAGCTCTGTCTTACCTCTGCATTTGCTGATGCCATAAGTGCATAACCGTAGCCTTTTCCCTGATTCTCCGGAGCCGTGGCTAGGTCTACGATGCGTAACATCTTAGCAAGATCTCCGCCGAAAGCGTCGTTTGTTGCAGCGGTTAACTTGTTGCTCAGTTCCGTCCACCTCTGCGAAACCAGCAAGAACTCAGGATTGGTGACCGCTGGATGGTGTCTGATGTGGTTCATATCACCTTACGTTGTTCGACAGTTGCCGTCCTGACCATGATGTCTCTGATGAATCTTTCCATAGCGCACTGTGTCTTTCCCCGTCCTGGACGGTTTCTGCGTACGTTCGACGTCAGGCACGGGATGAAGGGGTAGAATCAGCAGCCTACATGGTAACAAATGCTTCTCCCTGATTGATAGTGAGCATGGCCTGATAAAGTACATAGTAGCCGAGCTCTATGTAGGCCAGCAGGCGTTGGTAGAAGGTACTGCTTTTACCAGGGGCGAGCGGCTCGGCATCCTATAGATATCACATCTATGAGTCAGTGACGGTATGAGGGAAGTGTCCCACAGCGACTGACAGGGGTGTTCCGCAAATAATTGTATAGAGGGTCATTCGCGAAAGCATCTTGGGCCGTCCGATGAATTGTGGGTATGTCCACTACCACATGGCCACCAAATGAAGGGGCTGAAATTTTGTTATCACATTATGCGTGCAACCCACCAAATCGTGCTGTTTCAACCTTGACAGCGCACTTCTTGTGTATGATGGGCGCGATTTTTCCGGATCGAGGCATATCTGCGCTATTGGGAGGGGACTCAAAACAACATGCAGTGGGACAGCTGCTGATATAGAATGGTGGTGGCTGCGGGTGGATGCAGAAACATACGTACCGTTCAATTGACTGCGGCTTAACACCCGCTCCCGCAGTTGTGCACTCGGAGACATTCCTGCGGATAACGCTGGCTGTGACTCCCCGCGTGCTACCGCTCGAGCACGCAGTCTCATTCTATCATGTATCGCCCCATGTTAGTACTCGTCCAGAGTCAGGCATGTGGACGGTCTAGACAGGGACATCGGGTTATCGGCGCCTGCTGCGCAGGATTGCGCAGAATCGGCACATCAACCAGATCACGTATTAGCTGTAGTACCGTCTATGAGGTGCCTCTTTTCCGTCCGATGCAGCTAGCGTCTTACCAATGCATACCAGTTCGTGAGTTGACTTACAGCCCGGGGGAATGTTCCAGCACTGGTAGAGGGGATCACACTGTGATTAAATGCGTCCATGAGCCACGATTATACAGGATTATACCAAGCTTGTCATGGATAGTTTCTCCTTGCTAGCGTCAAAAGAGAGTTGACTGTGTGTCGGTCGGACCATCTGTGTTCGCGAGAGTCAGCATGCGCTCTCTGATGATCGTCGACAGAGGTACTGACGATGAGAATTGGAAATGGTGGCTGTGTCCATGTTGGGTTGTCATCTCCTATCATAATTTCTTTCACGCCGACAAAGCCACAACTCTCGTAGAAAGCGGTATTTGCAACATTTGAGGAGAGTAGCCACGAAGCGCATCCTAACGAATCCGCCTGCGGATGCAGTAAGGAAAGCATGAACAACGATATACACTGGGCATTGGAGTGGCGCGTACCTTGGTGTTGACCGCAGCCATGAGTGCCGATCCATAACCTCTTCCTTGTTTCTGTGGAGATGTTGCCAGAACTCTCACATAAGACATTCGCAGGATATCACTGCCGAATGCTTCTCGCAATGCCAGTTCATACTTTTCATTCATCTCCCCTGCTCTCTGCCAGAGTACCGCCTGATGAGATCTCACTTTGATGCTCGATGCTTATACGTACTTTACGTTGTTCCTTAGAGTCAAAAATACTGGTCATTGCATGGTCGAATAGCTGCATCATCCGTCTCAACACGCCCTTTTTGGCTCCTGGAGGTACCCTGTAACAGCATCGAATTTCAACCTCTCGCAGATCGAGACCAGATGGCAAGCGTACCACGTTACTATTGCATCCCCATTGTCTATCGTCAAGACATAGCGGTCGCGCACCTCGGCCCAAAGGTGGACGGAATACGTGACGTGTGCTTGGAGCTTCGTTTTACAACGCCTAGCATCCTAACATAAAAGGCAGATGATGCGCCGCAGGGAATCTACTGTATGCCGGTCTTACAGGAGTATCGCGCAAATAGCTGATAAGGGGGTCATGTTCGAAGGCAGCTATCTCTGTCTCTACCATCCTTGGAATATCCGCTATGAACTCCTCTATTCGCATGAGTGGGTACTTAGATAACTCAGAACGGCACGTACCATACCCAGCGACCTGCACTTTACCGACCAGGGCATCGCAAGGAATTGGTAGATTGTCGGTTAGCTTCGACTCGGCTTTGGACGACATCATGAACATATTGCTGGCTTCAGACGCAACTCAATAATAGCAACACTTGTCCCCCACACTGCGAGTACAATAGATTCCGTTAACCTCATAGTGCGCATGAAATAGTATGCGAACATCACCTATGTGTGTATTATTCTCCAGGTAGCGCCACGGCTACCGCGGCGCAAGGGTAACAGACTTATCAGAGCCTCTTAAGTAAATGGTGGACCGAGTCACAGAGCATCGGAACACTAACTATCAGGGTGTCATGAGCCGAAAGTGTGAGTCATCGAGCACACAGTCACGCGCTCTGCGCGCAGCCAACTCACCAAAAGATCAGGGCTGATGCAGATGCGCGTGAGAAGCTCCATAGCGCCAGGTTGGCGTCAGGACTGAGCTGATAGATAAGAGCGCCGAGATCCAGTTGCCTGGGTACAAAGTACTGTACTAAAGACGGTATGAATAACAGGTAATCCTAGGAGTGTCCTTCTGTAGGTATCCTTCGTGGCTCTCTTAGCATCTGCAGTGGAACAGACTAGCTAGACACGTGAGATTGCGCAAAATTCTAAGGAGATACATACAATTCTTACGACCACTGGCGGCCCAAGCCAGTTCGGATTCGCTTCTCCGACCAGATAATCTTTCACTGTGGCAAAGCCGAGGTGTTCAAGCAAGGTGGCGCATCTCGGGTTGGATGTCGACAACCATGAAGCGAGAGCAAGTTCGTCCGCCTATTAATCCAAGCTCACAGCACCTCTACAGATCAAAAAACGACACACACCCTGATATTAGCGGCAGCCAAGAGAGCGCTTCCGTAGCCTTGGTGCCTCTTCCCGGGACGTGTAGCAAGAGTATCCACTCGTAACATATCACGTACTCGCTCCCCAAACGCATCTCGAACAGCTAAATGCTCCTTTTCCTTCCACTCCTGAAATCGCTGCCGGACTTGGAGAATTAGCCTGAAGTGCGCCGGAGGTTGCAAACGAAGCGCACCGCTTGCTGTTCCCGAGAGAGTCCTCTGCATAGGACATCGGACAGCTTATACAACGTACGCTCTAGGCGCCGGGTTTCTTGCCCGGGAATACGACTACGCAAAGCCAAATACATGCGTTAGTGAGATGACGAACTGATCAAAGGCAGGCAGACTTACAACGTCAAAAACGCGTCACCGTCATTCACCGTCAAGGCCAATGCACCATGGACCTTCGCCGCGTACCATCCAAGCCGAGTGAAACATCTTCTCCTGGAAGACTTGTGATACTGCCAGGTATGACATGAGGTGTATTTCCCGTGGAGTCGAAGATGGGACTAACCGGTCGATTCTCGATGTAGTCCCACAGCGGCTCGTCAGCAAATGCTGCATCTCCCGTTCGTGCTGCCTTAAATATCCCCGCTACAGTGAGCTGCACAATAGGTACTTGCTCCCCAGGCCATAGAACGACGTACTGTATCCCAAAGGGCGCACCTCAATGCTGCGCAGCGTGGCCGTCTTGTAGTCATTGCTATTGCAAACTACCAGCGGTGCCCTCTCATCGCGCGAAAGACGGCACTTCATTGTCTATCAATAAGAGAGTAACAGCAAGCCGGCTTAGATACGGAGGGCACGACCGTGCGCCAGTAGAAGAGAATGTGAGGATTGGACATGAACGGAGCTTTTGAAGACGAATGTTTGGATCAGGCACACTCGCATCCCAGTCCTCGTGATCGGTGCAGGGTCCATAGCCCACAGTGACTTTGGTGACAGCCGTGGAAGGACGATTTGACTAACACCAGTACCAAGCGAACGGACAGTACGTCCCAACGAAGCGACCAGTTCCCTTGTGTGGTTTCATAGGCGCTTGACATTGACAGACGGCTAGCGAGTCAGTCCAATTCTACTCATCGCTTGTGAGCCCTGCCTTCACAGACATCATCAGCGACGATGCGAAGTCCGCGCTTCTGTTCCACAAGCTTACCATATCGCAAAGCACGCTCTACCAGACTGTGCATGAGGTTGAGCACCGCTAGCTACCCCTTGAATCCCCCTCCAAGAACGTGCACTGTGTAGGCTGTTGCCTGCCCACATTCTATGGCAATGCGAGATCAACACATGCAAGGGCAGTCTAGATTGGGACGCTCACGTTGTATATCACTCATACTACTCAGCTACGCGTGAGTCCAGCGTATACGGTGGCGGCACGTCCACGGCAGTGGATAATAGGCTCTCGGGCTGTGCACAGATGACCAAGCGACGTTCAAACGTGCGAGCACAGCGGGTTATGGGCGAACGAGGAATGACTTGTTTCTCGCATCCAGGCTTGGCACGTCCATCGATTGCGACCCAGATGTCGTGTTCGTCTCAGACCATGGACATCCGTGGCGTACCGTGCAGTGTTTACCCCTGAGCTCAGTGTTCCGCTAGCCACCAACGGGAACCTGAGAATGGCATAGGCGAGCAGACTCTTCTGGTGGCGTTGTCACGAGCGGGCCAAGGCGAAGATGAAGTGTGTCAGGAGGCAGTATGCCATACCTCAACAACTGGAGAGGAAGTAATGCACCCAGAACATTCTTATCCTGAAGACTCAGCGGTGGACCGGTCGTGTCCTATACGCATTCCAGAGTATGTGATTGAAATTCGAAGAGAAGTCGGTGGCACCGTAGTCGCTGAATTTGGCAAGTCAAGATATCCTGGCACCGAAAGCCGCGTCCCGCGAGCGCCGAACCCTGCCCCACTCTCTCCACCAACTCTCCACTGCCTGATGATGCCGGCCAGCGTAAATCGCTACTTGACGAATATGCCGACTGCGATTGGAAGAAAGGATGCCGGCCACCTCAACGTCAACCCTTCGTCAGCAGCGTACATACATCACCCGCAATTGGGCGTAGGTTGCAAGGCCGCCTGAACGATCGAGCGACTGCAGTTCGTCCGACACAGGTCGGTCGCGACAATTCGCATAGCTCATGAAATTCTCAATTACACGTACACGTATGGAAAAGCATCAGGTAAGGCCGGTGGAAGTCGATACAACTAACCGTATGGTACAGGAGATAGCAAAAACCGGGTCATGGATGCGATATAATTACAGGATGCTTAGGGTTGACGTCCTTCGAATGCGATTACTTTGCCGGTCCTGTGGCCGGTTTCGACTTAGTTACTTCTTCAACTTCCACCGATTTATGCCCCCCTGCACTGCCCAGCGGGCCATCAATTTCCTCGCGCTCATACACAGCGTGAACGGTCTCGCCGTGTCCCATGCGCGATGTATTCATACCTTGTTCTTGGGTCGCGCGGGATTTCTCCGCCGATTCCGGCTCTGTGGACTCCTCTTCTTCGTAGCGGTGCTTAATGCGGGTGACGGTCCTCTCCTGCATCGCTGCAGGACCCCCGAGCGAGGGCGCCTGGTCGGCCTATTCGAGGTTCAGGGTGGTGTTCGAGTGGTTGTATGCGCATATACTCACCTTTACAGCGGCCTCGGACGCACTAGCGAGATACTCGTTCCAGCCCGGGGCGTGCTCCTCATGGGGAGTAGACGTCTTGTGCTGCTTCCCGGTCAAGTTGCGACGCTTCTCGGTCTCGAGAGTCTGTACAAAGCCTGTCAGGCATAACCGCGGTTCCAAGGGCAGGTGGGTGCTCACATCAGGGTCATGGTCGTGCATGCTGCTTGAGTAGAAGCGCGGGGCGGCGGCCGTGCTCGGCTTAGGCACGACGGGGATGCGCCTGGCGGCGGCGCGGACAGCGTTGAACACGGTGGCAGACATTACGAGATGCGTAAAAGGGGGGGGAGTGAATGCAATAATCAGACGGCGGTGATTTGTCTATGATTGGAGGGGAAGGCTGGTGCTCGACGCGCTAGGCAGGCGGCCACTAAAAGGCGGGCGGGGAGGACATGAACGCATGACGTTTCGTGACGTCACCCCGCCCCGCCCAGTTCTCCCGGCCGTCAGCCACCCGTAGTGGACGTCCCGTGCTTCTTCTTCGCACCACTCGCTGGGGTTGTGTTGCTCACAGTGGCTCGAATTAGGCTCCAGTCCATTGCGGGGCGCCCGGTTGGTGTTCATAACGTTCATCCGAGGCCAGTGTTGACGTCGACGCGCTCGAGCCTCAAATGAAATTTAGGGCAACTCGGCCGGCCGAGCGACAAAGCTGGCTATTAGGGTGCTGTGACTGCATAACGGAACTTCGAGAGTCTCAGTTGAGTCCAGAACCAAAACCGGATGAGTCGAGTCCAAACTCTTGGACTCCGTTGGGCAGGCCTTCAACTGCGTTTTATCATTCCTGAGTCTCGTAACTTACATACGTGCGCAAACCCTGCCGTGGCCGCTTCGTTCTAGCTTCAACAGGCTACGCAGTCGGCGACTCGGCAATGAGAGGGTTGTCTGCCCAAGTCGGATGAGCTCAGGCGTCCGTCGTGAATCTCACAACCACATTCTCTCCGTTTACCATATCAGGGTTAGTACACGCCGCACTTACCAAAAGGGGCATGGACAGAATCTGTCAACCGCGCTTGGACTCGTGGACACTCCTAGGCCTGGCAGTGGCTACTCTCAATCGTTTCTCTGGCCGAGACGAATCTTGAGTATTGATAGTCATGATTATACTATTAGCTAACTACCTACTGAGCACCTTAGGTCGTGGGTCCCGAGCCATACATTGCCGGTGACTTTTAACTGCAGGGAATGCACGAGTGACAACGTGGTGAGTCCGTAGTGATTACTATCCTTGCGCAGTCCGTTCGCTCGCCACGGCTGTCAGTATGCATACGATCCAAATGAACATGCCGCATTTTGACCCGCTCGCAGCCCGGTGCTGCGAGCGGGTGCTGCGAGCGCAGCTTAGATAGCGCGGATTCCGGACGCCCATGGCGAATAAGTGTCGGCTTGGGAGCCAGCAGCAACAGAGCATCCTTATTGCCTCCTCCACTCCGTGCATATCACTTCAGATGTATTCCAAGAGCAATGCGAAAGGTGCGGATGAGGACGGCGGCCTGTTGTTGTCTACGAACGGGCGGTCCTTTGACGAGGCTGTCAAAGTGATAAGATTTGGTGGGTGAAGTCTAGGATTCCTCCACTGGTATGATCATATATTGACCAAGGTCAACTTGCACAGTCAATGTTCCCCGGGCTGCATCAACGAAAACTGCGGCATTTGCACACGACCCCTTGTTTGAATACATGCGCAACACACCGGTGCGTCCTACCGTACCCAGGTGTAACGTTCGTGAAGCAAAGCTGACTACTATTGCAGGATGCAGAGGAATCACGCTTGATCAGACTGCTCGATTACTTGACTAACTTTCTGCAGTTTATCGTACGTGCACACGTGCAGAGGGCACTAGTCGTGGACGGAGGATACGCATATGTAGCGTTGTGGGTGGCCCTCCATACCTTGAATAGCAAGTCTTGACACGTTTCAACTCACGAGAATACCACCAGCGGCGTTCCTGGCGATATTACGAGCTCTCTGGAACGCGTTGCCAGTGCTATGATACGCTGTATACGCAAAGCGAGGACCCCAGAGCAAAATAAGGTCCGCACCTCAAATCATCGCTTCGAGTACTCCGAGGCTCTGCTCTCTAACGTTGTTGCTAGCGTTGGTCTGAGACGATGGAGAAACAGGATGCGGCAATACAGGAGGCTATCGGGGAAAGGATCCGAGGGATGTTCTGTGTGTACGATCTTGCTGCTCATCCCGACAGACAAGGAAGAGGGTATGGAAGCGCCCTCATGGCTGCTGCTAATGCCAAGGTTAGCTGCTTTCTTTCTTCCGCCCTATGACTCATATCCACGTTACCTGGCCGTTCCATGTGGTCGTCTGGCATACAGGCAGATGACCTCGGGCTTGCTTCATGGCTCGTCTCCTCGAACATCAACAACACTGCGTTCTACGAGAGCTGTGGGTTCGTGACCGTGCGTCAGTTTGCGGTCGGGGAAGATAATCCGACGTGGACGAAACCACCCGTTGTCGTCAGCATTGTGCGTACTCTGTGAATGCGGCATATCATGCTGCCGTCTGAATATCTGCATTTCAGATGGTCAGGGAAGCGCATGGCAGAGCCAACGAGAGGGAGAAGGCGGTCGCCTGAGGTACCAGCTCTCTTGAGGGTCTCGCTTTGTGTATACAGTTGGTGAGAAGTAGGGGCTTACATGAAATAACAAGACCCGTTCGTGAAGCTGAAGTGGCTGCGCCTGCATGACTGCCTGCCAACATTCTCCCTTTAGGTGTATGCAAGAGTGGCGTTGGTCATTGACGGCAGAGATGCATATGTATTCTTGTAATTTTACGAACACACCCTGAGTGCTTCGCATGGTCCCATTAACAAATACGTTCTCATCGGCGGACGACAGCCCGAGGCAGCGCGCGACAGAGGCAGTCACAAAACAGGCTGGCGTGGAGGCAGCCCCTGCCTATGGAGATGGGATCCAAAGCATATCTCACCGTCCACACCCGCCACGCATCTTCGTCAATAGCACAGAGGGTACGGCAGTCAGTGTCCTAATGGCCGCCGCAAATGCCAGGATTGCGCTTCTAAGTTCTCAAGACGTATGGTAAGAAAAGGTGACTGGGTTGACCTTTCTGCAAACTGGCTATATGTTAGCGCATCAGTTTTCGGACCTGCAGTCCGAGGACGCCAGACAGAGCTCTAGCATGCTGAAAATGGCATGACCGCTGCGCGAAAGGCAAAGGTTCGCTGAGTCCCTGAGTCAATGCGGCGGCTTTGGATGGGCCCATGTAAATACCGGGTGTATAATGTCGTATATGGCGCACAGTGGTGAAACTGCAGTTTTGACGTCTCCTCGGAGGAACCAACACTGAGTACTGAGCAATGAGTGCAAGCTGTTCTTTCGTATGTTCTTCCTTCAGAGCCCATGAGATGCTAGAGTTGCATGTTGCGTGGGATGATTGCACGAGGGTACCCGTCACCGGCGCCAACGCGGCATCAAAGCGGGAAAAGGTGAAGCGGCGGGGAAATTGCAAATTCCCCGCTTTCTTCACATTTATCGCGCCGCTACTGAACGCTCCCGCATCTGGCGCCCAAACTTCTGCATCCGACTTTACTTTGTGAGAGGCACTGGTATATATGATTTGGTATCGCACCGCTGGCAGAGGCGCTACATGCGCAGTGTGTGTGCGGAGTTTGGCTGCTCACGTGATGCACCGCGCCTGTCACGGAATGCAAGACTGCGTAGCGTGGACCCAGTGGGCAGTATCAATGGTCAGTACCTGTAGATCGGCACATGACGATCATTGCAACTTGCACCCCTAGCATGCTCATTTGATTTCATGTTGAGCTCGCTACGTTGTTGACATGGGCATGAGCGGTCTAGTTCGTGGGTTCGGGGCTGAACCTATGGGATTTCCGCTATAATGGGGGCGGGTAGTTTTTGCCACGGTTACTTTCAAAACGGTGGGGAATTTTGCCTGCTCCAAAATAGCGTCGGGGATGAGAGAAAAGAGCCAGACTCAGTCACAGCACCAGATGTAGTCCATGTGCTACAGTAGTACATATAATTGTCAACCAAGACGACAACCGTGGCACTAGCATTTCACCATTGCACCACAGGTATAGAAGCATACGTGGAAGCACATGGTGGCATAGGTATACCAATGAAACTTCACATAAATCACGACGATTGTGATCATTAATGAGAATGTCCGCGGGCCTTCAACCATCTCAGTAGAAGGCTACATAGCAATTACTTTCGCAGGACTGAGTGGGAGCGGCATCGACGATTGCCTGCGGAGCATATTCCTGAATTTCCGGCTAGGGCGATCCAGCCCAAAGGGTCCGGGTGGGTTGGACGGGTCAATACGCGGTAGTACAAGCAGGATATAATTCTATGAGTAGAAATCTGATGCGGGCTTCCTTACAAACAGCGCGAGCTACACTACTACACGGGACCCTACACGTACAGACAACCAAAGAGACTCGGCGCAGAGAGTTTTGAGTCGCGATGGATAACCTCAGCAAATCTACAGAGCAACGAACGTCGGAGTAGTCTAGCAAGGAGTGTCGCCACTCCAACGAGGCAGGGCGAAGGATGATAACGAATGTGGAGATACAAGTGAGCGTGCGCGGCGGGCGTGAGGGGGGGAGGGGGGAGGCTGGGGGAGTCGAATAACTTAGGTATCAGAGCCGCGCCTGTGCGAGGCGCGGGCGGGGCTAGTACTTGAGCGAGGAGCCATAGGGACTGACGAGGTCGGGCGAGCAGACGAAGCGCTCGTGCTCCTGGTGCACATGCGCGAAGACGGGTCGCCTCGGCGGCGTGCCCGCCCTGTCGACTGCGATGCTCAGATCCGACGGGCTGTGCCGGAGCTCGGGCTCAGGCTCAGGCTCGAGCTCGGGATCGTGCGCGGGCTGGAACGGCCGCAGCTTGATCGTCGTCAGCGGGAAGTCGCTTGCGAATGTCTTGACGCTGGAGCGGCGGCGGGGATCTGTCAACGGGTCGCACGTCAAGCAGCGCGCGGCGGCGCCGGCGGCGGAGGGGCTCACCGAGGAACCGAAAGAACCGGTCTTGCCGCTCGTTCGAGAGCACCTCGAGCGTCTTCTGGTTGGTCTCCGGGATCAGCAGCGTCGAGAGGATGCCTGTCAGCATGAAGAACCCGAAGATCTGCAGGCTGTGCACACACGGAGCGCCGTCAGCTTTTCCCCGCCATTTTGAAAGCAAACGCAAGAGGAGCGGCGGCGACTCGGACGCACATGTGGTCGAGGAACGCGTTCGTGCCCCCGATGTCCTTCAGCCACTGGAACGCGACCTGCGCGAGGACGGCGCCGAACTTGCCGCACGCGGCGGAGATGCCGTGCGCGGTCGAGCGGTAGCGCGTCGGGAACGCCTCGCCGGGCACGATGAACGTCGTCGTGTTCGGCCCGAAGTTCTCGAAGAAGTTCGCGAGGCAGTAGAGGAACACGAACACCGCCGTGCCCCGCGTCGTCGAGACGAGCGCCTTGTACGCGAAGCCTGCGTCGCGCGCGTCGCGGCGGCGTCATGAGCATGCTGCAACCGCGCAGAGGCAGGGAGGGGGACGACGCACCCATGATGATGAGGAGCACCGTCAGCGCGCAGAAGCCCATGAGCTGGATCGGCTTGCGGCCCCAGCGGTCGATGACGAGGAAGGCGACCCAGTACCCCGGGACGAAGCCCGCGAGGGAGAGCACGAGGTTGCCGAGGGAGGTGTTCATGAGGTTCTGGTAGATCGCCCGTCCGCCCGTGACGCTCTTGTCCGGCGAGCCGAAGCCGATCGCCTGCAAGATGATAGAGGAGTTGAGGCCGAGGCCGTAGAACGCGAACTGCACGGTGGCCCGTCAGCGCGGGTGCCCACCCAAAGGAGACTCGCGGGGGAAGGGAACCCACGTCGAGGGCGAACCACGAGTAGCTCGTGCCGATGAGCACCTTGAGGTTCTCCCACCTGCTGAAGTACCTGCTGAAGTCCTCGCGGGTCGCGCGCTGCGCGCCGAGGCGGCGCTCGACCGCCGCGGGGTCGACGGTGTATCCCTCGTGCGTGAGGAAGCCGTCGATGTCGCGCGCGGCCTTCTCGACGTTGCGCTGGATGTCGAGCGTGAAGCGCGGCGTCTCCGGGATCGTCAGCCGGAAGTAGAGCGCGACGACCGCGGGCACGCAGCCGAGCCCGACGATGATCCGCCAGATGCGGTCGACGTCCTCGAGCAGCAGCGCGCCGTCGGCGACGAGGCTCGTCTTGTATGCGCGCACGACGACGCAGGACGCCGCGGTCGCGGCTGTCGGCGGGTCAGCGCCTTGGTGGAGTGGGGTGATGTGATCGGCGGGTGCGTACCGAGTTGGCCCCAGCCCTGGTTGGCAAAGACGGCTGTCATGACCCGACCACGGATGTGTGTCGAGGAGAACTCGGACGAGATGACCGCGCTCAACGGGTAGTCTCCGCCAATGCCGATCCCCATCTACGGAGCGGGTTTGCTGAGTATGGCTACATACTGACGCGGATCATCTGTCACGGAAGCACTCACGAAGGTACGCCAGGCGATCAGCAGCGCAATGAAGCTGACGGCCATGCTGGGTGCCGCGATGGCTTGGCCAAGCGTGCCAATGATGATGATGATGAGCTCCAACCCATCTAGTCATCGACGCGGGTCCCCAATAGAGTATAACAGTAAGTACAAGCCTGCGTCGCGCGCGCGCGTAGGGGTGTTCTGAAAGGAGACGTACAGATGCGCTTGCGGCCCATAACGTCGCCCAGCCATCCGAACAGCAACTGACCGACGATGATACCGACAGGCGTGGCGACCTTCACGCCGAGCTGTTGCATGGGATCAAGCGAACGACCGACGATCCCGGGCGTCGACGTGCTCTGATCTGTGGAGCAGTACGGTGACGTGAGGAAGCCTGGCGGCTACCGAACGCCAGGCAACTACGTACCGTTGCCGTATACATAACCCAGCATAATCGTGACTACGTTGATAGCGAAGATATCATAGCTAGGGGAGGCTGAGCCGACGCACTGGAGGTGGCTAAGAAAAAACATACGCGTCTGTGAAGAACCCTGCACCAGAAACAAATGCGACTTTGATGTGGAACCACCTGAAGGGGAACAGGAGGACGCGTCAGGGAAGCGAACGACGCGAGCCGCGTGGGTCCGTAGGGGGGCACTCACGAGAAGTTGGCATTGTCGACTTCGGCGAGGATAGCGCGTCGCTCCTCGTTGAGGTGGTGGACCGCGTCGTCCTCAGGTCCGCCCACGACATAGCCGTGAAAGTCGTGGTCCGACCGCCTGTGGAAGACCGTGATTTTGGGGGATGTGTCCATATGCGCAGGGGCGGGGGGGGGGGCCCAGGTGGGCGACTGACGGGTGGAGTCAAGTGCACTGGTCGGAGAAGACTCAGGGGGTGCGGCGCGGAGGTAACGGAAGGCGGAGTGTACTGCTTTATAGCTCGAAGCTATAACGGGTGTGCATCCGAGGGAGCGTAGTACCGGGCCCGGAGAGTCGGCGGGGGGGAGCCACGCCGGGTTCGGAGGGAGTGTTCCCCTGCAGAACCCAAAGAGAGTTCGCGCCGGTTGCACTGTCAGGTTGTCGAGAGGGGCGGGAAGAAAGATGAGGGCGTTGTGCCAGTGCGGCCTGTCAGAGCATGGATTTCACGTTCACGGCTGGCGGTGGCCCAGAAGGGCTGCAGCAGGCACCGGCGCGAGCGCCAGACTAGAATGCGCGAAGCCTCGACTGGCGGCGCACTGTCACGCTTCGGATTGGACGCCACATACGAGATGGACCATGCTCTACCACTCACCGTTCCCACCCAGATGGCAACCCACAGCATGGCCGCTGGCTTCCGCGCGTGCCAGTGCATCCAGAGCTCCTCGAAGCACCGGTGCGCACACATTGGCCTGTGTGCGAGCACTACGAGGTATCGGTGCGCGGAGGCTGGCTGCGGCGGTGCCTTGGCTGCGACTCGACAGAACCTAGTACGAGGTGAATGCACGAACGTGCGCGCGAGCTCCGTTCCTGGCATTGAGACAGCAGCAGGCGCCCAGGGCGCGCCGGCGCAGGATCTCAGATCGGGTTGACCCGTTTGCCGCCACACTGCCGCCACATTCGATGCCAATGGCTTGTGTTTGGCAGATCGAACATCCCTGCTCGGCGAGAACGATGCGACCGGCGGGTAAATGCCTTCATGCTTCATACATCGCTCACGCCGTCCCCGCAACCAGTCTAATCCAGACTGGGCCAACTGCAGAGTCAACCGCCGAGCTACTATGGGCACAAAATACTCATTTAACGCGTGGTCAAGGCTGCTCGGTAGGCAGTCATTTCCTGATCACCAGCCCCATTAACCTGAATCCATGTCTAAAGATCCGCTGTGGCGCCAGCGGTGCCCTCTTTTGCGCGAAATGGAAGCCGACCACTGACAAGACACTCAACCGAGTTAATAGTGTTCGCCGCTGGTGATTCTTCCCTTGATTAATCCTGATACTTAATCTCGTTAACAACACAGTATGTACTGTATCATCCCATCCACGGTGGCGACTCACAGAAGCTGACCGGATTAACTGGCGAGTACAATCTGATCTCCGTTCACGGAAAGACACAAACCCCACAAAGTACTTGTTGACGAGATGGCATCTTCTTGCGCCGGGAAGTTGCGCAGTCGAACTGTAGTAGGTTTCACCAGAATATTCCATTATCGGAACGACTCTCCGTGCCGGCTGTTGCTCGCACTGGCGCAAACTCGACCTCGTGAGAGTGGGAATAAATAGACGCCGCAATTATGCACCGACAGATCAGACGGACAGATAACCAAGTAGCTGGTGCGTATTGAATCGGACGAAGCAAGAGCGCGGATAGCCAGAACTTGAAGGCGCGCCTCGCACCGTGACCGTCGAGCCGTGCGAGACGGATGGCAGATCGGGGCAGCGAGGGACGGCCCGCCGGATGCCTCCAAACAGGAACGACCGTCCGTGACGGGCGGGGCGGGGCGGTCGACTCGGAGGCGAGTGGCAGACCGCCTGAGAGGTGACCCCGGCGACGCGATGCGAGGACGGGCTGTGCGACGAACGGATGCGTCCGGTCAGCCTCTGGTCGCGGCCAGGGACGGTATCAGAGACGTACGCGGCGCATCTCATCCTTCACATAGACTTGTAGTGCCTGGGGGCGCATCTTCTTCGGGCCCGGAGCCCCCTCAGGCTCCCCCCCTTGCCCTCCCTCCCTGATACGGCCTGCCAGTGGGAGACTCGCGGATCCATGTTCGTTCGCCCTGCAAGCGTTGGTGATACAGCGGGGCTGGGATCAACAGCTCGTCACGAACCCTTCGTGTATGGGGCGCCGTGCAGTCGCGGCGAGCGTGTTGCAGGGTAGGGGAGGGTAGGGTAGGCCCGAGATATACGCTATGCAGTCGGACCACCCGTTCGCCCCGTCCCGTTCTCGCGGCTCTTGTACAAGCTGGACACGACCGCGGTACGTGAGTCATTTCGGGGAAGATAGACGGAGGCATGAGGAGAGAGGGCGGATGCAGCGCCATCCATCATCCTGCATGACGGACGGATGTGCTCGCTCAGCGTTATGCAGCGACAGCACATGATATCAACGACGTACACGGTGCATGTCGTTTTTCAAACAGACTTGGAGCGCCTGGGGGGATGCATTCCCTTGGGGGTACAGAGGCTGATCTGAGACTCGGAGGCTTGCGAATCCGTGATTGTTGGACTTCGCCCGGAAAGCGCGGATGGCCGAAATATTCCAGGCCCGGGGGCGGGCAGCAAACCGCTGCAGGGGCAGCCGTCAAGTCGAGGAGGAACACACCGCCGGTTGGACCCCGACGGCGTGGCACTGCGAAGGCTACAAGTAGCCACCCGCCCCATTCGCGAGTCGGTGAGTCGGTCGGGCTCGGCTTGGAAACAAAATCCTGCGGTGACGAGCCCGGTTAATCCATCGCACGTTTCGCTGGCGTGACATCACGCACCTCAACGAGGTCCAGCTTGAAAGGATCCCGCGAGAGACCGGCATGCAGCCCTAACGGTCCATTACACGCCCCCCTCGGTGGGCATCACGCACCGGCCACCTATGCAGCCCAGTGAGGGGGGGGGATCACTGGCAGGAACACCGCTGACCCGTGCATCACCGAATCGCAGCCGTGGCTGGCAGCCATCCCCCCACACCCAAGCACAGCACACACCGCGAACCACGGGCCCTTCCAAAGCGCGGCGATCACGAAGCCCGCTGGACATCAGCGCCCGGCGCTCCCCACGGCGCCGCGGCAGGTATAAGGTTCTCCGCGCCGTCACCGTCACCCCGCGCGTGGCGGGGCGGCCGCGGGTGGGGGACCAGCCGCAAGGCCAGGCTGGGGAGAGCCTGCCGGTGGGGATCCGCGGCGCGCGAGTCGGGCGCGCGGGCGCCCACGCGTGGGGCGAAGGAAGGCTTGAAGCGGGGACGGTGGCTGAGGGAGCCTGCAGATAGGGCGCAGTGCGGGATTCGGATATGATTGCGGCCGCTCAGAATACTTAGTCTTAGAGTACACTTGAGGACGCGGGCGCCGGGCGCACGGCAGGACACCGCACGCGCACGGACTCGAGCCTGAGGAGGACCGGACGACCCTGCTGCGCCTGACTGCGCCTGCGCACTGGTCGGAGGATATCACAGCAGAGGAGGGGCGGGCGATGCGGAACAGCGGGGGCCATACCGTGACCATGGCCTGGCAGTCTGGACGGCACCGATGGTCGCCAGTGACGGTGCCGGGGCAGCCCATCAGTGCATATCGGTGTGAAGCGCGCCCCCCTGGGAGAATCCGCGTCGCGGACAAGTCGTCAAGGACACAACGCGGCGGCGAACGTGACTTGAGCCTTGCACGGTACATACGGTGGCCGCCGCGGTCCCGCGTCATAGCCCACTGGCAGGGCCGACTCGGACGTCGCTTTCTGGGGCGCGACTGAGCCCCGCCCGAGTCCCGCCAGTGGCCAAGGCGGTGCCGCCGTGGCTGATCGCACGCGCTGGCCTAGTCGGGGGAGCTCGACGCGGACGGCTGCGTGCATGCCTTCAGCGCGTCGATAGATCGCCGGGAGCCACGACTCGTGCTAGCTGGTGCGCCAGAACGAGCCACCGGGCCCGTACTTTGGCGGGCTGCCTGCTTAGGGCGGGTCGACGGTAGGGAACTCGGAGCTGTGGATGCTGGATGCCATTCCGCCGAGGGCAGCGCCACGCACGTCGCACACTAGGTTTATGGGATGCGCTCCTTCGGGTGATGTTGCGAGTGGCGAACCGCGGAGGGGGGGGACTTGCTGGCTCTTCGTGCTGCACGAAGTGGCGCGAAGGGAGCAGTGTGTACCTCCAGAAGCAGCGAGCGTGGATACGTAATGAGGCCGTGATTGCGAGCACAGGCACCGGAATAGCACTGGCATGATATGGATTGACGACGAAGATAATGCTTCCCGCGCTGGCACCCTGGCTCGGACCCGGCGGCTGTAGGGCCGGAGAGGTGTTATCGAGGAGCGGGTCGCGGGTCGCGGGTCGCGGGTCGCGGGGTGGGGACTGGAGAGAGGGCGATGAAATGAAATGCAGATCGAGGCGTGGGGCGGTGATCACTAGAGAGTGCCAGATGCGGTAGTGCCGGAGAAGATGCCCAATGAGATTAGAGTTGTGTCTGCGGCTGCTTCTTGCCAGGCACAGCATCATTGGCGCCCCCACAGGGAGGTGCCGAGACTCGAAGCTGGCAGAGAAATCCCCGCGCGCGGTGTGCCGTCCGCTGCTGCGTCTCCGCCACAGAGGCCGGGCGCTCGCGGGCCAGGCGTGTGCTCTGCGCGGGTACGGAAGATGGCTGTATGCGCCACCGCGAGCCCAGGCAGTGCCAGGCACTGCTGCGAGTCTGCTTGCAGACAGTCGGAGGAGACGGCGCACCACTGGCACACTGGCATCTGGGAGGGCGCGGGAGGACGGGTGGAGGCCAAACGAATACTCCTCCAGGCACACCGCCGCTGCCCTGGCCGCGCACCGAAGGCGAGAGCGGCAGGGGCGGGCGACCTCCTGCGCCCCGTGGCACGTGCACACCCCGCAACGTGCGTCGGCCGCCCAAACAGGAAACGCGCGCAAACAGCGTACCACACCGCGACACCCGCTGATTGGCTGGCGAGTACGAACGTGCAAGGAACGCACTGGCAGCGCGAGCGTGGAGAGAGAGAGACACAGCGAAGCGATTGCAGGCCAAGTGCGAGAATTTCATCAACCACGCCCGGAACAGTGCCTGCCGTCCGTCCAGACAGTCTTTATAAAAGAACATGCAGCGCGCTCTCCACATCCCCCGCCGCCAGTCCCAGGTTCAGCCCCGTGCTCTCTCTCCCGCAACCCCCCCCCCCAGCCAGACCTAGACCCCCTCGCTAGACGATCCTTTCCAGCGAGATGGCTGACCTCAACCCCGCAGACAGGGCTTCCACCAGCAGCAACAGCGAGAAGATCGGCGGCGGCGGCGGCGCCAGCAGCTCCGTCGCCTACGCGCTTGACGAGAAGCGCCGTGCCGCCCTCGCCGAGGTCGACAACGCCAAATTCAGGTATGCCCCCTTCCACCTCGCTTACCTACCGCAGCTCACGCACTCTTGCAGCTGGTTCCATGTCAAGGTGACCATGGTCGCCGGTGTCGGTTTCTTCACGGATGCGTATGCGCACCTCTAATCGCGACACCACCATGCGCGCTAACATCATCATACCCCAGCTACGACATCTTCGCCATTAACATCGCCTCCACGATGCTCGGCTACCTCTACGGGGGCAAGGGCTCCGGTGCCTCTCGCACCCTGACCACCAACCAGTCCCTCGGCGTCAAGGTCGCGACACCCATCGGTAACATCTTCGGCCAGTTCTTCTTCGGTTGGATGGCAGACTTGGTCGGCCGTAAGCGCATGTGTGAGTCCACTTCCCTCCCCAAAGACAGGCACCACTTATTCACCTTGACCCTGTAGACGGCATCGAGCTCATGATCATCATCGTCGCGACTTTCGGTCAGGCCGTCGCCGGTCAGGCAAAGGCAATCAACATCCTCGGCGTCATCGTCGTCTGGAGATTTATCGTCAGTCTTTCCAGCCAGATGAGACTGGTGTGCGACTCACAGTCCTCCGCAGATGGGTATCGGCATCGGTGGTGACTACCCCCTTTCCGCCGTCATCTCCTCAGAGTTTGCGTCCCGGGCGAGCCGTGGTCGGCTGATGACCGCCGTCTTTGCAAACCAGGGTTGGGGCCAGCTCGGTATGCGGCCAGCGAATCCATTCCCGCAGTCTCTCGTCTCATCTCCTCATCTCTGCAGCCGGCTGTATCGTCGCATACGTCGTCGTCGCGGCAGAGAAGCACTCCCTGCTCCGCGACAACGTCGACAGCATGAACTCGGTCGACTACATGTGGCGCCTCCTCATCGGTCTCGGCTGCGTGCCCGGGGTGATCGCGCTCTACTTCCGTCTGACGATCCCCGAGACGCCGCGGTTCACCATGGACGTCGAGCGCAACGTCAAGCAGGCCGCGCAGGACGTCGACAACTTCCTCACCACGGGCAGCTACCACGTCGACCCCGACGCCGTCGTCCAGCGCGTCCAGGCGCCCAAGGCCTCCCGCCGCGACTTCTTCCGCCACTTTGGCAAGTGGGAGAACGCGCGCCAGCTCATCGGCTGCGCGTACTCGTGGTTCGCCCTCGACGTGCGTGCCTCTCCCTTACCTCTCGCTCCCTTACCTACCTCTCCCCGCACCCCTGACCCTGACTGCGTGTGACTGCAGATCGCGTTCTACGGCCTCGGGCTGAACTCGTCGATCATCCTCGAGGCGATCGGCTTCGGCACGCCGACGGGCGGCCTCAAGGGCACCGAGCTCGTGTACCAGAACCTGCGCAACATCTGCATCGGCAACATCATCCTCTCCGTCGCGGGCCTCATCCCCGGCTACTGGGCCTCCTTCCTCGTCATCGACAAGTGGGGCCGCAAGCCGATCCAGCTCATGGGCTTCGTCATGCTCACGATCCTCTTCGTCATCATGGGTGCGCGTCTATCTCCTGTTGTAGTGTTCCGCGCGCGGCGCGCGTGTGTGTGTGTGCTGATGCTGACGGTCGCGCGCACGCAGGCTTCGGCTACGACGCGCTGACGGCGACAAAGGCGGGGCAGGACGCGTTCGTGTTCCTGTACTGCCTCGCGAACTTCTTCGAGAACTTTGGGCCGAACACGACGACGTTCATCGTGCCCGGCGAGGCGTTCCCGACGCGCTACCGCTCGACCGCGCACGGCATCTCCGCCGCGAGCGGCAAGCTCGGCGCGGTCATCTCCCAGGTCGGCTTCGCGCAGATGGCCAACATCGGCGGCACGAACAAGTTCGTCAAGCACATGTGAGTCGTCGGAGTCGTCCTACCCTCCCCGTTGTTGTTGTTGACGGTTTACGTTTGGGGGGGATTCGCTGACGGCGTGTTGTTTTTTCTGCGCAGCATCGAGATCCTCGCGCTGTTCATGCTCACGGGCGTCTTCTCGACGCTGCTGATCACGGAGACGAAGATGCTCACGCTCGAGGACATCTCGAACGAGGACCAGGAGGGCTTCGTCAAGGGCGTCGCCGCGCCCGGCGAGGCGGTATAAGCGCCTCCTCCCCCCGCTCCCTCCCCCCGCGCCCGCGCGTCACCCCCTCTCGCACACTCATTTCTTGCTCTTAATGTATCCCGCATACCACGCCATTGTCATCATACCTCCACCCGCCATCGCTGATCACGACTTTGCTCTCGCTGGACCCTCCGCCGCGCTGCTGTGACGATCTCTCACTCCCCCGCCCCCTCCCCCTCTCCTTCTGTATGTGCCTCTCTCTGCGCCCGCGTGTGTCGTCTCCCTCCGCCATCGACGTGATTATCCTTATTGAGCTGGGTGTATTGTAGTCGCGGGGCGCGTGCGGCCGGCCAAAAGTTGCTGCTCGTCTGCACGGTTGTTGTTGTTGTTGTTGTCCGTCCGAGCCCGTCTGTCTCGTCTGTTTGAATCTGTTTTTGACGATAGAATCTAATGCTGAGCGGCTGGTCATGATCCTTGTGTGTCCGTGTGAATGAGCCTCAGGTCGGATGGCTGTGGATGCACTGTGCAAGGACGGCCCCGGCCCCGCCGGGCGGTGATGTTGCGCAGTTGCAGTGCAAGCAATGATCTAGACATACATACTTAGGTCGCTGATCGCGACAGCCGCCAGCCTGTCGGTGGGCTGCGTGAACTCTCCAGGAGCCGGGAGCTGCCAGGAGCCCGACAATAATACATTCAGTGCATGTCTAGCCGGGGCCCTGCCCCCCGACTCGGCCGGCCGCTAGCTTCGTCAATAATGCATATAATATCAACCCCTTCCCGCTTTCGAGCCACAGGTCCCTAGGTTTCGCGACTCCGAGTCTCTGGGTCTCACCATCTACATCGCATCGTCTCAAAAACGCAGGCAGAGGGACAGGACCGTACCCCGCCATCATCGTGTCGATCATAGGGAACGCACGATCCTGATTCCTGACGACGGTGGGCGGCGTTTGAGAAGGAGAGCGACGAGTCCGCTCTGAGTGCGTCTGCCTGCATATGCCATGCAGCACCGCCGCGTACGGCCTATGGCACGCATAGTATTTGTCTGGCTTCGGTTAAGTGAACGTGGTGGAGGGTGTTACCACCGGCACCATGACAGTCGTGGCTGCCAGTGAGAGTCAGGAACGTAAAAAAACCCGTCAGATGAGCATGTCTTCTGCTGACGCGGGACATTTGCGCTAAGTACGTCGCACAAGCTGCTTCATGGGACGCGCCGCATGACCCACAGCATCCTAGATGCATGTGCTTACAGCATAAAATATTTCTGGCTCGAAGCAAGTATAGTTCCTGACAAGTGGGTTACCCAGTGAGCCCTCCGGTCTCTCAAGCCTCTACAGGCCTTGGCTTTTTCTGGACCGAGCCATAAGTAACGAGCTTCGGCGCTGCGCGACGAACGAACAACGTACATATGCAACGGCGGAGAAGTCGTAATTGATGCCTGCTTCCTCCAATTTGCGTTTCCGCTGCGCTTGGCGCCTCAGCAACCTTTTTTCAGCTCGCTCTTGTTCCTCTTCCGTGCGCGGCTGGAATGGCAAAGTCTGATCATGGATCACACGGGGATTGCATCGGACGGCAGGCGTACCTTGTTGTGTTGCACGCGCGCGATACGGTCCCGCGGGACAACGCGCCACTTCCTGTTTGCGCCGATCCAGAGCTCAGGATGTACTTCACCCTTGGGAATCACTTTGCACGTGAGGATGTGACCCATGAGCAGGTAGTTGTCCATCGTGTCCGCGACGATCTGGGCAACAGAAGAGGAGTCGAACTCGATGAAGGCGTAGTGCTTTGAGCGTCCGGTCTAGAAGGGTGCAGACGTTGGCTCGGGTGGAACACGATGAACAGGAGAAACGAACTTTCTTGTTGCGCGATAGACGCAGCCGTGTTACCGTGCCAAACTGCGAGAAGTACTGGCGCATTTGGTCCTCATAGAAACCGTGAGGAACCCGGCCAAGGTAGATGACACCGCAGTCCTCTGTCTGGAGAGGTATGAGCACGCTGCCAATCATATGATTAGATGCGACGCATACCGGATGCCGCTTGGCCTTCTCCAGCTTCTTCTTGACCACTGCGTCGTCCTTCGCAATAGTCGGCAGCTTTCCAACGTCGATACCGCCCCACTCCTCGCCTATCTCTTCGTCTGACGAGTCGGCGTCGTCGGTTGAGAAGCCGTACAGGTGACCCTCTTCGTCGGCATCCTCTGCATTCTTCGTGGTAGATTCCTCGTCGTCGTCAGAAGCGGACGGCTCGGGTTCAGGCTCAGGCGACTGCCGCCTCTTCTTGTTTGTCGATTTGGACGTCATGGTCGGGTGGGAGATACCGGCGAGAGGAATGTTGGATGCTTTTGATGTCCTCTTTGCCGGCTTCGCCGAATCGTCAGTGGGAGGAGCGGTTTTCGGAGCTTTTGCGCTCTTCTCCTGCTTAGCCCTCTTCGTCTCGGTAGGCTTGGCTGACTCCTCCTTGAACGTCTTCTTCTTCGCGGACATCTTTTCCGAATCAACAGTTACCTCTACGTCCTTCGACTGCACCTCCCTTCCCTTCCCCTTCTTCCCTCCCGCAGTAGCGCTCTTCTCAGTGGAGTCCGTACCCTTCGTGGCGATATGTACGGGCTCAGCTGCTTGAGCGTCGGCCTTTTTCTGTGACTTCTTGTGGATAGGCTCGCTCGTCGATGCCGTCTCTGCGCTAGTAGATGCACTCGGAGTATGGTCTACCTCAGCATGCGACTTTCTCTTCCGTTTCTGTGAGTCCGCCTTTGACGATTCCGCCGGCGCAGGCTGTGCAGCCTTCGCGGATATAGCTTCCTTAGACTTCTTCTTTTTTAAACTGTCGAGCAATCCTGGAGCCATGGCGAGCGAAACAGAGAGAAGACGGTGAGGATGCTTCAGATCGAGTCGAATGTCAAGAGGTCGAGATAATTTGACCCGATGAGATCTACATCAGGCACGTGGGCTTGTTGACCAAGAGCCTCTCGATCAAACAGCCGCTTTTGGCATTCCAGTCGTAGTGGAATGTTCCCGCCATGTTCACTCGGTTCGCCAACCCTCATGCCCTTGACGCAAAAACTGAGATTGTCTCGCGTAACGCTCTCTCAGTAGATGATGTTCAATCCTCTCATGATGCCGCACATGATGGTGGACTGTTAATGGAACTGGATCGGCTTGTAAAACGTTCCCTGGGCGATCTCAACAGCTCCGAGAGCGTCGATGAGAAGGCAAGGAAGAAACGGAGGAAGACGGAGAAAGAGCATTTAGATGAGTCCCAGGTAAAGAACACTGAGCTATCGGCTTCTATACGTACGTCCCACTCGGCGGTTGTCCGGCCCAGCTAAGCTTTATGGCGTCGCAGCATTCCGACTTGTGTCGCGGAAACTCCCTCCGAAGGAGATTGAACTCAAGCCGATGGCAGCCCCAGTGATCATGTGGGACTTTCTAAGACTATCTTGTATGTAACTTGACTGATCACACAACAGTGTCAAGGAGCCGCCATGCGAAGATAACGAAGAAGAGGCGGAACGCCGTAGCACTCGAGCGCAAGAGATCGCAGTCGACTTTGACTGGATACTGAAGGAGGCTCGGAAGCCCGACGCTGTATGCCAGCGCCTGTTTTCTTCTTTGCCTGAGTGATACTCAACCTATCTCAGCACCGTCATAAAGGACTCGTCCGTGCCAGATCGGACTTATCTGCGTGCCCGCCATCGGTGATGGTCGTGGAACGGAGTAAACCAACACCTACTCAGCCGAAGGTTTCAAGCTTGAGGCCATCGCTTGGGGTCCAACCATCGCCACATACATTCCGGCCCGAAATACAGGTCCCAGTAGTAGCAGTCACTGCTATCCTGGAAGAGAGCAAGCAGAAGAAGACCTCGAGGAACATCCGACGTGCACGAGCCAAAGCGCGGGCCGCGCAGCCACGTCCGCCCGCAGTCTTCTGGAGGCCATTGAAGGAATGGGGAGTCAGATCCGCTGGATATTCAGTGGGCTATGAAGGCAGTTGGCCTGTCTTCCGGCATGACCCCTCACGTTACCGATATCAGCGTGATACGATGCGGAAAGGGGTGTACTTTACAGAAATAGGACGGCAATGACCAGTGTGTTGCCGGGAGACTCGTCCATCACAGCTCTGCTATCAATACAGCTCACTGGGTATCTATCGATACAGGCCAACAACCTGTCCACGTCTCATTCTATGTTCATCTCATCAGCGTCCTTCTGATGTGGATAGTCTCTGGTAACGATGTCTTTTCCTTTGTCCCTGTCTCTGTGCTCCCGCATCTTCTGCGCCCATTGTTCCTCGCCACCGGGGACTCCTTTGGCACCGAATGGTCCTGCATCTGCGTTGGCCTCTAGCGCGAGCTCGAGCAGCTCTAAGACCTGCCCGTTAATCGGATCCAAGCTCAGTGTCTAAACAGTGCATAAGTATGAAGACGCAGCAAGACGACGAATGGTGGCACCCGACGCTCACCTCATGATATTTGACAATGGCACCATCAACGTCACCGAGCAAGTGATATGTCACGCCAAGGAAGGCCAGTGCGGTCTGATTACGCGGGTCCAACTTGACTACTTCTTGATATGCTGCTTTCGCTTCTTCCAAACGCCTACGTGGAGTGGCACTGTCAATGTGCCATATAACGCGAAGTCGGACGACCTACCCAAGCTTGCGATACGCGGTACCTAGGTTCAAGTATGTATTCATCCAAGCACGTTGCGAAGTCTGCACGATTTGAGCCATCTCCAAGGCATTCAAGAAGAGGGTCACAGCAATCTCAATCCTAAGTATCATTGTCAGCCAGAGATACGACATTGTGTAAGCCGCGACTCACTCGCCGCGGTTGAACGCCAAGACGCCACGTTCGTTTGCAAGAAGTGGGTCAGCGTCGCAGATCAGATTTGCAGCCGTCAAAGACTCATCCGCCATTTGAAGGTTGGAAAGGCTGATGTGTTCCATCCCAACGAACATCAAAGGCAGGTGCGAGCCGGTGAACAGGCGAGTACATGTCGAATATGCAGTGATCGCATGATCATGCTCGCCTTCGTGTGCAAACGTGTGCGCAAACGCGACCCAGGCTGGCGCAAAGCGGGGGTCCATAAGCGACGTTTTGCTTTGGTTCAGGTGGCGCACATCTCAGTTTACCATCAACCGCTGCAAGTGCGATAGCACGTACCTGAAGTACGTGCGTGCCTCGGACCACTTGCCGGATGATAGGTACCAGACACCGACCGCATACCAGCTGATCGGCGACTCCGGTTCTCGTTCCACAAGATCATGCGCAAGAATGAAGAGTTTGGAGTTGAGATGGGAAAGATGATGCATACAAGCGAGGTGCAAGGGCAATGTGGGTATGTGGACGGTGACAAGGCCCAATATCCTAATGAAATGCTCAGTAAATGACCAACGCACACTTCATCAACGCCCACCTCGTCGTCACCGTGAAGCAGTCAGCGAAACGGAAGTTTGTGTATAGCGCGTCAGCGAAGCTGTAGAGGACGTCCGGATTGTCACCGAGCCCGTATTCGTCGACAAGCCGGGTTCTCGCCAGTGCGTGCTCTTCGGCGTGTTTCAATTTACGCAGTCGGGAGGTATATATCAGACGCATAAAGTCGGCGTCTTCAGGCGTTTGTTCCTTGTAGGCAAGGCCTTGCACGAACTCCCACTCTTCATTTCATCAGTATATGCGCCTTGCGTAGAGAAAAGGGACAGACCTTCGTCCGGGGTCATCATCTGTCCATCTATGAGTTGTTGGAAGGCCTCGAAACATTTCACATCTAGGGCAAGCGCTTCCATGAAGCACGCTTTTGCTTGGTCCCCACGGTTCAGCTTGAGCATGAGCAGGCCGCGTAAGTGGCACATAGAGGCTTCAATCTGAGGGAAACGTCAAACTGACCATCGATGCTAGCCTTAATCACAATCACATACCTTAATCCCGCCATCCATGTTCGGCGCATCAAGTCCACTCCTGCCCAGCTCGCGAAAGGGATTTGCCTCTCCCAACATCTCCGTCGCCTCGTTCCATTTCCCTTGCCTCACCTGGCACTGCGCACACAAATACCGACATGCAACACTCATGTCCACTAATCGCGACACACCGTCCTGGTAGCGAGCTGCGACGTCGATCAGCTCGCTGGGTCCGATGGGTAGGCGTTCCATGATAGGCGCGTTCGTGGGTGGCACGGGAAAGGGAAGTTCTCGTTCCTTTCCCTTTGAGCTGCTCGTTCCAGATTGCGCATAGCCATTCGTGCCTAGTGGTTGAGGCATACGCTGGGGTGGCCCAGTGGGGAAGGGACGCGTCAAAAGACGTTCGGCACGAGAATACTGGTGCGTAAGGAAGTACGTCTGGGCAAGCCAGAATGCGTCATTTGGGTCATCTGTACGACGCATCAGAGTATGAGCCAACCAAGACGCGTCCGCAACTCACTTGTCCAATTGACAATCTTATCACCCCAGAACGCTGCGGTCTCGTACAGGTGCTGCATGAGGGCGTCATGTCTCCACAGCCGCATGCGGTCAACAATCCCAGGCTCAGGTATTCCTTCCCCAACGTCCGCTTTCATGTCTTCATCGTCTTGAAACACGTCCGTGTTGTCATTCGCGAGCGGGTGTCTGCTACTGCTGAACTTCGCTCTTCGTGAGAAATGTGGCGAGTACAGAGGCGACGCCTGTAGAATAGAGCGGCTCGGATCAAGAGCATAAGAGCGAGGGTTCGAAGCCGCGCTGTTGTTTGCTTCCGCGAATGAATCAACCAGTGACTGTGGCCCAAAGGAGAAAGACGAGTTAAGAGAGTGCCTCGGACGCGACCCTGAAGGTGAGCTGAACTTGGGGATGGAAGAAGGAGTAAAGTTCCCCGCTGGTGGAGGCGAGCCCATTATCCCGACGCGAGCTCGGTCGCTGGTTGTTTGTGGCGGATGAGTGGCAAACGCGTGAAGAACGCGTGAGGGGCGACGTTGAGTCTCACGTGGCGGCGTTTGTTAGGATCCGAGGCTCTTGCCAAACAACTGCCCCGATTTGGTGAGCGCTCTGGTAGCGATCGATTCCACCGGTGACGGAGCAAAAATACTCACAGCGCGGAGGTGGTTTTCATTTCACCCTTATCGATGCCCGAAGTGATCATAAGCACCGGCCAACAGCGCGGGCACCCTCCTTCCCCCCATCTCGTCGTTATGCTATTCGAGTCATGTCGGCCACTGGTTTTCTGAGTCAAATGTAGAACTGTGGCGTTTGTCGCAGACTAGATGTCCCTCTTACTCTTGTCCGAGCTCAAGGTCGGGTGTGCACTCGACAGCCAGTGTCTCGGATCCCCAAGAGTGAGTCTGAAGACCGACATGACATACGGGCCAAGACAGCTAACGCGGCTAACATGGGAGCAATGGATAGGTATGATAGGGAGGTGAGATACGTCGACGGCAAGGAACGGCGATAGAGGCTATAGTACAACAGGTGAGATGGTAAACGAAGAGATCCAGTCCAGAGGTGTCCATAGGGTGAACAAGATCACGGCGTTCGGACATTGGTACGTCTCCTGCTCATCTATAAGTTCGCTCAGTTGATTTCAGAGAAAAGCAGGTGTGATGCGGCCCACTTACTCAGCATATGCATCATATAGCTATGGCAGCCCTGAGACCCATTGCCCGAGCCCCTGCACCTATCGCGCCCTCCCAGCCCAGAAAACGCTCACCCTTGGATGCGTATTGACTCTCCTCAATCATCTCCTCATCCGAGGACTGCCACTCAGCACTCCTCGGCCGACGCGACCACACGGTAATGAACAGCACGCGCTTGAGCTTCCTGTTATAGAAGAAGTAATGGCAGCTCCAGAGGAGGGGTCCCCGACGGCGCATTCGAATGCGCAGAGGGACCGATATCCGGAAGACGGACTCGTCATTGAAGGCAGTGTGTCCGCTACTGGGTGACATCCGCCCGTCAGGAGGTATCCGCTGCGAGGGCTGGTCTCCGGCTTCGTCGACGTCATAAGGGTCAGCCTCGAAGAGCAGCTCTTCCTCGGATGATGCCGAGTCCTCCTCGCCGACGGAGGCGACGTCATCATCATCGTCCTCGAAGTCGTTCGCGTGTGGATCGAATTCAGCCATGCTTGGTTCATACGAGTAGACTTCACACTCGGTGATGCCTATTGCGTCGTCGATCGAGCGGTAGAGGATTGGGTGCGTGCCCGAGACGACCTTGGGTGGTGCGTTCGGGCTCTGCCGCATGTAGTCTACCGGCGATGAAGAGGTAGGCATCGAGGAGGGGAACATGCCGGGTGCAGAGCGCGGGTACGCGGAGTAAGTCCGGGGAGCGTGCGTGCCGCGGTATGTGAGGAGCGCCGTGCTGAGTGAGTTCAGCACGTCTGCGGGGTCCTCGCGGTGGAAGTCGGTGGGCTTGACGTCGGAGAACTCGTAGTCTCGATAGGCGACGTTGAGCATCGCGATCATGGTGTGGAATGCCTTGCGCGCGTTGGGGTCAGTCATGGGCCCGAAAGCGGTCGATTCGTCGAGCGCGATAAACGACGGTACGGGTGGCGAGTTGGAAACTTCGTCATTATACGCGTTCTCGAGCTGACGGAAGAGCTTCTTGTCGCGCTTGATGTTCTTGCAACTGTATGCCTCTATGCGGGTGCGCACAGAGCATTCGGGTCCGTCGTGCTCGAAGCGCTGCGCGAGGCGCGAGAGGTCGGGTATGTCGATATACTTCATGGAACTGTTGTGTTGAACGAGGTGAATGCGTCGTGGAGTACGTTGGGTCTGGATGTTGTCTTGGCGTAGGATGTCTTGTTGTTGATGTTGTTGCTTGCCAGCGGGGCGGTAGACTGGTATGCGTCTCGGATAAAGGGGCGGCGGAGCGCTGGGCGTTGGCGCGACGCGCTAAACACGAGCAGTGGCAGCCACGCTCCCAGCCGCTGCCTAAAGCAGACCGAACCGGCGTGCGACGTGCGTAGCGTAGCCACGCACGTTCTCATTGAATAGCCTCTCATGACG
Organism: Daedalea quercina L-15889; assembly: GCA_001632345.1. Taxonomy (NCBI): domain Eukaryota; kingdom Fungi; phylum Basidiomycota; class Agaricomycetes; order Polyporales; family Fomitopsidaceae; genus Fomitopsis; species Fomitopsis quercina. The sequence continues at coordinate 187,532 of KV429038.1, read as the reverse complement.
CCACTCAGACCCTCACTGCGATAAGCTTCCTCGAGCAGCTCTAGATCTCGCAAGAGGCATCGCGGCCATTGTCTCTGGGTGTCACGTTCGTCGGCCGATTGACATCAGCCCACTCCATCAATGTTCGAGGACGAAATTGACTGTCGAGGGGAAACATCACAAATTCTACGCTATCCGAGCCCTGAAGATCTGACGCCCAACTGCATACATTCGTGCTCGCAATTTCCGGAAACCTGCCATGCCTAATTAACAGTACAAACCTCGGACAGCCTACTAGTACAGGGTTGTGAGTCAACAATCATCGAACGACCCGCAGCTCTATATTGTCTGATATTCGATCCGCAATTGGGACCTCAAGACTCAGCGAGTCCGTGTCTGAGCGACTGGAAAACATTATCGGGATAATACCCGCCTGGAAGTCACTCGAGGTGCCAGCCGTGCTCGAATACCAGCGCTGACCCAGCGGTTCGCCCATATTGCCGATGATACTCGTGTTCCACCCCATCGATTGCATATAGAATATATGCCGGAGGTTGAGCATGAACCGCGAGATGAGGATGGACGAGACACTAAATAGAGCATATAACAAAAGGGGGCCAGCTTAACTTTGGGAATCACCTACGGAGCAACGAGTACCGAGATCTGGTTTGTGGCGGCCTAGGGTAGGGTGTCAGCCGAATATCAGTTAGGGTCGCCAGAACATACACCGTATACAGGCTTAAACGCCATTTGCAAGACATTCAGGAGCAATAGCGACCTGGACGAAACGAATCAGACATTGGCATCATCCATTGTAACTGCAGGCATACACGAAGTATAATGACCCTGCACACGGCGTGAATGGCTGTCTGGGATCCATTACATGTGACGTACCATCCCTAGCTAACAGCATAGTGAGGGGCGTTTCGGCGCTGCCGGGATTGATCGCCCGTCGTGTTTTCAACGTCGCGCACAGCGTGACGCCTATCACTAGCGCATCGGAGAGGATGGAGCATAAACGAGTTGCAATTAGAGCTGGGGCACATTACGAGGCTATCAGTATCAAGCTGTGTCAGCCAAGTCGCAACTCACCACTAGCGAACGCGTGGGCAGTGCATTCAGACGTAGGTTCTCCAAGGGTTGTCCAGGTAAAGCGAAGGGCACGCACGTGTTGTATGAGGTCACAGAGTAATAATTGGTGTATTCGCAGACAGGTATGTTGTCAATCACGACAACGTACGCGTAGGATGATCTCGCCGCGAAGTACTAGGATGAACATTAGCACTTCACAGCAAATGCAGGTGTGCGCCCACGCCCTACTCACAACGCTAGCAAACGCAGTCACGAGTCCTAGCCCCAACGTAATTAGGCAAAAGGTCAGGTTTCGCCCACCGATGGCGTATACCCGCAGGGCGGAGAATACTTGGAGATAGTGCGTCAGCCACTGCCATGACAATAGCTCAAGGAACAAGTGACGTACTTGCAATTATTATGTACAGGATGATAGCTACTATGTCGTACAGCATGATCGTAGCCTCACAGCTATACGCTGGGTCAGCTACCCAACCAAAACAGAACCATGACATACCTCTAAGAGACAAATTAAGAATATTGGTTAACTCGGGGTATATGTGATCGTGTGCGGACGCGTACCAGAGGTGTGTCCCAAGCAACGGTCTGCAAGATGATGGTGACGCCGAGAAGTAAAACCATATATCGGTTTAACAGAAAGATGACTGTGGCCCCAGTCAGTCTTTGACCCCACACATAGCGTATTTCTTGGGCGATGGTCATCATATGTTCATGGAAAATCATAGCTAGAAAGTGGAGGCATCGGCGACATGCTATCATGGGGTGTCCCAGTGCTAGTACTTACTCGCGGCCGCTAGTTGGCAACAAGTATTAGCAAAACTAAAATTATAACATTCGGTTAGCGCACCGAACATTAAGAATGGTATACGAGAACGTTAGTCGAAGAGCAGTGATATCTGCCTGCGTAATTTGCGACCCACTGCCTGATGACATCGGGGAAGCTGACGGGGGAGAGAGGTCATATAGGAACGTCAGGAACCGGCGTGTGACGCCCATGCGGATACGGCTGGCCAATGTATATCTGCGTATACAGCAGCAGCACGCTCCCCTGTACTCAGTCTTAACCCAGCCCAACTCAATCGCGGTGGTCTAGAGTTTCACGATGCGGCCGCGTGAGTGAATACCGTGCAGTATCATCGGCGCGTTTCTTGTGAATCACGTACCGCAAGAAGGCGTCTGGCGCATCAGTGCGGTTTGACAGTGACAGACTGAAGTGCGACAGCTCGAGGCTCAGTTTGTCCTCAATAGCAATCGACACTCCCAAAGTGCTGCGGAGTCGACAGCGTTTGTTAGACAGCGATGTTCAGTCAGCAATGGGGAAACAGCTGGACCGCAGTGCAGCAGCACTTACGGCGACGTAACCCTTCCGAACCGCTTCCAACCGCAGACGGCGAGTACAGCGTCCTGTAAGTATGGCTGGGTCGCAGACAGACTGTCCCGCAGTCTCGAGATAGCTCACCTATGTACTTATGGAACGCAGACTCCTGGAAGAACAAAGTTCGCTAGCGCTAGCTCGGCTGGAGTGGCAGTCCATCGGGTGTGATCAAGTAGTTCTAGCGTCGATGTCGGTCGCTTAGTCGGTCGCCATGGCCTTCCGTTGGCTTAAGCTTGGGATTATAGTGGCGCTTGGCGATCCGTCCGTTCATTTCCCGATGCACATTGAATGCGGCTGTTTGAAGATTATATGGCGCGCAGGTAGTACAGTGTGTTTGAGGGAAGGCATGAGGCCGACACCAGAGACGGAGCTCCCAAGCTCTGCTCAGGTCGTTCGAAATACAAGACAGCGTCTTCGCGGGCCCGACTCGGTTGCTCCTCCGCCCCTCGGAGCGCTATCGTTTCATGCTGCATGATCGATTAATCAACCAGCGACAGAAAAGTTATTCGGATTCGCGGATCCAGACGCGTCGATCACGTGTAGCGCGTCAGCGATTGGACAGTGGACGCGCGTGATTTGACGCTCCGCCATCTGGTGGGACCGTATCACGGAGCTCGTACTTTACCTTCTCTTACATAGTCTACGTCTAGCCGTTGTCTTACAACCTGCAACTAGCCCACGGACAACTTGCCTGGATCTCGATGACCAGACTTCAACGCACGATGTCTATCATACATGTTTAGATGACCTCACAGTGACTTCTCGAGAGCAATCAGCTCCTCCAACTTGGTGGTACTTGTCGGCGTTACGACCGCTGCACTGAGGGGTGCTCGTACCACCGTGCCTCCGTACCCAAAGTGCTTCGAAACCACGGCCTTTATGCCCCCGATGCTACCGAGTTTACCCAGTTCCCAGTCGGCGTGGCCAAGCAGGGCCTGAATCTTCTCTGCCTCCTGAATCTTCCCGGCCTTATACAAGCGGTACACCTCCATGTGCGCCTTGGGAGCTACGTTGGGGAGCGCGCCAATGAGACCTGCGCTGCCGGACACGAGACCCTGCAGGAAGACGTCGGATACGCCAGGGAAGGTGGCGAATTTGGTGATGGGGACGGTCGATGTCAGCCTGTGGAGCTTGCCGATGGTTCCGCAAGACAACTTCGTCCCGACGATGTTCGGGTGCTGGGCAAGCTGGCCGATGATGTCCGAGTCGAGATTCAACCCCGCAGTGACAACTGGGAAGTTGTAGACCATCGTAGGGATGGGTGAGGCGTCTGCGACCTGCGAAGAATGGTCAATACGAGTGTCAGTGTGAACGAGTGAGTGCACGCACATCTCGGTGGAACTTCAGGATCTTCTCCGGCGTCATTTGGTTGGGCCACACAGACGGTGTCAGGACTAGGCAGAACGTTGCACCCGCATCCGCGGCGTCCTTGCATAATTTCTTGGTCTCTCGGGTTGACTGTGCACCCGTTCCCGCAATGATCACCACCTGCTGGAATCCATTATCGTTGAGGGTCTTCCTTGTCAGGCGAATGGCCTCCTTTCTCTCGTCGTGCGACAGGTGTTGCGCCTCGCCATTGCTGCCTTGTACGAGGATACCCGTTACACCACCCTACGTTCGCTGTGTCAATATGATTCTACTAGATTGACCGTTACGGAACTCACCCTCGCCAACCGTAGGACGTGTGCCTGGATAGCGGGTACGTCGAACTCCTCGCTCTCGTCAAAGAAGAGAACGGCTGGGACGTAGACACCGGAAGGCGGAGGAATGCTGTCAGTGGGTGCCATTGCAGCGTTAGTGCGCTATCTCGAATGTAGCGTTGAGTCATTCTGCCTATACAGCCTATATATCGCATCTCGATTCTCATCGCGATAGAAATTGTACGGAGACTCACTGGTCCGCCGGCTTGCCGGCCCTTCCGCTGAGCACTGTCCAGTGCTCGTCCGCACCGGAGTATGTCGTCTCATGATCATCCTGACTCCAGGAGTAAGTCCGAGCGTGTCCTCAAGGAGCTATTACCTTGCAATCTTCCCATGTATGTCGGACTCAGAGCGCAAAGGACACTTTCGCGTAGTGGACTAAAGCGGCGAGCTTCGGCGGCTAAGGTACGGTTCTCATGACTTGCCAAAGAAGGGCACGCTCTCTAGATCTCGGCGACGGACGTCGGGCTTAGTCAGCACGCGTTGCCGCGCCGATGCGCTTACTTCTGAGTTCCTCTTCGTCGTTCTCTCATTCGTACACGCGCACTTTGCTTTTGCTCTCACTGCTGGGAAGCTCGCATGTCGGGCTCTCCGCTATCTACGCGACAGAAGTAAGCATTTGGTCAGGGCTGCAAACAGCGGAATGTACGCCGCAGTGCGCCGTCGCGTTTCCGGGTTCTCGCTGAAGAAGGTCATCGCTTATGGACTGAAGACACCCTCTCGAAGAGAACTCGGGATTTCGAGACCTGCTCACAGGCAGTTTACGACCTTCTTGACGTCTAATCATCTCCGCTCACGCCCCCGTTATGCCTCGTCTCCGGCAGCTCTGCGCCATATGCACGTCCGTGCGCTCTCGTACTCATCTATCCCAAGATTCGTGCTCCGGGCCTTTCGCGTCCCAATTGCCACCGCTACAGTAGGTGCAGGTGGCGTCACATATGCCAACTACAAATTCGAAGGTGAGTGTCGTACTCGCTCTGTGACCTGAGGGGCGAGTAAACCCGATCCTGTTACCAGAGTTCAGGAAGAAGTCTTCGGACTGGATATCGAGCGTGCAGGACACCGCGACGGACTTACTCGACTCGGCGTCCGAGGCCGTTAAGTCGGCGAAGGCCATCATTCCCGAGGTCAAGCTCCCCGAGTTTGAGGCACCACAATTCTTCAAGGATCTCTTCTCGAGAGAACGCGCGGGCGACGAGGAAGGTGGTGAAGGAGGTCGATCCGGAAGCTCTGGCAAGAAACAGCCTGACGGGGATGATGCTGCTGCTTTGGCAGCGATGCTCGCTGCCGCGACGCTTTCTGCCTCGGACTCAAAGGCAAGCAACCTAGACGATGGAGCGTCGCCAGATGCACGGCAAAACGGACTCATGCACCTCACAAGGAAGCTAATCGAGATCAGGAGCATGCTACTGAGCATTGACCAGAGTGACGCGCTCAAGCTCCCCAGTATTGTCGTCATTGGCAGCCAGAGCTCAGGTAAGAGTTCGGTTCTTGAAGCGATCGTCGGGCATGAATTTCTCCCGAAGTGCGTGTGCTTACTGCACTCATTCGCTACGTCATTGCTCATATCATTGTAGGGGAAACAACATGGTTACGCGCCGTCCAATTGAGCTGACTCTCATTCATACACCCGGTGCTGCGGAAGAATATGGAGAGTTCCCCGCGCTTGGCCTCGGCAAAGTCACAGACTTCTCGAGTATCCAGAGGACATTGACCGACCTCAATCTCGCCGTCCCTGCCTCCGAGGCCGTTTCCAATGATCCCATTGATTTACGGATATACAGCCCGCGTGTCCCAGACCTGACGCTCATCGACCTACCGGGTTACATCCAAATCTCGTCGATGGATCAACCAGAAACGCTCAAGGATAAAATCGCGAACTTGTGCGAGCGGTATATTCGTGAACCCAATATCGTCCTGGCTGTCTGCGCAGCGGACGTTGACTTGGCCAACTCGCCCGCATTGCGTGCGAGCAGGAAAGTGGACCCGCTCGGTCTGCGCACAATCGGTGTTGTGACGAAGATGGATCTGGTCCCCCCGGAACAAGGCGCGGACATCATTGCAGGTAGCCGCTACCCTCTGCACCTAGGATACGTCGGCGTCGTCTGCAAGCACTCTGGCAAGAAGCCGCGCGGCGAGTCGAATGCCCTCGTAGCAAGGCAAGCGGAGACGGAGTATTTCGGCTCACATCGTGAGCAATTCGGTAGCAAGTCGAACCTAATGGTCGGTACGGACACGCTACGTCGGCGTCTCATGGAGGTCCTCGAGTCGAGCATGGCATCGTCTCTCCACGGTATCACGAACGCTGTGCAGCTCGAGCTCGAGGAGGCGCAGTATCAGTTCAAGGTGCAGTACAACGATCGCCGAGTCACCGCAGAGTCGTATGTCGCGGAGACGATGGACGCACTTAAGGCACGCTTCCGTGATTTCACCGTCGATTTCCGCAAGCCGCACGTCCGCGCGAAGTTGAAGGCGATGCTCGATGACAAGGTGCTCAATGTGCTCGAGCAACTCTACTGGTCAGACAAGCGGACGCCTGAGCTGTCTGCGATTGCAGCCGATGCGAAGGTAAAGCCGGAAAACATCGAGCCATACTGGCGGTACAAGCTCGAGGCGGCATCGTCACTGCTCACCAAATCCGGCGTAGGTCGCGACGCAACGTTGCTAGTCGCGGACGGTCTCCGTGCGCTGATTGATTCGATCGCCTCGGGGGAGCCGTTCACGTACCACCCCCGCGCGGCGGAGCGGCTGATCCAGTTCTCGCACATGCTCCTACGAGATCGGATCGGGATTACGGCGGACCAAGTAGAGAACTGCATTAAGCCATACAAGTACGAGGTCGAGGTCGAGCCGCGCGAGTGGGAGCTCGGACGCACGAATGCGGTGGAACTGTTCGAGAAGGAGACGCAGATGTGCGAGGATAAGCTGAAGGAGATCCGGAAGCGCGTCGGTGGGAGCCGCCGCTTGACCAACTTGATGGCCTACGTGAAGGGGCTGGAAGAGAAGGAGAGCGAACGGAGGAGGAAGCGGTTGAGTGGAGTGGAGGAGGAAGGCGAGTCGCCGGATCTCAACGGGGATGATTATCGCTATCCGCCGGGTCAAGTCCTCGATGGTGAGTTAGTCTGTGCATGCATGAGCCTGTATTCGTCCTCAATGCGTGATTGTAGCACGCCATGCCGTCCTTTGCACCGATAGGCTCAGCATCTTGAAGCTTCGTCTTGCGGCACTGAAGTCGAAGAGGTGTAAGGCTGGCCCAGAGAACGACGTGTTCTGCCCGGAGATCTTCCTCAATGCTGTGGCAGACAAGCTGGCTTATACATCGGCGATGTTTATTAGCATCGAACTCCTCGATCATTTCTTCTACCAGGTATGTCCGGGTCTGATCTGCTCTAGTTGCTCGACAATAACTTAGTCTGCGTAGTTCCCTCGCGAAATCGATTCGCGCCTCCTCTATGACCTTGACCGTCGAGAAATCGTCGAATTTGCGCGCGAAAATCCTGCCATAAGGCGACATCTTGATCTTCAGGAGCGCAAAGACAAGCTCGAGGAGGTAAGTAGGTTTTAAACGCAACTCAATGGGCGCTTATTGCAAGGACAGGTTATGAAGCAGCTCAATAGCTTGGCTACGCTCCGACCAGACGTCCAACCTGCACCCCGGAGACCTCGCGGGTTGTTTGGCAGTATGTTCGACTAGACGGTCTTGCTCTCGTGCGTTTTGAATCTGGATATCGGTATTGTAGTCACAGCTTTTTTGTCGCGTATGCTATCTCCAGCTCAAGCTCAATTATACATTAATATTCCGGATATAGAGCAACAGGGATATACAACGGAATAGATGGAAGGGATAGACGTGTTTACAGCTTGGCCTTTGTCTTGGCAACCTGCGCAGGGTAGTCAGTGGACGTAGAAGATGGGGCAGACGTAGCGCGACGCTTGCCTTGAGCACGCCGTCCAGCTTTGTGGCGAACATCATGTTGCCCTTCGTCTTCAGCTTCCCGGTCATGAATGCCTTCTGTCCGTCGAGCTGTCGTTGCAAATTAGACGAGCAGGCACCAAGGACGATGAATGCAGAACTGGGCGCACCTTGCCCTCTGCCAATTGTTGGAACGTTTCGTCCGACATGATAAGGGTCACATTCGGCTTCGACTTTGCCTGGCCCTTGTACACCGAGCCTGTTGACTTCATGTCAATGGTCCAGATGCCCTCCTTTCCCTCTGCATTCTTCACGCGCAGCTCGAAGACCCCATTCGTCTGGCGTCGTGTGCAGTTAGCTCTGTGCATTAATGTCAGTCTGAGGGGTGGAGGCGCACACCTTCTTAATCTGCGCCTTCTTCTCTTCGTCATTGTACCCGTTGAAAACCACTGCCAACGCTGCCAATGTCTCGGACGACTAGCTGCTCGTGAGGCTACTGCTGCCTCATTCGTACGAGCCCTTACCTTGAATCCAGGCTCCTTAATGTCAGACATGGCTAGTCGTTGATTGGACGTCGCTGGGAGAAATTCAAAAGACCCAAAGATACCTCGGAGATGGCTACTGGCGCAAGGAAAGAGAAAAGGGAACTGAGGATGGCGAAACAGCTGCCCCAGCAGAACTTATGAATCTGATGCTGGGAGTTAGCTGGGGAGTTGGACACACCTAAGCTCGCCGAGCGATCTCCGACGTCTCACATGTGATAAATGCACCCGTAAGCTTAGATGCAATCGGGCACCTTGGATGTCACACGGCGAGACGAACTTCAAGGATAGCAGCATAGCTGACTCTGGCCAAGCAGAGCTTCACAATATCGGGAGCGACAGCACAATATTATATTTTGCTAAGTAAAAGAGACGTAAAGCCATAAGGCCATCAGTTTCATAGAAGGATTTGGTTCTACCGTGATGCTGCAGGGAGTACTGTACTACACGCCGCCGCGGGTGTATAGGCCACTGTAATCTATTCTGGCCTCGAGCAGATGGGCCAACACATCGTCGTCACGGCCTCAGCGTATCCACGCCAGCCGTCGTTGACGAGGTTGACGAGTATGCCATATCATGATGAAGTCTTTCTGCCACGAAAGTCGCACTGACCGAGACTGACCCACATCGCCATGGGCACCTAATCAACAGACGGGACTCTCAGGCCTATTTAAATGCATCATGAGTAGGCGGCAACCAAGGCGATGCACACTCTTACCTTGACGAGTCTTCAAGACAGAGCAACGTCGCCGTCAACTGGACCGTAACGCCACCAAAGCTTTCTAGTTCGTTATTGGCTTGCTGGCTGTTTATGTGGTCGCCCAGGATGAAGAATTTCATCTAGCTTTTCAGCTACTTGCTTCTTCAGCAAATCTTTCTCTTCCTGGACGTCTCGCATCTCTGCGTCCCGACGGTTGGCAATTTGCGACTCGTCAGACAGAAGCAGAAGTAGCTTCATGGAGTGGATGATGGATAACAAAGAATGTGCTGCCCGTATCTGTTTTTATGCCGCATTTGATCGCATACGCGCCATATCGAGGAAACAACTCACCATCGACTCCGCTCTACACTCAGCCTGGTAGGCCTCCTGCGCTATTCTGAACTTGTCCTTGTCACCAATCTGACACGGGTTAGTGTCTATAGATCTCATGGCGAATTAGGAACCTACTCACTGAGGCTAGCCCAACAAGGTCAACCATCCCGTCCACTAGCGTATCAATCTCTACATCGACTTTCTTGTTCCACTCCTCCTCTATGCTATCCAGATACTCGTTTGAATTCTGATCGACGAGGGGGACGGTGGGACGCTGTAAGAGGTTCGCTGTGGGTAGAGCGGATGGGCGAGAAACGTCGCTTTGAGGAACAGCATCCGCCATGGCGTAGAAGTCAACGATGAAAACACTTCAATTATACGATGGTGGTTCAAGTGCGGGTCCGAAGCTTGGCCGCGTCTGCCGTGGGCAACCTTATTAGACGCGTTTGTGGCGTGGGATTGCCACACGCGCATTCCTGTTTGACAGGCTGCGCTATCCCCAGAGCCAGCTGCATATACTATATGACCCTCACACGGAATGCGCCTTCAAGCTATCACTCCCCAGCCGCCCCCAGCCTTGCTCAGTGCATTGGCGCAGATTGGAATCAGAACGGACACCGATTTACTCTTCTCTGCGAGTCCTGCAGATATCTTTCGGAAGCTGCCCAGCGAGACTCTTACCCTGCGTGAATTTGATGACTTTGTCGCCCAGGTGGCTCGACAGGCAGCAGCGCCAGCGGTGCAGGCAGACGTACTCTTTGAGCAGGAGAAGCAGCGAGAAGAGAGCGACCTCTTCAGTGAGCCCTCAACAGGTGTGCGGCGACTCGATGAACTCCTCGGAGGGCTGCCGCCGCCTCGCGTAATCGAAGTATCTGGAGACAGAGGGTCTGGCAAATCAGTACGTATGGCGCTTTACATGGCAAGAGGACTCGCATTTAACCTCCGCACTGGCAGTCTCTGGCACTGCAAATCGTCTTGCGGCATCTGTCTTCTGATCATAATGTTGGGGCACTGTGGATTGACACTACGGGAGAGTTCTCCGCTGATGCGATTCCTCCTCTCCTGGCCTCCTACGAAGGTCATGTAAGACGTATCGCTCTCGTAAAGACTTGACGATCACAATTAGTCCCAGGCCTCATCAACTGTACTCGAAAGGCTGCAGGTAGCGCTAGCATTCGACGTAGAAACGGCCTACGACGTGTTGGAGATGCTCAGAACGACCCTAAGTGTGGGTAGTGAATCCCTAGGAGTCTTCGAGACTGCTCTGACAGCAAGCAGAACAGACACACCCAGATGCTCCTCCGGTTGTGCGCTGTGTCGTTGTTGACACTGTCACGGCATTACTCAGCCCATTACTCAGTGCGGTTTCCTCTCAAGGTATTATTGTCTTAGCACCCGTCCGTGTCCACTATTAGTCACGCCTCTATCCCAGGTCATGCTATCATGACAACATTCATGCGTGAACTGCAGAATCTCGCACAAACGTTCTCTCTTACTGTCCTGGTAAGCACCTGCTGCCCAAGTACCCTCCCTACAGCCGTCAGAGGAAAGCATTCCGCAGGTCATCAACTCATCCACGAAATGCACGCCTCGCAACCCAGACTCTGTCTTCGCGACCACCGACAGGAAGCCAGCACTCGGCCCATCGTTTACATTCCTCACTGACACGACGCTCTGGCTAGCGAAGCGTGAGATTGGTGAAGACGGGAACATTGCGCACATCGCTGAGATCTTCCGGTCGAGAATAGGAGTGCGTTTACTGTCAGTCAGACGTCAAATTCTCGGCCCCACTAACGAGGACGTAGCCGTCGCAGACGTGGTGTCTCTTGAAGATTTGCAGAGGCATACTATCTGATGTGTAATTCACGCAAAATACCAGAGGTTTTCCGAGCCTGAATTGGACCCTAGCGACTGAAGGTAGCTTGTCTCGGTTGCAGGTTAGCCAAGATACGTCGTCAGCCAGGGCGACAAGCTAGTGTTACGTCCGGGCCTGAAGTTCGGCGACGTCTTGTCGTCAACGGACGTCAATCTCTAACTGACTGAGAAGTTCAGTTGATACCTTGACATACTCAGCGTCCATGCACTACTCGTACAACAGCACACGTCTCGCCGTGCGTACACTACTACAGGCCATCGAACCTGCAGAGGCACCTACATGAGCTCAGGCTTATGGGTGTCGGAGTGACAACGTACCTATCAGGCATGACGACCGGGGCAATCAAGCTCCACATATATAGGAGCATGCAGACCCAGCTCGACACTACACGGACCCACATGGCGACTTCGGAGCGGCCAATATAGACATCGTCATCACCATCGGGCTCTGTTTTGACGACGTTCCTGTAATGCGATAGGTTAGAGCTCATGAGGATAGGCATAATGCAACCATGGAGCGACGCACCAATCTGTCAGCAGGACAGCAACATACATCGCACCCATGGCGAAGATGACATGGAACCAAGAGTACTTTGGAAACAGTCAAACGTTGTTTTATTGTGCAGTCGCTGCGATCGACGTACATTGTATCGTGTACCGGTCCGCTCGTCGTCGCGGGTTTCGCCGGCAACGTCGTCCTCGTCCTCATCTTCGTCTTCGTCCAGCGCAGACGCAGGAATGGCACTGAGAGAACGTAAGCTGATCCACTCATAGAGATAGCAGGGGTCGTACATACCCTGCTTCTACCGCTGCAAGCAAGGCCTGATACCTAGGAGACTCCGTGCGACCCGGCTGGGTATTTACGACCCCCATCTCCGCATGGCCATCGTCGATCGGTAACTCGATTGCGCCTTTCTTGTTGTTACCGACAAGCGCGCGGCTCTGGGTCGCCGCCCTACTAGTCGAGTATGCGATAGCCAGGAACGTGAACACAGCACCGAGCACGACGGTCGTATTCTTCGCGCCCTCACCGACGCCGCCCTTCCGGAGCGGGTTGCACGTCTCGTGGGCATGATTACCCACGGCGGACGTGATGAGGTAAGTGCAGTACACAGCGACCATGCTCGCCTGTGCGAGGCCGCTGCGGGGATTGTGCTCCTGCACAACGGGATGAACACACATGATCGTGACGACGATGCAGAGCGCGAGGTTGAACGATATGAAGAACCGGTTGAGCGTGCAGCCGCTGTCCGCAAAGAACGCGTAGAGCACGCCCGTAAGCGCGGCCGCGGTGAGGTACATCCCGGCCGTACCTCCGATTAGGATCCACTGCCAGAGGTTTGAATTCGAGTTCTCCCAGTTCTCGAGGCAGGTTTCAGACCACGAATGCGCGAAGTCGACAAGGAGGACGAGGCCGAGCAGAATAAAGATAGTTGCGCCGATGAGAGCAATATAATTGCCCCAGAACATAAAGAAGCCGTTCGGGATGAAGAAGGATGCGACAACGAGGATGAGCCACAAGAGGACCTTGGGACCCCACCAGCCATTCTGGATGGAAGCACGCTTGTCCTTAGTATCCTTCACACCTATAAGTGACGCTCCAAGAATGAAATGCAAGAGAGCGAGAGCAAAGCATATCCGGTGAACCTGCAAGTCAACAGCATCGTTGTCACAGCGGCAACGGGTATCAAGCAGTAGGTACGTACTGCAAGAACGCCATAGCATCTCCCACCATCACAATCCATTTCCAAGTATCCATGACTCCATTTCTCGATGGTTTGGATCGCGAGGGGTGTCTTCATGAGCCATGCGAACATCGAGTTCAAGCAGAAGATAATCTGTACGAAGCAGCTGCTTGCTCAGCAGTCTATAGAAAACCAAGACGAAGGTACGTACAGCAAAGCCAACGCGCGTTGCTATAGAGGAGTTGCAGTTACATGACTTGAAGAACATCGACGCTACATGGCTGGAGTGAGCCTTTAGAATCATACTAAACCGAGCTGACTTACCAGCCGTCGACGTAAAGCAGAAGGCAAGGCCGCCTATACATGAGGTAGCGACGGTCCCCAGAATGCCCGTGAAGGGCAAGGAGAATACGAGACCCATGGTGGGAGTAGGAAGGTAGGTTGCTGTACAGTCGCAAGTTACTCAAGGTCCAGTCAAGATCCAGTTACGGCGCAGACTGCCATTACGTAATGGTCACTGTGCACCAAGAATATAAATGCACGCTCAGTTACCGGGTCGGACCTCTGAAGCTTCTGAAGCTTCAAGCTTCATGATTATGTGGATCTGCACTCTCATGTTCGTACGCACCAGGGAGAAAATCATTGAAGAACCGGTCAACGTCAATGCCAATGGCTTCAAGAAGAAGGTTCCATCTGGTTATGTATTCACAATTGCGTTGCCAAAATCAGAGGTTAAGGAGCGGTTGGATGACTTTCACTGATCAAGGTATGTGTCAAGAGCCTAGAGAGTCGACCACGCAAATCGTTCTGGGCGGGGTTGAGGCGATAGTCGCATGGTAAGCCGTCACGCACAATGAGGGCTTGCACACTGGCCATGGCATTGTCGTTGTGTAGATAGAACTGATCATGAGTAACAGCTCCAGGGCGAGATTGGATGTTTCGTCCGGTCACGCAGAGGTTCACGAGCCATGAACAAAATGATGGCGGGAAATAGTGGGTAACTAGTTGCGATTCGCAGTCGTAACAGACTGCATGACTTACTGAAGGTATTCAAGTTCATAGATATAGGCCTTGCTCAGCTCGATTTATCAATACTATACAAGGACGATAGCTTACACCCAACCACAACATCCCGCGGCCGAAACTCGAATGCTCTTCCCCCTGGCCAGTATTATCTCCTGCCGTCCCTCTTGAAGTATGGGCTGTTCACTGCTGTCCCCTGTATCATATCGAATATCGTCTCCCCGATGCCGAGGTAACGATCCGCTATCGAGCGGAAGGTAGGGTCGGGAAGGAAGCTCTCTGTATCAGGCCTACATAGAAGTACGAAGTGGTTCAGAGCTCGCGCATAATGAAGCAGACAACATCTACTATGTACCTGAATCCTGCTGATCGCCTGACCCCTGCAACAAGGGTCGAGACTAGGACTGCATCCACCGCGTAGTGGAAGAGTCTGCCAAACACCATATTGAAGACGAAACGCGCAAAATACTGGGGGAGGAAGTTTGCAAGAGCAGTGTGGATATTGGGTTAAGAGGCGACGAGGCAGCGATTATGTAGTTGGTCGACGGATGTACAGTCCAGGACAGTGAGAGCGACGAATATGGTCGGCCCGGAGGCCACGAGCCGTGTCGGTAGCCACGTGGAGGAGTCGCACGCGCGGATGACCGGCTGCACTTTGGCTGCACTCCGCTCTTTGAATTTCCTATCTAGTCCACCCAAACCGTCACGGTCACCGCAGAACTGCTTTGCTGTAGGGGGTGTACATTCCCAACTCCTCGCCAATCGGCACGGCCGACTCACTGTGCATGCCAGGTCTAACCGACAGTGGGACCGCTGCCTCCACGTCAAGTCGCTACGGCAGATCTACGGCTCACGACTGTGGGGCCCTCATGTTGAGCACTCATATCATGGTGACTGAGCACTGCAGTGTCGTGCGTATGTATTAATGTTTAAAAGAGACGGTCTGTGTTGACTAGACATCGTGCACCGGCGACTCTACCTATGATCTGGAAGTCGAACCTGTCTGCTCCTGTCGAACATGATCCTACTGGACGTCACGTAACTTGATTCTCGGCCCCGCTCGCGCTTTGCGTCGGCGGCTCGAGACCGTCAGGGGTTCTATTTGGAACCGCTCCATTTGTACTCGACCCCGGCTCCACAGGTATCGTTGGAAGGTCGTTGGGCTTTTGTGTCGGACGGCCTGGGCTGGCTCCAGCCACCTGCTTTCCCATCTACACGGTGCCCATATTGGCACCGGTACAGATTTTGTGCGCCATTGCATTTGGTTTGAACATCACAGTCGCCTGACACAGGAGAGCTCTCATCAAATGCTCGGTCATAATCATGACCCATAGCTGTACAATTGCGAGACCACGACATCCCCTATACGTCCATGGCATTAATACACTGTTATTAGGAGACGCTGCGAGATGTGTGCGGATGTGCGCATATGGAGTTGATAGGACCCCTGCCCTAGCATTCCATCACCCGAGTGGCTGACTCGGGTTCTGGCTAGCCCGACGTGGAAGATCTGTGACGGTCCATGACTGTCTAGTCTGCATCCCGGCGCATCCGTCTCATGCCGCCTCGGACATACGTCAGTCAACCATTTCGGAAGCGACTGAAGGCTGACCCAGGTCCATATAAAATATGTACTTACAGGCTGCTCAGCACAAGCACCAGCAGTCCCGCTTCGTTCCTCGCATCTTTGCCTTACCCGTTCTACACTTCCTGTCCTCGTTCAGCTTTAGCAATGGCAGGCGGCAACCAAGCGGTATCGGTGAATCCGCCGGACGCTCAAGAACACCTCTCAACCAATGGTTCGGATTGGTTATGGACGGTGTTCTCCATCATGGCGTTGAGTACTCTGTTGGCCGCTGTCGCGACCATCATGGTGAGTTCATTCTGGTCAAGGTAGGGTCTGGTCAATACTGAGACCCAGAACAGCGGCCCCGTGGCACACGGCTCTTCCATCAGCTGGCAGTCATAGTCCTCACGACCGCCAGCATTGCCTACTTCTCTATGGCCTCCGACCTTGGTGCGACGCCCATCACAGCCGAGTTCCGGGGCGATGAGACTCGTCAGATCTGGGTATGTCCTATCTTGCGCTTGCCTCCTTCCTTGCCTCACTAGGATCACCTCAGTATGTCCGCTACATCCAGTGGTTCATCACCTTCCCCACCCTCCTACTCGCAATGCTGCTGGCCACTGGCCTGCCGCTGTCCGACATCGTGACCACAATTTTTATGTCCCTTGTCATCGTCGTCAGCGGCCTTGTCGGTGCGCTGGTACATAGCACCTACAAGTGGGGATACTACGTCTTCGGTCTTGTATCTCTATTCTACATCTGGTATGACATATCCCTCCTGAACTTTGCCTTTCGCTTACGTCTCCCTTAGGTACGTCCTCCTCTGGCACGCGCCCACCTCAAGCTTCGCCGCGGGTGGCGTCGTACGTCGGGGCTACTATCTCGGCGCGGGTTACTTCTCCTTTATGCTCATCACCTACCCAATCTGTTGGGCGTGCGCGGAGGGCGGCAACGTCATCACGGTCACCTCCGAGATGATTTGGTATGGCATCCTCGACATCCTCACCGGGCCGGTCTTCCTTGCGTGCTTCCTCTGGGAGCTGCGTGGCGTAGACTACGAGGCGTTCGGCCTGCAGTCCGGCAAATACGTTGATCGCAATGTGGTGGCGACGCGTAGCGAGAAGGTGGCCCCTCCGGCTGTCGCTGCCCCCGCTGCCCCCGCGCCTGCCGTTCTCGCTCCTGCTGCAGAGCCAGCTGCAGCGCCAGCTCCCGAGCAAACTGTTTGAGAATCTCAGACCATTCAACTCCGTCCTGTGACATCTCCTATAATGTACCTCTCCTCTTATGTTACATCTGTCCCCTCTCACCGCTGTACATACTGTAAAGCCTAGTTTAGAAGCCAATCACCTAATCGAATGTAAAGCCAACCAGTCTTCCATCACACTCATCGACGTATGTAGTAGGTCAGCGGTGGCGTCGAGATTTATACATCCATTCAGAGTCCACAACCAGCAGTGGCACGAGCACGTAGCACTAGTCTGCACATCGAATATGGGATAAGTATCGGCAGGGGCAGACGGGAATGTCACTATTTCATATTGTCCCACTGGGGTGCGCCGGGGACCATACCTTGCGACAGAGAGCTCTCTTCCGCACGCTATCTTACACAGCTCAGAGTCGTACACGTCAAACCGCGACTGAGCAATGTGACGGATGGTACATGATAAATGTCGTACCCTTTTGGTTTCTGTGGGCGCAGTGCTGAGCCACTGAGTAGGTACATTCCTCGAAACCCAAATCCAATAGTGATAATAACAATCTGGTTACATGCAATCGTAGCGGAGTAGCCCTCCATAGGAAGAGAGGGTGCGCACTCGGAGGACAAACTTACTATTTCCCTAGTGCGATGGCGAATGTCGCGTTCATTGTACAGTAAGTATGAACTGGTGGCCAAGGCATGGGATAATCTCCTGTAGCTTGCATCAATCGTGCCCCAGCCTTGACCAAAGTGCAGCGTGTCAAATTTGGATGAAATTGCATTGCCAAACAGTGTGGAGCACACCTAAGGTTCGGAAGTCGTGTGGATCACTAACAACGTCCGTGTGGTGTAGACGAGTAATGTATAAGATGCACACCGTATGCACAGGGGCTACAGCGTGGCGAGTCGCCGCCCGCAGCATACCCGGACGGTTGCGTGCCTCGTGCTCGATCCCCGGCATGATGGGTGTGCATGGACACTACCACATTTGGTCGACATCGTTTCTATGAGTTCCAGGCCCGCAACGGCCCTAACATTAAAATATATAGTGTGAACACTACTGCGGCGGAGGACGGGTGGTGTGAAGGAGGTGGAGCCGGAACCTGCAATGCAAAGTTCCCATTTGAATAGACAAGATTACCGTCGGACAACGCAATGAAGCCGCTCCACTACTGGACCGCGGTGTATGGTACGCTTCGGTGGAATACTGCGCTTTGGTAGTTCGCCCGCGTTGAATCTCACGGGTTTTGATCCAACTGCAGGTGGCTTGACTCTTTACCTTGGGAATCAAACGACATCGGGCCGACCGCAGCATACATTCGTGCATCAAGTGACATGGAGACGCGGCGCGCTGAACGATGCTGAATCCTGATGAGTCGGTAGCGGGAACGGAAGTATCAGCCGTGTCCACAAGCTCCGGCGCAGAGCTTGCCACAAAGGCCGCTTCGCTAGGAACGACCACCGGTACGATCGATCTCTGCAAAGTGAGATTAAGTATTGGCCAGCGCAAGCTAAAGCGACGGGGTTCATCACCATCTGGAGGCTCAGAGAAGATAGCTGCAAGCCCGCTATGCCATCCGCGCCGCTAGCAGCCGTCAGGGCAAATTCTGGGCTCCCGTCGTGTCGACATCTTCCCAAGATTCATTGACCAGGTTCCTGCCGAGTTGCGGCACCATCGACATGTGTCAGGGTAGGGTTTGAGCAAGAAATAACATACTCACCTGCATCATGACGACTGCCTGTCATGTCCACATAGCTTGCCCTCCGCCATGCGGTTCAGGTGATCACTATTCCCTCAGGCGATGGAGTGCACATGGCATCCTGAGCGACGAACACCGCTGGATATTTGGCCTTCGTATAGCATTTGCGTCCTTTCGTGTCTGGCAGCTGAGTATGGCGACTCAGTGAGATAGTTCGGGTCGAGTGCTCAGTGACCGCATTCCGACGTGGACGTTGAACATTGAATTATGAATCTGCCGATCTGATCAATATGCAAGGCAGCCGTATTTGGATAGTAGGTTTGTTAGACGCCCATCCAACGCCCGTCGTCAACGCAGACTCGCAGGTTGCCATCTTGGATCTGACTCTCTCGGAGAACCATCTACATACCATCTGCTTTGCACAAGCCTCCCAGAATCAATGTCCATTCATTCCGAGCTGGCATCGTTATCTCTCAGGGAATGCTAACTAAATGAGGATATGTCCGAACTCTCAAGCACCGCGAGGCTTCGACCAACTTATCTCAATGCCAATGCGTGCAGATCAGGCGCGATCAATGCAGCCTCAGGTGCAAGCACCGAACAGATCTGCGGCTCCCTCTACCACATGCGAGACGCAATAAAGCTAGAACGTTTTCACTGTGTCACTCGTTGCGAGTGTCTGGGCAATCAACGGTCCACGAGGTCGTACACGCCGTGTAAGCGATTCACACAGTCTCAAGTCCACCAGCTTGGTCTTATCGGGTACCATAACCATTTTAACGAAGAATTGGACTGCCCACAGAAGATGCAAACTGTCATTTTTCGATTATCTCTCGTTCACAGTCCGCTCTCGGGGTGCTGGAACGGAAGAAGCTGCGTCTAACGGCGCGTAGTGCCTTAATGCACGTCTCACTCACGGTCCTGTCTAAAGTACCGAGGCTTATCATGAAGAAGTGCTTCTGCCGCTCTACTAAGTATGCAAGTCTCTACCGTTGATACGCCGCCAGCTGATGAACTCCGCATGGCCCTCCGTTCTCGCAGAAAGTCGCCCCGAGCTCACCGCTCGATAATCACCCCGCTTGTGCTACACGCGGTCGCGTTCCGCTCAGGAGTCATCCACGCGTCACGGTCGTGTGCTATTGTAGGCCTCTGTACGGAAGCTGCGCACACGAAGCGACTGGGCGACCATGCAGAACGCCGCCCTGGTACTTTAAGGGCACGCGAACAGCGTCCGTTCCCCTCACCCTTCCTCCCCCCGCTGTTTCAGCATGGTTCTCAGCCGGTCTTCGTCTGTAGCCTTCTGGCTTGGCCTGTCTGGTCTCGTGTGTGACCTAACCTTGGTCTCCGCGTACAATAACAGCGCTACAGACAACGTAAGTGCCCAGTATCGTTAGTATTGATACGTGTATGATGCTCATGTATCACTGTTACAGCTCGCTGTGTGAGCACACATAACCCTTTCACAGCTCATCTGAGCTGACACCGTATTAGTTACTGGGGCCAGGACTCCTACGGTGCTGCAGGTGGTAGCAGTTCTGGCTACCAACAGAACCTCTCGTACTACTGCCAGGTATACACTACGCACTTCCTAGAAGATCGAGTGTAACTGACGGTCATTCCAGGATGATGTCATCGATGCCCTCCCCATGGCGTTCCTTAACGTCTTCTTCGGCACAGGCGGGGAGCCATCTCTCGACTTGGCGAACGTTAGTGCTCTGGCAATTCTCTTCTCGGAAGATGGGTGTTAAATTCTCATCCTTTCTCATAGACTTGTAGCACTGCCGATGACCCCGTGTTCGAGGGTACGGAGCTACCAGACTGCAGCTTCCTGGCTTCGGACATCCAGACGTGCCAGAGCGCGGGCAAGATTGTGACCATGAGTTTGGGAGGTGCTACTGGTTCTGCGGGTTTCAGCAATTCGAGTCAGGCACAAGGGTTCGCGCAGACTATCTGGGATCTCTTGCTTGGGGGCTCCAGCAGCATCCGTCCCTTCGGTGATGCAGTCCTCGACGGGTACGTTCTTGTGCAACCATAGAGTCGAAGGTCAACAAAAGAGGCTTATGAATGCTTGTCGCAGAATTGACCTCGACATTGAGGGTGGTTCGTCTGACTACTTTACTGACTTCGTCTCGGAACTCCGTTCTTTGATGGACTCTGGTTCGAAGACGTGAGTTGCCTGCATCGAATGCTTGGATATCGGCCAAAAGCTCACATCCGCGCCCTAGCTATTACCTTACTGCTGCTCCACAATGCCCCTTCCCCGACGCTTACATCGGCAGGTCAGTGCGGAGCAATTGACCGACACTTGCACGAAGTGCTCACTTCCCATGTGTGCAGTGTTATCAACGCCGAGTCATTCGATGCTATCTACGTGCAGTTCTGTGGGTGTCATACGATGGTTCAGTCGCACGAAAGCTCTTCTGATACGTCTTTAGATAACAACTACTGTGAACTGACCAATTATGATGACTCGAACGATTGGGACTATAGCACCTGGTTAGCCTGAACCCCCCATGCTTCGATGACCTACTCACCTCCGATACAGGGACAACTGGGCAAAGAACACTTCTCCGAACCCGGACGTGAAGATCTACATCGGAGCGCCAGCTTCCTCTACGGCGGCTAGCACCGGGTACGTTGACGCTGCCACACTGGGGGCAATTGCCCAAGCGACGCGCGAGCAGTACTCCTCTTTCGGCGGCGTCATGCTCTGGGACGCCTCCCAGGCATATGGTCAGTCAATTCCGTTACAGGGAATAAACGCATGCTAACTTAGCCGGTTGTGTGCAGCCAACGACCGTTATGACGCTGCGATCAAGAGCTACCTCACCGGAAGCTCAGTCACAACCGTCACTGCCAGTAGCACCACAACGGCGACGACGGCGCCCACAACCTCTTCGGCAACGGAGACTAGCACGACTGCCCCTGCTACCACGACCACCGCTCAGGCGGGTGACTGCGCAGGGGTTAGCACGTGGGTTGCCAATGTAGCGGTACGTCCACGCTGAAGATTTGGCCCGCCAGTCTCTGACGCGAGCTTCAAAAATGTAGTACACCGCCGGTGACCAAGTCGTTTACAACGGCGAGCTCTGGACTGCGAACTGGTGGAGCTACGCTGATACCCCCGGAGGTGAGACTGCCCTTGCCGTCTGAACGGAACTGAATGCTAACGAACACGTGTGACATAGGGGCTTCTGGGGATTGGACCGACGATGGTGCCTGCTCGACCACAAACGGCCCGGTCTCGTACCAGAGCAAGGAGGTTCCTTTGACTGCCACCGCAAGGGCTGGCACCGTGCCAAACCTCTCCTTATCCTCAGCCATCGCGGCCAAAACGGCCGACGTTTCTCGGAGAAACTCTCGCTTCTTCCAGTCTTGAGCATTCTCTCACGAAGGCTCCATTACATCGCACACGACGCACTCACGGTATCTATTCTGGAGCCCTTCATTCATCTGTCCTACCCGCATCTTTGTTCTCTGGGGTTTGACATCCCTCTCGCATATCTCCTTAGTCAGAAATCCCGGGGCTTGTACTTGCTGTATCCGCTACATCAAAGCTTGAAGTTGTACCTCTATCTCAGGATGATATGGCAGCTCTCCGTTTAAACGTTCAGCTATGACGTGATTCTCCGCAACGCCTGAATGTCCCACTAAGAGGGCTCATATAACTTGCCGAAACAAAACTCAGAACCACTCGCCATCGAACAAGCACATTCCCTCTCTTATTTATCGAGGATGAATTTCTCGCAAGAACCTGAGCATTCCGATAAACCGCACCTAGTAGGCGCCCAGCCGTGGAACGCCGAATCGGACATTGTAGAGTTGGCCCAGCATTCATTCGCCCCCAACGAACTGGTGTACAACCGGAACCACAGTACGTCATGACATATTCGCGAGTTCGCCGCAGCTAGAGATAGTCTACTCACATACGAAGACAGGTCCGATCCGAGCTTTAAATGCAGTGACCCTCAGCGTTAAGGTCGACGGCCTGATCAAGCATGAGCGGGTGTTTACTCTATGCAACCCAAAAAAGAATTCGTGCGGAGGGAGGTGGTCGCTGCTCTCCAGGTAGGTCTTCTTCCTGATACAGTACTAGCACCGAGAGCTCGGCGCTGAATGAGCGTAGTGCGCAGGCAACCGGCGGAAGACGATGCAAGATCGTGACCACAAGGGCGTCGAAGGACTTCTCTGGAGGGGAGGCACGATCGCGAATTGCAAGTGAGCTGGCGCGGACATGCGTGAGCTTCTCGAGCGGGTGGGTGCACCGACTGCTGCGGATAATCGCATTCAGAGCCTTCACCTGTGCTTCGCGTCCCACGTAGTGCCGTGCCAGCACGATGACTGGTTCGGCGGATCGATCTCGTTGGAAAAAGCGTTGGATGAAGAAGGGGACGCCCTACTGGCGTACGAGATGAGCTTGTTAGAATAAGGTTGGCGCTGGACATGGCGGCTGAGCCGGTAACGCCTGCTTGCATGAAGATGAATGGTCCTCCGCTGTCACCAGATCATGGGTTCCCGTTCCGTGTGGTGGTGCCAGGGTACACGGGCGCAGGCCGGGTGAAGTGGGTCGACCAGATCACTGTAGCCGGGCGAGGGTCGGAGAACTTCTACCAGAAGAAGGACTACAAGGTGCTTCCAGCGAAGGTGTGGCGTCTCACTTCATGGCGCACTGGCAACGAGGATTCGACTGTATGGGCAGGTACAGACGCACGAGATGACGGACAAGGAGGACTAGTGGTCGAGAGTCGCCGCGCTTCAAGCCAATCCGCTGAACTCGGCCATCGCTTCCGTAAAGACTGTACCACCAGGAATGCTTGGTCTCAAAGGTTATGCCGTACGCGGACTCACCGGACAAGTACGTAAAACAGAAGTGAGCACCGACGAGGGTATAACCTGGCAGCCAGCGACGATTACCTATCAGGAGAGCTGTTGGAGCTGGTCGTCATGGGAAGCTATGGTCGACGTGCCGCCGCGTGCTAGAGGTAAAGTCTGGTGTCGAGCAATAGACACGCGGGGAACGACGCAACATCCAGATTGGAACTTGCGAGGAGTAGCATATGCAGCCATCGGGGGAAAGACGGTGAATGTGTAGTTGAGTATCTAGAAGGAGTCGTAACGAAAGACTTGTAGCGTACCTGGCCAGGTTGAGATCCTAAGATGGTCCCTACTGCATAGTAGACGTGCATATCCCGTCGACCTGTCCACCAGACCGAGCTGCTGTAGCTGTGGTAGCACTTCCTCCTGCTACGCCAGTCAAATTCTCCATCTAGGCAGCAATGAGCCCCACGGTACATTTTTCACATAGGTCTTCCATTGTCCTCGTGAGTCAGTTATCTTGACCGAGTTGGGGTGGCCGTCGGAGGGTGTGGACGAGAATGAAGACTGAGAAGACCCGAAATGTGCGTCTCTGGCGCTCCTGCCCACGTTGCATCTGCGAGGCAGGAGGCTCGACGTTTGCTTGCACCGCTCTCCCCGCAATCTCCCATCCCCACTGATAATCGTGTGGCCTACGAAAATACCGAGCAGCCTTCCGAGAGCCACAGATTGGTTCTCGACGCTCATAGCGGCGGCCAGAATAAACCTTACTCGTCGATGACACACTTCGCCGGTGCATGCCTCGTTGCAAACCCCGCCACGGATGAAGATACCGCTCATCGCTGATGAACTCGCTTTGGACTTTGTTCGATTGGATCTTGCCCTCAGTACGATTATCTGACGATCTGGAGGACCGTTACTTGACCGACGACGGTTACTCCGTGGCCTCGACATTCACAGCACCCAGGATACGTGGCCAATACTCGCACGAACTGCGGCGGGACTGGACGAGGGAGCGCGATCGTGAGCGCGAACGAGAGCTGGATCGCGAACGCGCCCGTATCGCCATAGAGGATAGGGAGAAGGAGCGGCAGCGTGCACAGCTTCTCGAACGCGAGAACGCTGCCCTTCAGCAGCGCGTCGCCGCCCTCGAGCGCGACCTTCAGTCTGCCCGCCTGTCCCTGTCGACCTTCTCCGTCCTCTCCTCCCCCATACCACCCGCCATCTCTCTTAACGTGCCACACCGAACATACCGCACGCCTTCCCCTAATCCTGCCGATCTGCGAACATCCTATGATTCCCTGTTGTCGTCATATAAACTAGCGCACCGCGCGCTGCAAGAGCGCACGGAGGAGGTCGCGAGCCTAAAAACCTTCCTCAGCAAGACGGACGAGTGGTCTGGTGCACAACTTCTCCAGGCCTTGCGCGACTTGAATGCGGAGATTGTCCAGCTCGCTGCGTCTGCCGCGGAAGAGTTTGCCCCATCACTAGACCGCCGCGTCGACCTCGTCCGCCAGTCTGACCGCGAGCTCCTCAACAGCGCTATTGGCCCTGCCATGACGAGCCTCCTGGTCTCTCGCGACCACTCCACTGATCCGACGCTCGTGCAGTTCGCTATCCAGGCATGGGAGGTGTTCTGTGCTGGGCGTATCATGAACGCCTTCTGCTTTGGCCTTCCTCCCGACGTCGACCAGTTCCTTGGGACCCTATTCGAGCAGATGAACCGTGCTGGTCAGTGCATGCATGTCCATCTCAGCTTCTTACACTCATGTATGCATGACAGAGCCGCAAGCTACCGCTTCACGCTGGCGCGCCCTCACCTATAACCATTCCCGCCGCTTCCTCCTACAGCGACCCGACGCGCGACCCGGGCCGCCACCTGTCGCCTTGTCCCAATTGAACGAAACCAACCTCCGTGGACTACTCGCCATCCTCGCGCTCTCCGGCTGCACAGACAACCGCGGTGTGCACCGCGACCCGCTACGCGTACGTTTCGGGGCCGCCCTGACGCGGATCGGTGACCGTGCGGAGCATATCGCCGCCGCGGTCAGGGAGGGCGTGCTGAGCAGCGTCTTTGAGGTATCGTGGGTGAACCCTGGCAGCATCGCGAGAAAGGACAAAGACGAGCGATGGTTCGATTGGGCGACAATGGAGAACGTGTACGCTGGTCACGGCTCTGAGCGCAGCAAGGTTCTCTGCACAGTCGAATTCGGCCTTGCATGTATTCGGCACGGTGCATGGCCAGATGGAGACGGACTTGATGCGAGGTCAAAGACGAATGGGAGCGCGTCAACTGGCATCAATGGCAATGGTGCTGCCGCGAACGGTGGGACTGAGGGCATTCTGAGTCGCAGCGTCCTTTTAAAGCCTAAGGTGCTTCTGGAATCGGTGATGGACATACTATGACAGCGTATCTGGTATGTTCTTGATAGCTCTGGGTCGACATGCAACAGCTGAGACACAACTTGTAGTGCAGTCGCGCGGTATTCTATGAACCGCCGCAATGATACCTGGGGAGTACCTTGCTCAGCTCCTTACTGTAATGCAACGCGATCCATGTGCTTGAATACCCTCATGAAGTAGCACCCAGATACCTGCGCGGTGTTCGGCTAAGACCTCTCCCCTCGACCTTCTTGACATCTGATCGCATCTCCCCCCACACCTACTCATCCTCAAAACCGTCACCCTCTGACAGCGTGATGACATATATGGGTTATTTATACTGTGCTTGGATGAACTGCTATCTGCTGTTGTTACACTACATTATCCCTGTATCTAATGTGTACTGTACTGTTGTCATCGCTGAAACAGTTGTACTAGACACGAAGGGCACCCCCATCCACATCTTATACTGGCCAAGGCCCATAAAGTGAGTATACGGAAACTCCTACTCATGAGGCTGCCGGCTTGTATAATACCCACTGGTTGTCGCCTGGCACGCCTGCGTTGATCGGATTGAAGTCTTCGGACTGGGTGCCGCCACTCAAGACGCTGTGCTTGCACTGCAGGACGTGCGCCTCGCCTGCTGCATCCCGCCACATTTCGAACCTCAAGCGGGGAATCCCAAGCGACGTGACGAACACGAGGGTGTTCAGCGTGGGGCAATACGCGAGGAAGAGCCTCGCGATGCATTGCCAGTCAGTGATCCAAAGGTCCTCTGTGCAGACGGACGCAGTGCATCCGGAGGGATAATTCTCCTCCACCCAGGGTAAGTCGAATGTCGTCCCCACTTTGAGCGCGCCGACGGGAATGTTCAATGCGAGATAGCGGAGGTGCTTGAAGGCCGCGAAACACGCTGCGTATTCGCTCATGAGAAGGGCCCATCCCACTGGCTCGTCATAATGTTCTACAAACCGGGACGTGGCACGCCGGTAGATCATCGTCAGCGCAGTTAAAGAGGGAAAGGCCGCTGCGATGGTTGTGAACAGGCCCGGGCAGACGCCGGCCACACCTTGCAGCGCTAACGTCTGCAGGGGTGTGCCCCGCAGGGCGATGAACAAGTCACGCATGACGTCCAGGGGGATGCCGTGTCCGAGCTCGTCCCCGTCTCCGATTTTGAGATGCGTGAGCCTGAGCGCGCCGTCTAGGTTGTTGCACGCCGCTCGGAGCCACCTATGCACACGGGTGAGGTCGTCGTCGGCCCAACAAATGATTGTGAGCCGCTCGGTCGTACGGAGGACGTTCAGACGGGCGAGGTTTTCGGTCTTGAGCGACCCGCGCGTCGTCGGTCCCGTGAACGTAATCGCACGGACGTTAGGGAGTTGGTACAACAGTTCAAATGCAACCACGGAGTGAAAGGACGGGTGAGGGCATAGGACGAAGCTGGCTATGGAGGGGAACTCGACGTGCTCTGTGTCCGTTGATGCGGCGTCGGGGCTGCGAGTGGGAAATTCGCACTGGATCATACGTAGGATGCGGAGCCGGGGCATTGCCGCGATGGCGCGCAGCATGGCCCAGCTGAGTGTCACGCTCTGAAGCCCTAGTATTACCAGGTTGGTTGCGCGAGCTCTGGCCACTACCAGCTCTAGCCTGCTGAGCAGCTCCCCCCGTAGCTCCCGCTGTTCCGCCGCAGTGACCTCTGCTGTAGTAATCAGCCCCGAGGACCTATCCCATGAGTCGCGTATTACGAGTTCGCGTAGCCCTCGACTAAGCAGCATGTACATCAGAATAGCGTCACAGTCATCCAAGAACCTTCGTTGCATCCCGTATACCTGGTTTCTGTAGCTTTGAGACCGATCTGAAAAGTTGTTGATAAGTTTCAGCGACTTGGTGTGTGCATGGCATATCATTTATGTGAGTCTCTCGACGCCGAACGCTAAAGTATCAAGAACGTACCTTGCTTGCGACGTCCCAGAATACACGGCGTAGCACCCGGCAAGTTGCCGCCACTTGATAGCTTTCATTGGAGTGACAAAACTTGACAATGAGCTGGATAACCTCAGGTGGTAGGTCGAGAAGGAACAATTGCTGAAACCTAGGAAAACCGGGGCCTTCGAAGTAGGCTTCGGCTCTATCTATACGTCGTCATAATAGGGCGGTCGACTGTGCGACCACCTCGGACGTACCCGCGGCTTCGAACAGCTCCTCATAAATGATCCCATGCATCTTGTACTTGTCCTGAAACATTTGTTTTGACAAGTGCAGAGGAGTAAAAGGAAGTTCCGCCGACCGCTCCGCCATGGCGACGTGCTGTCTTAACTCGTGGGTGTCTTGAAGGAACGCGGCTAGCTTTCTCCTGTAAGAGAGGTATCGTGACCGACTGCGCCCTCTCAGGTCGAGCCTACCCTGGTTCGACATTTAAATAACGCGCCTGGATTGATCAACCGTAGGCTTTACCTCATGAAACCCTCTAATCGTGTCCAGGAAACGCCTGACACGCCACTCACTGGGACATTGGCTGAGCCAGTCCACGGCCACCCTATATCTTTGCCTACGGTCCAAGCAGTCCTCGTATGCCTCTTTCTTAGCCTCTTCTTCCTCTTCTTGGAATAACTTCACATAGACCAGCGGTATTTGCCATCCTGCCAGTGGCAACTGAGTGGCGCCACGCTACTCATCGACATGATGTACATACCTCTTTTATTCTCTAGGCGTTTGTTTTCCTGCTCAAGGCCTCTTTCATCATCAGAATCCATTGCAGGATACCAGGTCGTGTCGAGAACAGAGATGTCGACTCGGAGCACTGCTAATTGGTAAAGTCACTGGCCACTCACGCGGTGTCGGAGCAGTCGTCTAAGGTAGACTCGGACTGCTGTCCTGCTGCCAGCATCGATAAGCATTGTGAATCAATTCGCTTCCTTCATAATGAACACGGCAGCCACTTACATGGAAGGAGCGTCTACCTTGAAAGGCTTGCGGATTAGATTTGTGGAAGCCGTGCATGGTCAACCTGCAGATCACGAAGAGTTGACCAGGTGGCCGGGTACCGGCCCGGAGACAGGGCTTGCTCCAAACCTAGGCCTCGTCCACCTGACCGCCACCGACGATTGCGGCGAATTCCGACACAAACCACGAATCCGAGATTGGTTCAAGGCAAAGAGGGACGGCCATAGTATATGCTTACTTCGGGCGTTAGCCGATACCCCGCTCGCCTATATGGTCTCATTGGTCTGGTAGGGTCTATAAGTAAAAGTGGTGAGTTTCGACTTTTGTTCCTTGTAGCCATAGTAAACCTCAGTCTCACCCATGAAGTCAGCAGCATCGAACTGCCTTGTCATCGCTATGCAAATCAGAGCAACACAATTATCTTACAGCCGTTTGCATCAAGATTGCGATTGGTGGCACTCGGTGCGTTTCGAAATCGACCCTTGCGTCCGACGTCATGCCAGCATCATCGCATCGCCGCCCTGGAAGCTGCTCAGAGGCGCGTTCTATATACTACTTCATCACTGAGAGAAGTAGTCTGAAACGTACACTTAAAAAGCACCCCAGGTGCCAATTAATCTTTGTGCATGCGCCTGTGATCACAGTGTATGCCAATATTAATGCCATAGCGTTATGTGCGAATCCATTTTCTTACTTCAGTTCTCGGCTGGGTAGGTATCTAGATGTCTCATGTTTATCGAACATGGCATGCAGGGACGCCGCTGCAAGTGCGAGGTGCGACGTCATCGCGTCATCGCCTGAAAGGGAATAGCCGCGTTCAGCGATCGCAGGCCCAGGGGCGGGGTGCGCCACTCGATCAGGCGGGAAGCACGATGGAGTCGGGCATGCGGATGTCATCCAGCAGCCCGACGCCCCACCAGCTATATAGCCCCCTGCATCCGCCTCCCTGCCAGCATATAAGCCCCCACCACCGACATGTCCGCCTCAGACTTACCCGCACCCACCCCGTCCAGCGAACAGAGCATTTACTTTGACGCACCCATCATGCATTTCTTCACCCGCAACAAAGACTCGGACGACAAGGCCACCGACGGGCCCGCGCAGGTCGCGGACGCCAACGTCGCGCCTCAGGATGCTGGCCGGCAGCCGTCAGTCGCGATTGCACCTGACTTAGTCGTGAACCGTTACCACGAGAACCTGGACGAGGATGAACCTGCGCGGCAGCCTGAGGACGACCACAACCCGCTGGGTACCAAGCTCTCTGTTGGCACCAGCACCGACAACCGCGCGAACAGCCCGCCATCTGACTCCGGCTACGGCTCCTCCTCACCCACCGCGACCGCGCGTCCGGAACGCTCTGCCTCTCGCGTATCGCGCACCACCCTCAAGCCCATGCCCGTTGTATGGAAGGACGGACAGTCTCAACCCGACGCTACCGATTATGCCGACACGGACGACGAAGGCGCATATAACAACTCGGGCGCCGATCACCGTGCCCGCCGCGCGACCTCTATGCGCTCGCTGCGCACGTCGGCGAGCAGGCGAGACCGCGATCGTGACGGCTACGACCACGCGAGCATTCGCAGCACGCCCGCCTCGCGTTCCACGGAGCGTCGCCGCCGCGTGAGCCTCAGCGGCGGCAGCTTCGCAGGAGGTGCGGGGACCATCGGCCCGGGTACGACTCCGCGCCCGGACGACACTGCATCGTTCTCAACGAGGGCGAAGAGTGCCGAGGCGGAGCTGACGCCCAAGCAGAAAACTAAGATCGAGAAAGCCTCAGGTACGCACATTCCAGCTTGGGTCCGAGCCCTCTGCTCACCAATTTTATAGCTAAAGAAGGGAGGCGCCTCTCGAAAGTGCTGAAGTCAGAGGCGAAGTCAGAAGCAAAGGCCGTCGACCAGGCGATCCGCGAGCTCGCCGACATACAGAAAATGCAGAAAACCGCGTTGAAGGAGGAGAGCCGTGCAGTCTCGTCACACGCCAAGGCACTGCGCACATTCCACAAAGAGGAGCTGGAGTACCTCGCCGCCCGCGCTCGTTATGAGAAGGCGCAGGCCGAGCTTGCCGCAGTAGAAGACACGAGGGATTCTGCGCGCGAGCACGCTCAGGAGGTGACAGAGATGATGCAGGAGAAGAGCAGGGAAGTCGAGTGGTTACGGTCACAGAAGGCTGCAGATGATGTGAGTCGTTTCGCTCCTCTAGTAGCGCGATAGAATAACTAACCATTGACGGCGTTCATAGCGCGAGCGACAAGCGAAGCTCACCCAGTTGACCGGCAAGGCATGAATAGCATGGTTATGCGACGACGGATCGTTTTTAGTCCGAATTTTACGACAACGATGCCTCAAGTTTCCTGGCATGA
The DNA here is from genome assembly GCA_001632345.1 of Daedalea quercina L-15889. Classification (NCBI taxonomy): domain Eukaryota; kingdom Fungi; phylum Basidiomycota; class Agaricomycetes; order Polyporales; family Fomitopsidaceae; genus Fomitopsis; species Fomitopsis quercina. The sequence continues at coordinate 156,348 of KV429038.1, read as the reverse complement.
TACCCTAATATTTGCGTCATGATATATTATAGTAATATTTCTGGTCTATGTACGAATGCAATCAGATCAACTAGTGCAAACCGTTGCACTCCCATAGCGACAAGCGGACATAAGGAAGATCGTCCCGACGGAGCTTGTCTTTTCGAACCCTCACTGTCAGTTAGTTATAGAGTAACTGTTCATACCCACCTGAGTGGTGTGGCCTGGTGTAGCATGGACTGGTGACTCGGCCGCGCATTCTTCGAGTCTCAGCCACTCGAACTATGTTCACGATACAACCTCGCAATCCTACCGTAGGATCACGCAAACAACTGTCCACCACACACAGAACTCATGATTTACTCTTCGACCCGACGTCTCACCTCGGACACTACTCACATGTCGCGCCAGGCCACTTGCACGACATGTGCCCCCTCTGCGTTACATTTGCCTAATAGAATAGTGTCAATGCAGTGGGGCCCAGGGAAAGTTTCCGCAAGCCGAACGAATAGGGCCGCCCCTACGTACGGCAAGCCCTCTATCGCGAGCGTGAGGAGCGGGGCGGGCGTCCTGCAGCACAGAGACGAGCTAGAAGACCTCGTCCCGTTGAAGGCTAAACTCGAGCTCAAGCCGGAAACGTGTGAGTCGGAGTTGCTGCCCGGGAGTGATTGCGGCTTCAAGTATCCAGGTGAAAAGTTCAGAAACGCTGTCATCGTCGATATGGCTGAAATTCGCTCGCTCCAGGGTGCAGAAAGGGCTGTATAGCGCTCGAAAATCGTCGGTGGGTAGCGTGCAGAGCCCTACCTTGCGGAGGCTCATGATAGTAAGCGAGACGACGCTGGGAACTAGGGCGACTAGTCCGAGCATCTCGTGACCAGGGAGAATTCGCGGACACAAAACGGGATTTGCTACCGTTGGCAGCACTGGCAGAGTCTCCCATGGGGCAAGCTGATCCACAGGGCATTGGCGCACGCTGAGCGTCTATAATCTGCGTAGCTTTGCCATCGTATGGATCGTTTCCTTCGTGATGAGTGACTCCGAAACAGTCCAGATGACACTCGACCAGGTTTGTGGCCGCGGCTATGGTGAATTCATTTTTTTTTCCATATTGGCCCGACGAAGTTGTGTTGGTCCGACTCATCTACGACGCCCGCTGCGAATCCCGCGGTGTAAGCCCAGAGGTTACAGACTCGCATACGCTAAACGCATGCAAGAATGTCCGGTCGCGCAAGGAGGAATCGAAACTGGGCAAGGAGTCTCGCACGAGACTTGTCTTTGAGACAACGAAGATGATGCTTTTCGGCTTCTGTCATCTCATCGAGGGCTTTTTTGAGCAAGGTTGGGTCCGCATATAGCGCGAAGCGCCGTCCCTGCGTGAGGGCGCGATCAAGACATTGTTACAGTCTGAAGAGCCGGATTACCTTGTATTCAAAAGAGAACAACAAGGCACGAAATGCGCGACATGTGTGGTCAAGAGCGTGAGCGTCGACTAGGTGAGCAAGCTCAGCGATGCGTAGAGGCAGTTCCGGGAGTAGGTCCTCACGATATAATGTCTGAAATTTAGAATTTGAGCCACTATCATAAAGCACGTGCATCGTTACTGCGCATAAGCAGGTCCACTCGTGAGCACTAGCTGCTGAAAGGGCACATGATAGTCAACTCACCAGGAATGGTGACGGCCAGGTTGACATACCCTAGCTTGTACTTGCTTTGAAATCGTCGAAGACAGACATTGGCGAAAGAAAGAACGAAGACCATGATACTGCGTCACACAACATCACCGGCGGTCCCGTCGCTGTATGTTTATGCAGCTTCGCTACTTCAGCGAGAAATTGATCCATCCGTCTCGTCAGCGTACGGAGCCGTTTCTCGCTTCGTCCCGCAAGATCCAAGTAGCCCTGCGTGCGGTACCAGTCATGGACGCGATAATCAGCAGGACGCCTCGAAGCCTGAAGGAAGGATAACACACGTTGTAGAACCTGAGGATAGTCATTGACAGTCGGCGAATGCGCAGCATTCCTCGGATGTCATTAGAATCCCTCTACGGGACCGCAGTGCCCCTCAACTTCGCCTCCATTATTCGCAAGACGTAGACGCGCCGTGTCATCCACTCTAGACCTTCAAAGTACATCAGGAAAATCATGGGTGTTTCGGCTGTTCAGGTGGACACAGGTCGTTTTGCGGAATGAGCTCAGATTAGTCTTCTTTGATCGCAGGGCTGCAACGCTATGACTCACAAAGCACGCCGTTTGCTATGTCCATTTCCTCTTCCTCCAGCATACGTTCATGCTCTGAGTCTATGTCACCAGGTGTAGAACTGTAAAGTGATAGCAGCTCATATGTCCATGGCAGGTCGCACAGCGCGTCGCCAGCGCATGTTTCACGCGCCGTGACCCAAGCCTGAGGTCGATGAAGCGCTTGCGGTCTGTGTAGTGTACTTAGACGCGTATAATCAATACGACCAGTCAAAAACAACGTACATGTGTGTACAGTATACATGACTGACACCAATCCCGGAGAAGGGCAACTATAGAAACAGGAGAAGGGCTCGTGCGCGACCCGGACGGCTCGACATATCATTAGCATCACCACCTTTACATCCCACCAGCGAGGTTTTGATGACCAACTGTGCCTCAGCGATCCACGGCAGTATTACAAAGGGCAACAGCCCTGATGCTAGTAGTCCGATCCTGCGTCATAAGTTACCTGGAAAGGCAGACCCGCCTACAGTGCCAGTATGTAGACCACATGCAAATGACCTGCTTACGCCTCAGTAAAGGCGCCTTGAACTTGCCGCTCTTCATCCACAAGGATATCACGTCGCCCTGGATATAATGCCGACACCACCTCGCGTTCAAGCCACCGCGCTTCTGAAGGTGAGCTTGGGTCCGTAACGGACAAAGGCGTGAGCGTGTACTCGATAGACAGAGCCGAGAGTACGCCGCCATATGCGTGCGAGATTCCTGGAGAAAGCATTAAATCGCAAAAAGGGGAAACTTAGGATGAGTAGCTCACCTGTATCAATGATGATGATCTTCCCACTGCACCTCGAGGTAATGTGCTGGACATCGCAGTTAGCAGACTTCCGAGAACGACTTAACATGCGTATTACCTCGAAGTCGGGTGTATGACCCATTACCATCCTACGTGTGCCAGTCCTCCTCAGGACATCGTCTACCTGGCTGCACACATTCTGCTCTGAGTCCAATGCCCAGCCGCGGTACCACAACGGTCCGTTTCCCCCGTACAGTTCTCTCTCCGCTTCCGTAGCATCAGACGGGAGGCCCGAGTACGGATTCGGCGGGGATGGTGGCGCAGGAGGATGTGAGTAGATCTTCCGGAGAAGACTCGCGCCGAGGTCGTTGATGCGCGACGGGAAGGGGGTCAAGTCATGATAGGTGGCCGACAAGCCTCCATGCACGAAGGACAGGGCGGCGTGGGAGAGAGCGTCGTTGGACGTGGAAGAAATGTAGTCGGTGTTGGGCGGGCCGAGGGAGGGGTGGAGAGGTAGGCGGGATGTTATGGTGTAATTTGCTGTCCAAGACTTGCCGATGCGACCACTCGAGAGCATTCGTTGACGCGCGGCGACGCCGCCGAAGGTAGCTATTTCGGAGGACCGCACATACCTATCGTACTCATTGTTAGAGACGCGCAGTGTGGTGGTGAGTGACGTGCTCACCTCCAGTCACCTGTACATAGGCCGTGAGTTTCCGTACGGTCTCGGAGCGGAGGATATACCTACCAATGGCATTCATCCATTCATGGTTGCCTAGGTGCGAAAGGACAGTCCCATCAACTTCATGCGCCTGCTCGCGCAGCTTGTCCATCCATGCATACAGTTTGATGGTGTCATCACCTCTGCAATTGGGCGCATGTTTTGAGTGCCGAGCTAGCATGTATATGCGCACATTCAGACTTAGGCACTAACCGGTCGATAATGTCCCCCGTCTGTACGAAGAAGTCTACCTCTCCTGACCAGTCGCCATTCGCGTCAACTACTCCCGCCATTTGTAGGACCGTCTGCGCGTTTGGCATGTCGCCGTGGAGGTCGCCCACCGCGACAATACGCCTCGTGAATGGACGTAATCCATGAGCTTGCTCGTATGCTATTGATTGACTATGTCCTGCATTGCTCCCAAGGCTCACATGATGGCCAAGTGGCCACGGGATTGAATACTTCGCAGCGGACTTGATGAGATGGATTGGCGGAGGGAAGACCAAGAAGAGAGCGATTATTGGTGTAACCACAGTGATCCAGACAATTGGTCGCGGCAATGGCATATCAACGTTCCGTACGAGACCTAGGCAGAGCTGCAGACGGCAACGAGGCTGGCAGCCTTGTGCATGAACATCGACTCGGAATGGTTGAGACAAGGAGGTCGCCTGAACACTGCCAGAACAGCGAATTCGGGATATTAAGTAGTAAATATCTAATATTTGAAGCTGAACCAATGAAGGTTCCGGGCCGCCGCTCGCGTTCGAAGAGCTTGCTTCTGCCCATCACTCATACAAGTCGCCTAACGCGCTCCCGCTTGCATCTGCTCGATTCGACCAGAGCCATACGTCGGCCAAGGTGAGTGAACTAGGTATTTTACATGTCCCACGTCCCTCACTGTCACTCAAAATAGAATCCGGATGGACTTGACAAGGTCGCCCGTCCAGACACGATCGCGTACGCGTAGGGGAAACCGCCCGCCTGCAGATTCGGATCTCGCGAACTCGCTTACTCACTCGAAGGACACTCGCGGAGGTTCTAAACCAAAGACAACGGCCCTCGCGCAGCAGGATATGAACATCCTTCAGCACACATCCCGATTGCGCCGTGCAGCAAATGGTGAAGTGGAATGTGGCTTTCAGAGCCAAGTTGACGCGAAGGTCGAGCATACTACCCGAGCTCACAGCAGCCAACTGTGTTACGTCCTCGTCCCACCTCTGCGTGATGTCTATCCAAAAGCTGCGCCTACCATCAGTAACCAGCCGCTATGTGCAAGTGTGACAGCTGAGGAACCAGAGATAGTGTGAGTCCTCTAGTTGACACTAACTGACATGACGTGTAACATACTCGCTAGCGACCCACCGAGGCACGCCGATCCCTTGCCAGTAGACAAAGGTCTCGCGGGATATCAGCAGGCGCGAACCTCCGCTGCGGCGAAACCGCCGAACCGCGACTCAAAAAAGCAGTGGAAGAAATCCAGGTGATCCAGCGTGTCAAGGCACCCACCGCTTGAACATGTACCCACAGCTCGACTCGAAACTACTCGGTCTGCTCCTGGCTCTCCAATTGTTCCTCAAGGCATCTTGCTCACTCGTGCTTGTGATGGCACCTCGTCCATGCCCCCCAAAAGTGTACACTTCACACCACCTTCCTCGGCTGTGTCTGGCTCAACTGAGCCCTTGAACCTCGCTCCTGCGACCTCTGGGGACCCTGAGGTTTCTGTACCTGCCCAAGATCTTGTACCCCCTGAAGTCTCTCTGCTTGTTCAGGACACACTGCCCGCTAAGGTTCTTGTACCCGCTAGGGCACCTGTGCTTGTTGGCATCTCTCAGAAACAGTGTCCCATGATCTGTCTGTTTGGGCTTGGTACGAGGTATAATCCTGTGTTTCCTTTGTGCTCTTCTCGTAGTAATATGGTTGGCCGCTACCAAAGGGTTTGGCGATTTGTAGTTTATAGACGAGCAAACCAAAATCAGACATACGAGATTATATGATGCGCCCGTAAACCTCTGTGATAGTGCTGAAACAGGTTAGGCCATTATCCAACCCAAACTTCTTACTGACATCTCAGATTTTATTCAAGAAGACAGTCAAATTCCAATCATACAACTATGGTACATGCTAAGAAGTATACATCAGATCTTTGCTTGGACAGTATGCTGATCAGGGAAGCCGCTTTCCACCGGACAAGACAAGCCACTCAATCACAGCAGCTTCGCAATCTCAGCATCAATGGCATCGGGCGTAGTGGTCGATGCCCAGCGCCCGACAACCTTTCCCTCCTTGTCCACAAGGAATTTCTCAAAGTTCCACTATACCATTAATGCTCGTCAGCTCCTCATGTCTTTATAACCGGAGCAACGAGGGCGATGCACCTTGATTCTGGTCATGCCCAGCAGCCCGGCCTTCTGGCCCTTGAGCCACTTGAACACCTCGTTGGTATTGTCGCCGTTCACGTCGGACTTCTTCATGAGCGGGAATGTTACGCCGTGGTTCAGCGTGCAAAACTCAGCGATCTTCTCATCGCTCCCTGGCTCCTGACCACCGAACTAATGACTCGCTTCATTCTAGGACCATTCATCGAGGCGCGCGACAGTGCTCACCTGGTTACAGGGGAAGCCAAGGAGGACGAAGTCCTTGTCCTTGTACTTGTCCCAGAGAGTCTGGAGACCTGCGATGGATACCATGCCATGGTTACTTGATATAACAATCATCGCATGAAAGGGCAGGATTCACCCTTGTACTGTGGTGTAAAACCGCTATTCAATGTATATCAGTCTTACGGATCGAGAGGAGCGCAACTGAACCTACCACTTCGAAGCGGTGTTCACGATCAGCACTACTTTGCCCTTGAGCTCAGCAAAGTCGTACGTCTTTCCACCGGGAAGCTCCGCCTTGAGGTCGTAGAAGGAAGTCATACTTGTGAGGGTACTAGATTCTGCTCGTGAGTAGACACGATTTGTTGCGATGCCTCGTGGTTTGCGACAGTGTAGTACACTCGGTACCGCCCCAGAGAACAGAAATGAGTGATGTCGCAGCGAGGACTGTGAGCTGCCGCTGGATGGGTAGTAGCTCGATGTAAGCCGTCCTCGAAGTAGCCGAAGACCACGGAAGTGTGAGGTGCGCGTCGTAAGCATCTCAGGAAGTACAGTACATGCACACTGGTGATGCCTGAGCATGTGCCGGGCGTCATAGCGACCGAACTCGACTGTCGTCGTGCACAACTTCGAGTTGCTCTCGACCTGAAAGCTCAGTTATCAGCGACTTGTTATTGAGGTTCATGTGCATGATCCGGCCAGTGGGATGCGTAATTATGCGAGGAACAGACGGATGCCAAATCGCAAATCTAGACAAACGAAGTTTCTTGATCTACGTCGCTCCGCGAACTCTGGAGCGCTGGTGCCGCTGACCGGTACCGGGTATGTATCGCACGCTGGCACTCGGCGACTGAAGGCGTTCTGGGTCAAGTCAATGAGAAAGCCTTGTTAAAAGTCTCCATATGTATAGCTGTTATGTACTTGTCCATCATCAGTCTATGTACGAAGCTATATCCTCAATCTGCTCAGTGCTCGACAGTTAATATCGCGACATGAATTTCAGAAGGCGAGCAAGCTCAGCGTCGAAAGACCGTCCTTCACGATGCCCCGGAAGCCTTTGCGAAGGCGACGGCGCCGAGGACGCGATAGTTCCACTTGCAACCACTTGATGAGCTGGCCATATATCTTTGGCTTGCGGGAGAGGACCGTATGGAATGCATGGGTCCCCAGCCTGTCCGGCAATCACTGTCAATCGTATGGGTGATTGAGCAGTAGGGTGATGGCATACCAAATAACTTGTTCCTGCTGTACGTCACATCGTCCACCGCAGGTCTTGGCAACCCTATTTGAAGACTTGTTTCGCATTGTTGCGAAAGTGTACCGGATCATTTGCTGTATCGTACCTGCAGCGGCCATGCCGATTTAGCCTCAACCGTAGCTTTGCCTCGGATCACGTACTGCGGAGGAATGTGGCAGTCTTCTTGACGTCGAGACCCCATTGACGGAGATAATGGTGCATCTTCATGGCTGACAGTAGGAAATTCTGATAGATGTTCAGGTAGATCGTGTGTCGGGAGTTCAGCCCCACATCGGTGAAGAGGATGTGGCTTTTCGCCTTGGTTAGTCTGCGCGAGGATGAGTGGCTCAAGCCAACAGTATCTAAGGACAGACAACGCACTGCATCATCTTGTGGACAAAGGTTACCCCAGGGCGTCGGCCGCGTTCTACCGTCAGCGAGTCTTGAAGATCTGGAGAGTGTGACTCATGAGTGATACCGTGTCGCTGTAGTTCAAGCAGATACCCACAGGTCTCGTGGTATCGCGTGTAGTCTGCTGAGACGGACAAGTCGATCATGTTAATCATATAGCCACACCAAGGAAAGGCTGCATGGGCATAAGCAAGGGAGTGACACCATGGACTAACGGGACATTTACTCTTTTGTTGAGGATCGGTGACATTCATTTCAGGGTCGTACTCGAAATTTGTCAATGTCTTCTCTTTCGAGATGAAACAGCCATACTCCGGATGACCTGATGACGGGGTTCCAATAAAAAACTGACTTGGGCGGCGACCTCAAATCGTATAACTGAGACCTACCCTCGATCATCATGCCCAAGAAACGCTTCGCTCGACCTAGATCGGTGGTGACGAAGAGGTAGTCATCAATCAGTCTGAACAGGAGCTGGGGGCCCGAATGTTGAGCATCTGCAGGCAACAATGGCAAGTGCACTTACGCTGTGAATGTCGTCCGTAAACTTGAAGTTTCTTCGTTCTAAGTCGCCGTAGAAGAACGAACACAGGAGAGCAGACAACACGGAACCCTGGGGAATACCAACCATCTGTCGATAGTAGTTATCCCCGATCTAGCACACGGTGAGAGATCATTCATTACAGTCGGACAGTGATCGACTTCGCTTTACCTTAACTATGTTCTCCGTTATGTGTTCTTCTAGGAGCGCCATGACATCTTGCTTCTGCGCGAAGGGGTAGACCACCTATCACGGGCCGTCCAATTCACCACACAAATACGATGAGTTGCCGAAGCACCAACCTGGTCAACGAAGATAGTGTGTCGGAGTGTTGCTGCCAGCTTCGTCGCAGAGTCGAGGAAGTGAGGGTGATCATCTATGACGGGCGGGGTGTCACAACATCCGTCTCTCCGAGACGTCAACGGTACGCACCATCTGGTTGCGCTTTCTTGGCATACTTGCGTCGCACCCTCGAGCTGATACAATTCACTTGACCATATCGTTGGACAACGTAGCTATCCTTTCAAAATACCCTCAGCTTCGAGCGCACAACCGGGAAAAATTAAATTGCTCGACCCACCTCTGAGACTGCGTCTTTGATTATCTCTAACAACTTGGATTGTTCAATAGTGTCGAAACAGGCCTGGACGTCGACCTTGACGAAGTAGAGCTTGGGGCTATATAACACAGAGCATGCGTTCAATGAGAGACTCAGAGTGGAAGAGGTAGATGCCTGACAGCTTGCCGTCACTACTATGCTCGAGCAGACGGCTTTTGAAAGCCTTCAGTTTAGTATAAACTTCGTTGGATCCGAAGACCGACGCTCCCAGTAACCTGGGTTGGTTCTCCTGATGAATGGTGCTCCTGTCAACCGGAGTCGACCTGTGCAACAGCGACGGGGACTACCTTCTCATAAGTCAGAATTTGAAAGGCTGCCTGCAGAATCTGATTGATGGAGGGCTGGGGCCGATTTATGCCGGCCTACAAGAACAGGGTCTTCGATGAGCTATTCGCCATCAATTCTACACATGGGATGCTGACCTTGTTGGAGACCTTGCGTCTGCGCAGATTCACGATGGGGCGTACGCCGGTCTCCTTTGGCAACAGTCTCACGAACGAGAACCCAAGCTTTCGTTGCCTTAGGATTTCTTCCGCTTCACGCTGAAGGGAGGACGCCGTCAAGACATGGCCAGTGCCGCTGAGAACCAGAGACTAACCTGTGCTATCCTCTGGAACGTCTCAGAACTCAGTTTCTCGACGAGTGGGGTGCACAGAGCGGTCCAATCATCCTGCCTGAAATAGAGCACCCGCCTGCGGAATGCGGAAGATTCCGTGACGTAGAAAGTCGTCTGGGAGCAATGAGTCAGTTCGTCTGAGTTGAAAATAAAGCAGCGTCGTATCTGACCCTGAGAAGAGGAATGAGGAATGAGTCGAAGTACCAGAACAAGAACTCTTCAAGCAGCTCGCGCCGCTTGATCGCGTCCGTGTGTGTAACCCGCGGTTGTGCACGATCTGGAGCGAGCCAATCACATTCTGTAATACTGAAGCCATGCAAAATATTGTGCAATGTCGTCGTCTCGTAACGCCTAGAAGTGATGAACGATTTGACGTCTGGGGTTATTGTCAGTACCGCCGATACAGCATTGCAGTTTGTTACTGACGCTCATTGATCAGTCTGCGGTTCTTCCTGCAGCCCCATATGACCCTTGGGATGATAGCATCCGTCACTAACATGACATAGCGATAGACCTCAATTCGTAACCGTGAGCGTTCTGAATAACCGCCCACAATCTTAGTCCTACCTCGGCGAAGCTGCACGCGAACTCGGCAAATCGAGGCTTGTACCTATAATGTTTCCGTGCTTGAGACGGCCCAAGGGGGATAACCGGACGTCCTGCAGAATCTGTTGACACGTTGACTATTCCGAGGGATGGCTGTGATTGGAGTTGTATCGACTGCTCTGACATCATTTCCTACACGCATTCAGGTAGTGAGAATACCACGTCAACATGCAGACAAGCGGGAAAGACGTACCAGGATGACGCTACTATCCAGAGTCGTTTTGTCGTCCGTCTTGATCTAGGCCAAGATTAGAAGTGCGGTCGGGTGAAATACGAGGGTTTACCTTTGAAGGGCACACCAGTTCGAGGAGTGACTTATATTTGCACTTCCGATGTTTCCACAGCATCTTATCAAGGACGTGGAGGATGGGCTTCACTCTGTTCGGAGTCTTCTGAGGCCCGGCCCTCTTGAGCGCACCCTCAATGCATGTCTTATACCTTGTAGGGATGCTTAACGAACCTTTATTTCGCTCTCTCTGTCCAGATAGTCGAGTGACTTGTGCGATTGGACGGTAGCTCGTTCATGCTCGACGAACGGGTGAGACAGGCGGTGTTGGCGCGGAAACACATATTTCGCAAGATGTCGCACTTGTGCCGCCAGCTCTTTCTGGTCGGGATCGCTTTTGGCATTTGCAGGAAGGCTATGATGGGTTTGGTAGGATGGGTAGATTACATTCAAGATATCTAGATTACGGTGAGATGAGTGCACAAGAAGAATTAAAATCGGTCTGCTTACGCTTAGGAGGCAAGCCGATGACGATTATGCTCTTTTGTGGTACGAGATATGGCCAGGAGTAGAAGAGGCGGGATCGTGGGATTAGGACATCGGCCGCGGTTCGTCTAAGAGAACATGAGCGTCCATTTACACTTCACAGGAATACGCATGCACTTGGCCGGCGGAGCCTTGGAAGCCTTTACAACTGATGCAGTAGAGTCTGTTCTGACGATAGAGTCACTCTTCAGGCGCTTTCGGTATCTCTCTTCTTGCGGAGAATCGACAGCTTTGCGTTTCAGGCCACTCGACTTCGCTTCCTCGCAGAGAGGCAAGTTCTGTAGTCCGTGAAGCCCCGAGACGAAGGGTGGGGGCTTCAGATGAATGATGGGTTCACCCGTAACTTGACATAGACATTCATTCGGAAGCGGGATGAAAGCTGAAGTCTCCGTCAACAAGTAAAACATGGCGTCTTCGCCGATTCTAAGTCAGGTAACAAGAAGAGCTGAGGTATGTACCAGTTTCGCGTGCAGTTGTGGTACATACCTCTCGAACAGTGTACGCCACTCAGTCGCCTGAAGGGCGGTCACCACAGTGTTGAGGAAGTAGTTAACCAGCGGTACGCGCGTGCCGCTGCGTCCAACCTCCCCATGATGCCTGGCCTTCGACAGCTCAGTTTATCGCAGTTCGTTGTATTTTTGCCTTTTACGCACCGAACGGTACCCCACGGCTATGACGTTCGTCGAGCGGCCCTTGCCTTTGCTCACGAGCCGTTCTTGTGCCTTGTCAATGATCTGTTGGAGACTGTTGAGCGTTACCAGTTCCCGATGCGACCGCTGATGTCCCACCTCATGAAGATGAACCATGGGTGGTTCCGCGCTGAAGCGCCTATGGATGGCCTGACGTACATCTGTCGCCACGTAGGATCCGCGCAGGAGGGTCGTGAAGCTGGGAGGATCATCTAGTCGAAGAAGAGAGGCGCCAATAGGGAAGTCTATGCGGTCATTCAGATATTGATGTAAAGTTTTCACCACTGGATAGTACCCTTGGAGAATGGACAGCGTAATGGCCATCGAGTGCGAGGAGGCCACAGAGTTGTCTCAACGGGAGTCCGAGTTGGTGGACGCGCGCTCCGAGTCCTGTCGCCGCGTCGGCGGCTGTCGCGTCCGCACACGGCCACGTGCCCGTGACCTGCCACAGACAAACGCGTCTAATAAGTTATCGAAAGGACGATCACCTCGTGTAGGCTGAAGCCCTAATACGCAGCTCGGCTCCTGAAAATTTGCAAGTTCATACAAACTGAGATAGATGCTTGTAGGGAATCCCGGACAGGGGTGACCAAACAGGATATGCATCAAAACATATAATACATCAATGCAACGAAAGCTATGGTCACGAGCAGAGAACAGGTTTGTTACAGTGGGAGATATATGCTACTAGCCGATGTGAGCACGGCTTGGACCTAATAGACAACATTGAGATTATTCATCAGACTCCACCGCAAGACTCTTTTCTTTGTTCAGAAAGCCTGAATGCATGTCTGTCAGTTGACGCGACGCAGGGCGACCAATGTCCTCTACCTTTGAACTTCTGATTGTGGGCCTTTTCCCGTTCCTTGTCCATCGCCCGCAATCGCGCAAGCTCCGCATTGATTGCAGGCGCATCTTTTGAAGATCGGGGCTTTCAGTTTAGTTACTCCACTTCAGGGAGCTCATATGCTGCGCACCTGCTTCGTTCTTCTTGAGCAAGTCCTCAAGGATCTTCTCCGCCTTCTCGAAGTACCCCGTCTCACCAAGAGCCTTTGCTTTTCGGAAGAGAGCCTTGTAATTCGCCTCATTGGTTGCTAGAGCCTGCATCATATGACTTAGTAGCCCTTCGCCGTAGGTCGTACGAATGCTCTTACCTTGTCAGCGGTCTCTATGGCTCGTTTCCAGTTGCCTTGCTTCAGGTGGCAAGCAGACATGTTGGAGTAGATCTTCTCCATGATCTCATCCGCCTAATTGCAATGCCATCAGCATGCTCGATACTAAAGCTGCACGCGCCAGAGTGAACGCCACTTGCCTCCGTCTTCTGTTTTTGGGGTGCAGTCCCATCAATCGGAGACGCCGTGGCTGCCGCAATGGGAGAAAGTGCGTTCCTATATCATCACAGCTGATCAGTAATTCTTGGAAGAACCCATGACTTGGACTTGCTCACTTGTCTATTCCTTTCAAGTATAACAGCGACTGGAGTAACAGCTCACTTGGTCAGAGAATGCCGACGCTACAATGCGTGGAGACTACCTCGTGGTATGATCTAAGTGCTGAGCATGAGGACAAACATATTCAGAAATCGAATGAGGACGCTTGCATGATGTAGAGGTGTGCGCACCGCTCTTCAGGTCCCCTGTCTTGAACGCCTGGTCGCCAGCATCCTTCTTCTCCTTGGCGATTTCAAGCTTCTTCAAAACGTCAGGACTAGGTTGCTGAGCTTCTTCACCAGCATCAATTACAGCCATCTCAAAATGATAGGTCCTCGGACGCGACGGGAAGTATGGCTCAAGAACAAAGTGGGTATGGTATGTCTGTGGGCAGTGGTATAGGCTGGTACGGCGCGTGCTCCGCTTGCCCGATCGCTCAGGTACTCAAGTTGATTCCCACGATCAGAAAGTTACTTGGTACCCTTTATACGAGGCCTTAAATACATTCGCTTGTCACCAGTCCTGGTTACTCGGTCTAGTCCAGCACGCCTCTCCTCCTCATTCCACCAGAACTCACCGGAGTATCATTCATGACACTTTTCACCTGCGTGCTCGGTGGCATGGCCTTCGGGTTCACCGCGCGCGTTGGCCAGCTGGCCATCCAGAAGCGGAACATCTACGACAGTACGTCGCGCCTTTGCCATCCATCCCGTGCCGGCCTGGAACTCTCTGACAACTGTCTCCAGACCTCGCTGGACACGCCGCTTCAACAGCCCTTTTTGGATATGCAGGATACTGGGCGTACAAATGGGACCAACGGGCCGCAGTCCTCCTCGCCGAGAAGCGAGCGCAGATTGCTGAACGGAGAGAGGCCCGAGCTGCTGCTGCCGCAGAGTCATGAGGGTATACAAAGGCTCATGGTCTGTCATCGCACTCTCGTTGCTCTTAAAACCGCTTGCTTATCTATGTCGTAGTAATCGAGGGGTCGGGTTCAACTATCCTCTGTAAACCTAATACAATGAGGGGACGCATACGGTCGCGCGACTTCCGGACAGTGCGTAGCGACGGTCAACAGTACGAATGTCCACCGCATTATCCTGCACCTCTTGGGTGCAATACAATTTTTTGCAAGTGCTTCAATTGCGACTATCGACTCGGCGGTGTAAGTGCGCGTGACAACTCACGACATTCATATGAGACTAGACATCTTCATGAGTTCATGAATATCTGGAAACCCAATTTTGTTCTTTCTGTGATATCATGGAAGTCCAAATGAATCACTATACGAAACTATACCTCGCACTGGGTGTGAAACCTGTGGATGTCAAGAATGTTTGCGCGTGTCAGGCGGACGACGCCAACATATTCAAGATGGTGAGCATACTACTGTATGTTAGGGTTTGCTGATTGGCATCGTTGTACGTACTTTCCCGCTGCATGTACTGCGCATGGCTCTGCTGACTACTAGGACGCTGCCAAGCGCGAGGACTCTTATATTCTTTGGGCCGATGGCTGTTAGGTGGATTTGATAAGTGGGTGCATTAGCTGCCGATTCGTCCTCATGTATGCAGTCGAGGAACATTACGCAGACGCGCGGTACGAGTTCATTTCACCCATCTCATACAACCAGTCAATTCAAGCAGCGGTATTTGTAGGCTCGTTACAAAAGTGAGCATTTATGTGCCCTGAACCCCGTGAGAACAGTCTCAATTGTAGTACATCCATGCAGATAGTCCGAGAACTGTCGTGTAGGCCGTGAGTAACGTACGTTAGCGTCGGTCATGGACTGCGCTGTCGTAATTACAGTCGTCACATGGTACGTAGCACACCCTGCACTGTGTAATGGCGGTATTCTGACACTTGTCTCTCTGATAAGGACCTCGCTGCCTTGAGATCAACAGGGAATAATTGTCACTTTCGAGCGATCCCAGCCAGCTCCTGGAAGATGCTCGGCCAGTCAGCCGGCGCGCCCGCACAGTAGAGACGCGCGAGCGTCTGACACAGAACTTCCTCGCCGACCTCGCCTCTACGCATGCTGCCAACCTGCACGGACCCTTCCTGAACAGCACCGTGTATCTTGATCAACGGCAAGATCGTGGTATGCGGACCCAATTCGAGCCAGATGCCCTCGGATGCGAGTTCGGCATCACGCGCGACGAGGCTATCGATGCTCTGCTGGAAGAGCACTGGGCGCCGGGCGTGGTGCGCGAAGTATTCGGACGTGACTACGGACGCGTCGCCGGCCTCCACGACGACGCCGTTCACGGCTGACACGACTGGGGTGACTGGCAGGGAGAGCGTCACGGCCTTACCCAGGTTGAGCAGCTCGTCGAGGATCGGGTTCATGCACGACGTGTGGAACGCGTATGGGACGGCTACCCTGCGGCACCACCACCTCTTTTCCTGGCAGATCTTCTCCATGAGCATGATTTGTTCCAAGTCGCCGCCGACGATGGCGTTCGTGTCGCTGACCGTGCCGTTAACGTAAGTCCACCGAGTCAGACGGCAGCTCACCAGTTGTAGCACACCATAGAGAGTCCATCGAATCCGCGGATCATGTCTTCGACCACGCGGCGGTCAGCCGTGATGACGAGCATCCCCGACGAGTCTCGCGCGCAGCGCTCCCTCGCCATTCTCGCTCTCTGCCAGACCAGCTTGAGGCCATCCTCCAGACTGAGAACGCCTGACCAGACAAGTGCAGTATATTCTCCAAGGCTTGTAAGTTGTCAGTCTAGCCCCCGAAAACATGATAAGGACGCTCACCTTTGACCCAACACCACGTCAGCTCGGACGCCCCACGCGGTCCACATACGCGCGAGCGCGTACTCGAGTACGAAGAGCGCGGTGTGCTCCGCTTCCAAGATCGGACTGCTCTCGTTGCTTCTTGATGCGCCCTCAATGAAAGGCAGCATATCGGTGAAGCCCCACGAGACCAGTGTCTCCTGGCATTGGTCAACTGCCTCACGAAAGGTGGGCACCGCCCTGTACAGCGCCCCGCCCATTCCATAGCATTGGCCTCCCTGGCCAGAAAAGAGGTAAATGACTTTCCGTGACCGCTCGGGGACAGCCACGATCGAGGCCGAACGTAGGTTTTCGACCAGCTCCTCCTTCGACTTGCCCGACACCGCTGCACGGTACTTCTCCGGTGGACCGCGGCAGGCGTCGAAGCCATACGCGATGTCGACTAGGGACTTCGCGCCTGGCTCGGGATCGTCTGCTAGAAGGCGGAGGTATCGCTCACGTAGTTCCTCCACAGCGGCAGCACTGTCGCCAGATAGGCCCAAGATAGCGGCAACGGGTCCGGGCTCAGTTTCCTGCGCCCGTTTGGATGTGAAGGGCGCAACGGGATCCTTGAGAGTGTTGGTGTAAGCGGCCGGGGTGACATGTGCGATTACAGTGGTAGAAGATCCGCCGTCGGGCATCTGGGAAACAATAAATGAGAGTCGGGAGAGGGATTCCAAAGATGTGCAAGCCAGCGGTGCGTTTGCCCAGCAGTCTCCATACTAGCTTTTATTGCATGCGTATTCGTTGATTGTGCGGCGGGAATGAATGACGAGGGCGATACCTTCTGGTGGGTTGATGGTTCAGCCCAAACAGGTTAGCAAGCTTTGATCCACAATGATGATGATCGTACCTAACTTCAATAGCAGCCACGGTGCGGGGATGTGCGGGGAGCGCTCGGGGCGAAGTGTCAGACAAGCTCACAAAGGCAAAAGTTACTCGTACCACCACACCTGTCATTTGCATACGGGAAGTTCAGCGCGCCTGTGCGGCCAAGATCAGCGCTGGGAACACCGTGGCATCGGCGGGTGGAAGTCTGGAAGCGGCGTCTGAGGGCGTCTACTTGCCATTCAATGGCGATGTCTACCTGGGACTGCCTCAAACTCGTCTATACGTGTTCGCGTCTTGCTAGTGAGTTTTTCCAAGTGTTCATATGGACCGCATGGTAGCATTTGCTGATTGCATGTTCTCGCGCTAATGAATTGTTGCCACTTGTACATACTCCGCCCCCCCCCGCGCCAGCAGTGCTAATAACCGACGTCGACCGAGTGCCTTGCTCTGCGGCCTGGTCTACAGCCAGAACCCCATGTTCCTGTCTGGGTCCGTTATATGTGACATACTGTGAGTGTCTGACGTCGATTCTGAGCCGCCGAGCGCGGCTATGGCTTACTATTTCGACCCACATCGTAATTGTATCGGTGCGACGGGGATGAGGATGAGGATAGCGTCCTCCGCCGTCCAAGCGTTTTGACAGCGTTCTGATCCCGAGGAGTTCCTCGTGCCAATGGTGCATGCGATTGCAGGGCGGTACCGGATTGGCGGTTACGCGTTCGCGCGATGTTATGAACCCGACTACAGTATCAAATCCGACTGCCACCGACGCTGCATTGAATTCCATGTTGTCGTGATTAGGCAAGGCCGTCTATTATATGCGAATTCGCAATGCGATATCCTACCAAATACAGTGAAACGAGACCAAATGTTAAGCGAACGACTGTAATAATCCAGTAAAGACAGGAAGTGATATAAAGGTCTCGGTCAAATGTTCTTAGGCCCTCTGATACGGCCGAATGAGCATCGGAAGCTGGCTACCTTGGTCCATAGCACTGAGGAGGATAGGGCGCTGGACTGAGGCGTTCTGCCTCACAACATCCTCCTTGGGGACGGCCAGGTCGAACTCAAAGGCCCGAACCAGCGTGAAGAGCAGCGCCTTCATTCTGGGTGCATGATGCATGTCGTTAAATGGGGCACGATTGCGATGGAACGGCGAACTTACTCCACGAGAGAGAATCGGTAGCCAATGCAGGATCGCGAACCTCCTAGGAAGGACATCATATTCCCCCACGTCCCGGGTACTTTCTGCGCAGCGTCAGGCACCTTGCCCCAACGGTCAGGCCTGGAAATCGGATGGTGTCAGTCACATTGTCGGGGAATAGCGTTGAACCGTATCTACTTGAATTCCAGAGCGTCTTCGCCCCAAATGGCCTTTGAGCGGTTCACGG
The DNA here is from genome assembly GCA_001632345.1 of Daedalea quercina L-15889. Classification (NCBI taxonomy): domain Eukaryota; kingdom Fungi; phylum Basidiomycota; class Agaricomycetes; order Polyporales; family Fomitopsidaceae; genus Fomitopsis; species Fomitopsis quercina. Next base: position 138,133 of record KV429038.1, on the reverse strand, counting down.
CAAGGATTGGGATCTGGACCATGGATCCCTTATCGATCCTACCACACGGATCATTGAGCCCAATTGAATTCAGATCTGTAACGGTGGCGGATGGTACGTACTTCACGTGGTCATGAATCCTCCCGCGGACGTCAACACATGGTTTGCTGAGTGGTATAACATCGTCCGTAACGGCCTCTCGCAGGGTATTGTTGAGCGGAGGATGAAGCCGGAGGGTTTCGCGAATGACGGCGTCGAGAAACGGAAGTTGATTGAGTTCGTCCATGGAGGGATAGTCAGTAGAAAGAGCGAGACACTCTTCGCGCAGCCGTGTTTGCATCTGTGGCTCGATGCTGAGCGCGTACAGGGCCCAAGCCGTTGCGTTGCTCGTTGTCTCATGACCTGCGACCAGAAAACTGCTCGCCATGTAGCCGCTGAAGCTGACCTGAGTATCAAACCACTTACGTAGGTACCTCTGGGTTTGAATCAGCCCCTGACATCTGCATTATACTGAATGCTAACTTACGTGCCAAGATATCCTCATCACTTAGTCTTTGGCTCTTCGGTATGCTTGGGTCCATGTTGGCCTTGATGAGAAGCGTCAGTAGATCGCGTTGGTTTGATTTGCCTCGTGCGTCCTCGTCAAGGCTGGCCGCCTTGCCTTGGTTCAGAATCATATCTTTCTTTTCGCGAACAAGACGCATGCCGATGTTTCGCATGATCTGATGAGCGTTCCGGACTTCTTTTGTCCCACCTACTGGCTGTACGACGTCAGTTCGAACCCGTATGTCAGTTTTTAGCAGCTTACCAAGTACTTGAGCGGAGGAAATAACAGTCTAAGGAACCTAAAAAGAGAAGCACCGTTTGCCCCAGATCCGAAGACCGTATTGAAAGCCTCGTTCAATTCGTTCCTACGTCCATGGATGTTCAAAGAGTCAAATTCATAGCTGAATCCTGGTCAAGAATCTCAGCAACAGGACGACATATGAAGTCTCCAGAGCAGAATCTTGCCCAACTCACCAGCAAGCCCTATGACATCTAAGGTCATCTTAGACAATCCGTCCAATACGTCAATGCGTGCAGGTTCCCCGTGTTCTGCCATGCTCGAGCTCCAGACCTTAGTGAGCTGCACAATGTGTTCAATATATGCGTGAGCAGAAGGCGCTCATGGACACCAGATGCGTACTTCGGTTGCTTTCCGGAGGAAGATATCCGTCAGTTCCCTAATCTGCGCCGGGCCGAAAGCAGGATTCTGTGACTCGGCCGTCATTATTTGGCTCCGTATGGCCCAAACACTCAAACTCACCATGATTCTTCGCTAGAAACGTTCAGTGAGACAAGTCATTCTTTCTGCGCGCATCAACCTATTGAACTGACCTGCTGTCGGTGCCGCTCGCCTAAATAACAAATCAGACACACACTTCTGTCGAGAAGTTGAAATGCGGTACCTTCAGCCAGTAACAAACCTACGAAGAGAACGCGTCAGCTGAGGGCAGCATGAAGTTGAACACGACGCACCTTCTCCTACGAAATCTGAAATACCTAACCGCGCAAGCTCCGGACGACAGTAAGCGGCAGTGTTGTTCAGTATGTGATGGAGCGCTCTCGTGTCGGCAGTGAAGAGCACGTCCGACTGCACAGTGACAAAGTCAGTGACCGCGGTCGCCGTGAGACACTTAGACGTACACCGAACAGACCCTTATACTTAAGGGTATCCCCATACTGTTCTGCCCAATTGGAGGACTGATAGACTTGTGTGAGGTTGCCCAAGAGCCAGTTATGAGACGTTGGGCCGGGTAGGTACCGTAGACTGGACGTGTACGGCCTTAGGATGAGCTGAATCAACCTCCATTGCAAGTAAATAGCAATGGCTATCGCAAGGGATAAGAGGACGACTAGCTTGGCCTCCATCGGCAGGCGGCGCACGAGAGTGAACGGAACGATGTGAAACCGCGGGGCTTAACTTCCGGACATATACTTGTCCGCTCAGAATTTGGGAGATGGGAACGGTTCCGAAGAATTGGCTTCCAGGTCACAGGCAGTGCAGCTGCACGCTAGCGCCGCATGGAGGGTCTTGCATTGAGACTAGCTGGCATCACGCGCTCAGCCAGGGCACTTCTCCCAGAAAAGGATGGAAGACGGGAACATTACTGTTATCACGGTGCTCGCATGCTATTCGCAGCGCCCTTAATAAGACTGCCTCCCAGTGCTCCGCCTAGTCAACCCGCGAAGAAAACACGCCACTGACGAACAGCAGAGGCCGGAAGACGGTTTGGTTTCATCGTTGTTACCGGACGGCGGTAGACAAGGACTAGGCGCATGCGAATGAACCCTCCTGTCGTGGCTGTCGATTGCAATCTTGGCCAGTCGCAATGACATTTGACAAAGAAAACGGGGGACGCCATTACCGATCGCACTGTGCGAATTATGAATGTGTACGTACTACCCCGGTTTGATCTCGGGCCGTGCTCTGAGGAGGAGATATAGCCGGGCATCACTACATGGACCGAGTAGTGGTCAGCTCGCGTTCATTCGTAAGCCGTTTCGTCGTGCTCCCAATGAATATTGAACGTGCAAGAACGGTGGGGACCGAAGCGAAGAGCCAAATCACATAGTGAATCTGGATGAGTGTCAACTAAGCTCACAAAGGCAAATCCCAATCGGACAACTGACCTAAGAAGATGTGCGCCCGCCTGCAAGTGCTCGCGTCGCGGTGTCCCAGGCTCGGTGCAAGCGGAGTTAGTGTGGCCTCGGCCCTCGATTATCCTGCATTTTCCGGAAGACGCCGTGGAGCCAGTGACGTCTACTGCCCCCGGCAATACTTACTTATCAGAAGCACTGGCCTCGCACTGAGGCGCACGAGAGGGGGGAACCATGCATGATGCTATGTAATAATGAACTTGCAGGACGGCGAGGAAGAATGTTCTTCAAACACGGAACTCCAACGTCTATGTGACCTGAACGGCCCTCCTATGAAGCTCATTTCATTAGTAACCGTATTGAACACACGACGATTGAATGGCGGCCGCCATGGGCCTGTCTGCACTGCTTATACCTGATTCCTTATGATAACGGAGCATCTCATGTGATACTTGGAGGCCGATGGTTTGTCAAAGCTCACCACATCGTGTCCCTGGCTACCAACTGGCTACAAACGGCCACTCCGGTCGCGGGCACGAGATGCCAGCTGAGTCGAAGCCCTACTGCATTTGTTATGCTCCAATACTATCAATGACTTCGGATGCAGGACTCACTTCGGGGAACATTGGCTGACGCTACTGTCACTCGCACAACCACGAACGCAGCCTGCCGGGGGAACGTCGGCGAGGGTTCTCCAGTCATTACCGCGTTCTGGTAAGATCTTCGGTGTGCATCGTCGTCATCCAACATCCCACAATCGACCGTGCTAACCACCGGGCCGGGGCGACCTGACATAACTGCAGGAACGAGAAGTACCATTGGTGTATCTGGGACAATTGAGGCTTTCGAAGGCGGAGATTGAGGGCGATCATATCCTCAATGCTAGCACGAAAACTGCGCGCGCCTCCGCTTCCGCAATCATACCATATGAACGTTGTAGCGGATGAATGGTATATCGCCATAACGCATACCATTTGCCATGTACAGTCAGCTCTCTGGTCAATGAATGAGGGAAGTCTGAACCTACACACCCGCAACGAAATAATTGTATTCACTCACCAACCTCCTGGCCCTTAACACATGTACCCTAGTCCTGCTTGACATGGCATGGAATGCGGCACTGTCGTAAGAACAACATCTCGAGCGTGCAGACGGCTTCCAGACCACGCAGTTAAGTTCCCGGGTCACTGAGCAGTAGCAGAGACAGTCAAGTGTTATAACTTGCATGTCGACGTATTGCCGTTGAAGTTCATCGAGCAATTCTAAACCCGCACCGCCATGGGATATTGCGATTCAAGCTCGGAATTCGAAGCCACGACGGATCAGCACGGCTGCGACGGATATCTTGGCAGCTTGACAGCTTCACTCACTTAGGAGTAAGCGCCGAGAATCAGAAGTAAGATGGAGGTACCGGCATTAATATTGCGATGTCTATTACGGTGCCGAAACGATCAGCATTGCACAGCAGAATGACATGCATCTCCGAGTACACCTTTGAATGGAAGCTTGCCCGAAACGAGCCGTTGTCATCGGATGCTGGTGCATGTACATGCACGGCAGATAAGACTGCGACGCTGACTGGATGCATTGCAGTCGGATTCAACGCGGCGACCCTGAGCTAGATGTTGACGTTGACACTAGACTTCCAATCAACATGGCTTGTCGAGGACAGCGGTACAATCTTACATCCACCTCCTAGAAAGCGGATGCAATCACTTGGAATCAGAAAGCCGGCGCTAGAGGGCTCATTGAAGGATAGGAACTAGCTGACGCGCTGATAGCATGCTTCAGCCCATTTACGGCCGCAGGTGTCGCGGAGTTAAGCAACACTGACCTCGGAATTTCTCGTCTTGGCGCGAAGTTTGGCTGGAAGACTTCAGAGGCGTCTGATCCTTGAGCCATCCAGCTTGCATTCTCCAGGAAATGCCTATTGAATCATGAGAGCTTGCGAACAGCTCGCCAAAAGGGGCCCCTCCCGTCAACGATAGAGTGCAAATTATGCGGCTCCAATGTCGCATGCAGCTTTAGTCTTCCTCGCATGAACGATTCATCGGTGATTAGACCCCTGCACTGAGAGTTCAATGTCTTTCATCAATACAAGCTGAAGGCGTAATTGGAAAGCTAAACAGCAGGGGTGCCGGACGGTACCAGTAGCTTGAACGTCGCGGCGCCGTTACAGTGCAAAGCACGGTAAGTAATGCCAGTTATCGGTGAGCCATGGCATGTCCGCCTTACACGCATCTATGAGATGTATGTGGATTATTGACCTGGTGAAGAGACTGAGAACAGTGAAGCTGAGACAAGCCTTGAGTAGTACGTGGTTCAGGACAACTAGTACGACGAAGGATGGCCAGGCGCCCGTCATGTTGTGGCTGAAGATTATGTAAATCGAGACCAGCGGATCTCAGATCTCAAGATTTCAACGCTCAGCGCCCAGCGACGAACTCTTCAATCTCTTTCGGGCATCCATGTGCATCCACTTTACTGACCGCCATCCTCTGCTGTGGTGAAGCCAGGATAGCAAAATCTATCTATCCTAATTCAAGCAGTCATCATGTCTTGTTCTGATGTATCATGGCATACAATGTGCAGGCATCAGCTCTCTGTGTGACGTGGGTGGTGCTTACCATGAGGTGTAATAGGACCATCCAGATCCCCTTCGAATCGGAGAAGCATGCGTCTATTGCGAAACAGGTTATCGAAGTAGACAGAGAGTTGCAACCTCAAGCCGTACGTCGAGAATTGTCCATTGAGAATAATGTCCTCGTCGTGTGAGCGCCTTCCTCTTTCCACTCTTCTCAATCAACCTGAACCAGTGACTGTTAGAACATTCAAAACGTTGACCGTCAGGCTCAGCAGACTGACAGTGAATGCATTCCTCGAGAACGTCGATCTCGTCATCCGCACTCTTGCGGAGTTCGGCGAAGACGCAGAAAAGCGGTCAACGACATAGAGCTCCTCAGATCATAGCAAGCTTGACAGAGTAAGCGCGCCACACTAGCGATACATTGCCTCGTTATACATCGGCGACTGACTACTCTTTACTTCTCCTCGGCACCCTCTCCGTCCGCCTTCGCCTTCTTCTTCTTCGCCTTCTTGTCCTCCCGCAGTGGCTGCGTCAGCAGGTCCTTCAACTCCGCATCCTCGACCTCCTTGTCCGTCTTGACCAGCTCCGGCTTGTACCACACCGGCGGATGCGTGATCATCGCGGGGCCGGCGGGGAGCAGTGCGATCGTGAAGTGGAAGCCGGCGACGAACGTGTTCGCAGGCGTGTAGCTGGCGATGTACCCGATCAGATCCAAATCCAATCGAGACGCGAGTTTGCGGAGCGCACTCACATCACTTCGTAAGGCTTCACGAGCCCGTGCTGCACGGCTTCTTGCAGACCCAGCCGCGCCCGCTTCTCGTCCTCCAGGACGCGGACGTTGAAGGGGAAGGCACCCGCCTTCTTTTGCACCTCCGAGAAGACCGCGCGCGAGGTCTTCATCTTGAGCTGATAGGTGACGCTCGACTCCTTCTGGTAGATGGTCGTCTTCGACTCCTCCAACCGCGCCTAGCACAGCAAGATCGATGCGAATGTGAGCATGCGGAAGCGAAGACATGGGCTCGCGTCGACCTCACCTTGCCGTCCTCTCCTGAAGATACCAGGATGTCAATGCCCCACACGTCGTTCTCCGCAAACGTGACGGCCTCGAAGCCCTTCTTCTGCTCCTCGCTCGGGTTGAGGATGATGCGCTTCTTGCCGTCAATGACATTTTGCGACTGCTCGCATGACAGCATGCCTGCACTTCAACATCGCCTCAGGTCTCTAACACTAGTACACAACTGCACGTACCCTCAACCGGTTTGCAGTCAAATGTATTCGCGATCTTCGCGACCGCATCCGTGACCGCCCAGTTCTTGTTGCCGATCTTGACCAATCGCATCGCTGCCTCTGCGGCGATCCATGCTGCTTTGAGCACGTCTGCGCGCCGGCCAGTGACGGGGTCGCTCTCGGATGCACCGACTACGAGCGTCTCCGCATTCACAGCCGCGTAGCCATCAATGTGGGCACCTAGGTGCACCTTTACGACGTCACCCTTAGCGAGGGTTTGGGAGGATGCAGGGTCGGAGGGCAACGGGGAGAAGTGCGCGACAGCGTTGTTGACGGAAATACATGTAGGGAATGCGATGCCTACATAGTTCAAGCCGCCGCAGGTTGGACGACGTCGATCCACAGTAGAAGATAATAACGCGCCTTTGCTAACTTTGACACCCTTCACCGGCTTGTTGTACACGGCACTAGTGCCTTCTTCGAGGAGTCTATCGCCCTCAATGCAGAGATCCAGCACCTTCGCACCCTCCACAGACGCGGCGACAATCCTTTTCATCACAGCATTGGCAATGTCTGCAGCAGCCTACGCGATATTCAATTACTGATCAATTAGCAGCCCTGGTCGCGCGCCAAGCAGGGGAGTGTGCGGCACCTTATATTTCGTAAAATCTGCCGCGGCGGTGGAGGGTACCTTCTCCTCTGCGGGGTTGGCTGCCTCGGACATGGTACTATACACGCAGAGGACAGAAAAAGAGTAAGATGGGAGTGTAGATGCAATCGACCGCCCCCCGATGAACAGGAAGGACGCGAAAATACAGGGTCACGTGCACACGTATACCTTGACGCGTACCGAGGTCATCATTTCCCGAGGCCGGGGCCCGGGCAACCACTGGTGAACTCGCATTCGTCTGGCAATGGACTCAAACAATTCTTAATATGGCCAGTAGCGTAATAGCTGTAGTGATAACGTAGAAAAGTATGTACAAACAGTAAGACCAAATCAGCATGAGATAGAGCACTCGCATAGATGCATGTAGACATTCTGAAGATGTGGTCGTTGGGGGGAGTTAAACTTTCGGCTTGTACCCAACGAATCCCTTGATGCTCCTACACAGGTTCTCCGGGGAAATATAGTAACCGAATGGATCTTGCATCTCCATCATCTCCATCTCGTTCGCTCGCTCTCGCCAGACCTTCCAATTTGGCTGCTCACTGGTGCCAGGCTCCACCCACGCCAGGGCTTCATGAAGCTTTGCCCGCATGCACATGCGGTCTTTCATGTCTCTTCAGCGCCACAATCAGTCCATTGTCAGACAGAGGAAGGCGGCAGCTTACGTCTCCCAGTTCTGCCATGCCGTATCGAAGTCATCCCGTAGGTTGCCTTCGTCAGCTTCTGGTCGGTCGCCGAACCCCCGACCCTCCAGATACGCATCCCACATGGCCTCTTTGCACGCGCGAATGGTGTTGAGACTCCGTGCAAGGTGGATCGACGCCCACGACGCGATCGTTGCGTGCTTCCACGGCTGCTTAGGCGCCTTGGACGAGCCCGCGGCCTTGTCCACGGAGAGCCTGTTCCCATGCAGCTGCAGGCTCAGGTAGAGCTCCGCGAGGTCCTGCGGCGTCTCGGAGCCCTGCCCAGGCAGGTCGAATGACTCCTTGCTGCTGTTCAGCTGCTCCGTGCTGGGGGGCAGCAGGATGTGCAGCGACGGCATCATCCGGATGTCGCTGAATGATGTCGACAGGTAGAACGGCAGGATCGAGCTTACTTGCGGCGCGAGAAACCGGTGGTGCAACATCGCGTCCCATGCTTTTATCAATCGCGTGTGGTCCTTTTTATTGGCATTGCGCTCTGGGTCTTTTTGAGTATATTGGTCGGCCTGGCGTGGCTGCGAGTGTGAGGAATCCATGCTGACGGATTGGACAATGGCGGATGGAGGTGGTGTCGGATTGGGGGAGACGCGGGTAGGGGAAAGGACTTTGTTATCGGCTGAGAGCACGGAGGAGCTAGTCTGGAAACTCAAAGTGGAGACACTCTCCATTGTACCGTTAGGAGGGACGTTCAGGGACCCGGTTGAATGGCTCGCGCGGTCATCGTCCTTTGCCTTGACAGGGGTGCGACCACAAGGGAATATAAGGTCGTCTTCGACAATCTGATACCCGCGTTGGATGATCCCCGTATGTGATGTGTGCATGTAATACATACCTCTATGATACCACCGGGCTCCAGGATTCGCGCGCACTCCTACTGCGGTTTGAATCAGCAAGTCATGGTAGCGAAGCGAAACCAACCTCGAAGAGATACTGCCATTCGTCTTCTGGTACGGCCAGGGCAATATGCGACATTCTGACGAAATCGAATTGTCCATCTCTGAACGGCAGGGGCTCGAGGCTGCGGAAACCGAATGAGCAACGGCTGAGAACTGCTGCAAAGTGACGCACAAGTCGGCATTGACCCAAGTCACCCTGGAGGCCAGCTCAGTCCGTTCAAACTCTGGATTAGACAGATCGGGCTGACACTTGAGAATATCGAGCCCAACGAAAGTCGCGTCCTACGAGTATACGAGGTGAGCGTCCTTACATTGCACCCATGACATGGCACTCACCGGCCAGAGCCTGCATGCCTCGAGCACCCAGACACCACTGCCGCATCCCAACTCTAGTACTCTTGAGGGCGGAGCATCGAAATGGTGCATAGACACGGCGCGCACCAGGCCACCGAGGAAAAGGCAATTCCAGTTGTCGCTGGCGCAGGGTTAAGACGCGTAGGACACCGACGATGATCGCGCACGGTGACGCACAAGACAAATTGCTCGCCTGTTTGGACCAGCGGGTAGGGCAGCGACCACTTCTTGTGGCGGATGTCGCGGAGCCGTTTGCGGCCCTTGCTCATGAGCTCGTCTTGCACATCCCTGCTGACCCCGCTCTTGGACGAGCCGAGGGAGGTGGAAGACTGCATGTGCCGGAATGCGCTGGTCACGGTAGGCCAGAAGTCGACTTGACAAGGCTGGGTTCAAGCGAGGACATTGCAGATCACCTCTGCCCACCTGTCGTCCCGCGCTTATGTCGCCAATAGTCGTAACAGGGACTGGGAGCAGCACGCGAACAATTGAATATTTTGGGGCACTTCGCTTGATCGCCCGATGATGTGTACTGACACTGCCGGTGAGTCGACACGTTCTCTCCGCGGAAGCAAAACCCGTCACCCGGCCCGCCGGCAGCGGTCTACAATACTTTCATTCAATAACCCAAATAAAGACGGATAAGCACTTACCGCGTAAATTAGGGCATACCCTCCAGTCCGCGCCGCGAGTGTCCTTCGTCACTATAATGAGTTCGACTATCCTCACCGCCCGCTCGGCGGGCATCCGCACCGCGCTGCGCGCAAGTCGTCCCAAGTCAGTGCGCACGTACGCGCTTCCCATCGTCAGGGACGAGCCAGACCCACAACTTGGAGACTACCCTCAGCTGCCCTACGTCTCGCGGCAGCGTCTGCCTGCGCTAGGATGGGATGACCGCCAGATGCGTCGCAACTTCGGGGACCCTGTGAGTCGTGCAACCGTTCGCTCAATGTAGCAGGTCCTCACACCGTTGAAGCTCCACGAAAGAGATGAGATCCTCTCCATGTGGGGTCCCGACGCACCGGTAGTGCCGCCACCCACCGCCCTCCGTTACTTCATCATCGCCTTCTCCGGCATCGCTGCGTTCGGTGTATTGTGCAAATACGCCCTCGTCCCCGAAAGGCCATGCGTTCCACGGGAGTATCCCTTCTCTGGGTTGGTGACCGAGTTGGGAGGTTTGGAAGAGAACAAGGTGAGTTGTCGTTCAACGGGTCTACCGAACACCTCACTAACCCGCGTGGTAGGCAAGGGAGGAGACTACAGAGGAGGAATAATAAGTAGACCAGAATATGTGGCATAACTACTTGTGTAGTGAGTCTGCTGCCTTGCGCAACGTGTCCCGCCCTACACATTGTGGTGTCCACCGAGATGCGTCATGTATCCGCAAGATAAGAGGTACATCGCCGACAGGTGCGCAATCATCCTTCGACTGCGTACCAACTCTGGAATCCTGTGCCTGAGCAACTTTGTCCTTGCGTACACTGCTTGAATGTGTCTGCAGCACGTTCTGCCAACGGGAGACTGTCGAATGTGGCGGTAATCTCGACCCTACGGCCGGATGTCTGTCTCGCTAAGCACTTGGACGACCTCAGAATTTGCAGCTAACGACGGAGAGTGCAGAACAGCGATATGAGCGACTAATAGATGTATAATAACCTACGAGCACTACTGAAGTATGGTGTATGCTACAAGAGTCTACCCCTCACGCGGTCTCACGCACTGTCCTCGTCATCGGACGCGGGCGTAGGAGGCTGTGCGCCCTTATACGCGGGTTTAGGCCGAGGCCTCAGGTTGACCGCCAAAGGCGGCGGCGAGCTGCTCTGAGTCCGCACATCGGCGAGGGGTACGTCTTCCTCGCTCTCAGAACTCGCCTTGTGTTTCCTGGCGGTCCGTTTGCCTTTACCGCCGCGCATGGACTTGCCCCCTCGACCAACCTTCGACCGGGGTGCAGCACGCTCCTTCCCACCCGCTCTGGCGCCATTGGTCTTGCTGGTCTTCCTTTTCTTCGCGGGTGCCTCGCTGTACTCATCGTCGGACTGGGATTGACGTTCCCCACTGTTTGAGGCCGCGTCTGAAGACTCTGCTGACTGCGCCTTCGCCCGCTCCTTCCTGAAATCGGACACCACCTGTTGCAGGCGCTTGCTGGCGTACGCCTGTCGCTTCCGCGGAGCTGCACCTCCGACTGGGACGTCGAAGAACCCAGCGAGGTTGCCCTGTTTATTGGTGGTACTCTGAGGGAATGTATCAGCAAAGAGTCATGTACGAAAACAGTATTCTTAGAGCTACTTGGCCTCGCTTGCCCATCTTGTGGATGATAGGCAACAACAGGTCGTCGACCTTAGGTTGACTCCAGCCTAGTTCAGAGTTGAAGAAGCTATAGAGCTACAGCGTCAAAATAGGATGCGACAGTGCAAAGCTTGCACGTACTCTCGCAGCGCATCCAGATCAGGGAGGCCCCACTTGAACGGTTCCTCAGACTCGTCAACTGTAGGATGGTAATATGCGTCTCGCTGAGGAAAGATGTATCAGACGTATGTACATGTGAGCGTCCCATGCATACGCACCACAGCAGGATTCGGCCAGTCGTCCGGAATGAAAAGCTCTTTGAACCGCTTCTTCTGTAATGACCGTCAGCGAGTAGAGTGCGATAGCCGAGAGTCCAGCATACGAATCGCTTCCGGAACGCAGTGCCCGTGTCCTCAGCGATGTCCTTCCCGCTCTGGACCTTCCTCCACCAGTCCTTGAACTTGTGCAATCCGTCTTCGCCTGGGAATTCTTTCAGCAGCTCCATAGCGACCACAGGGCCTACTCCTGGCAGGCCATCCGTGTAATCGCTTCCCAGGAGGTAGGCCAGTCGGATGAGCTTGTCGCGGTCCAGACCGAGCTCGCGCTCAAGGTCACTCAGCAGGAAACACTCGACCGTCTTGGACTGGTTGAACATGTTCTTCAGGACACGTAGGCCCCCGAAGAGGAAGACGTCGGAGTCGTCCGTAATAATACCATCCACTAGGCCGAGAGTAACGAGCTCAGCACATTGAGCCTCGGCTTCCATGGGCGCGGTGATATAAGGTATGCCAAACAGACGCAGCATGATCTGCACTCTCATCAGTTAATATGCTCCGGATAGGAAGATTGGCCGCAAAACGCACCATGATTTGTGAGATCATCTGTTGCGTGACGTCTTCTGAATCACGCATTGCTGCTTTTCTCTGTTGATGGAGCTCCCTGATCTCGTCGTCGATCTCACGTCGAACGGACTCGATATCCTTTCCTTTCACCTGGGAGATAAATCGGGCGAACTCGCCTTCCTCGGCATGGGGATCCATCTCGTCTGCTGCATCCCAGCCGTCAGCGGTTGACGCAACAGCCCTCGGGTTGCCACCGGAGGGGTCGTCACTAGGTGATGGTGAACGGTCCCAAGGGACGGTCTCATCGTCTTCGGAATCAAACGAGTGGTGAAGTTCGGACGCGTCTGCGCTATCGCCGCCCTGAAGAACTGCAACATGAGACGACTCGTGTATAGGAACGGGGGAGGGGATATATGTGGTGCCCGAGTGCTCCGCGTCTATGAACTCATGTATATCAGCGGATGCTCCCGCCTCCGGTGGGACATCAGAGGGAATATCTTCTGTTGTTGGGATGGGCGAGGGAGAAGGCTCATGTCTTGTCCGGATGATCTGCGGTTCAGACACTCCTGGTACTTGAGGTAAGAATGATACCTCCTCCATATCTTCATCCGAGTCTTCAAGCAACACTTCGGTATCGTCGATGACTTGCTGCGAGGGTGCTGTAATCGTTTCAACCATTGCCGGCTGGTCCACCCTAAGGGGTCTCGGTGGCGTCGTTGGGGCTTGCGGCGGTACCGGTACTTCTTCCATTTCACCCTCACTTTCTGAGTCTGAAGGCACGACAAGAGCTGTGGCAGCAGACGGCGCAGATGTCGCGCGACTAGATTCGGATAACAATAGGGTTGGCGTTCCGAAAATCGACGAGCGTGGTCCTGACGTCCCAGAGGCCATCCGAGCCTCAGAAGCTGGCCGCCTAGGAGGCCCAGCACCCGCGATTGACAGAGCAGTCTCGAGTCTCGACGGCGATGCATATAGATTGTCGTCGTCGTCGTCGTCATAATATGCCGGTAGTCGGTTTGCTCTTGGTTGCTCGCCGTCAAGTGTCACCTTCGAGCTCGAGGCACCATTCTCACCGATGCGTGAAGATGCCTGCGCCTCTGTTCTTGACGCCTCCATCGCTCGTCTGAGATTCGCTTCCTCTTCAGCTTCAAGAGATTCCTGGACTGCGGTCATGAGTTCCGGGTCAGCAGTTTCGTCTTCCTCTGGGGCAGATAGCACAGGGAGCCCGTCCTCTTCAGGTGCGAAAAGAGGCCGCGTATTCTTCGGTCTCCTGTGTGTCCTCGTCGTCACAGGAGCCAATTTCTTCGGTGAATACCTGTCAGCGAGAGCAGATAACGCTTGACTCCGCCGATACTCCCTCAAGTCTGGATCGACCGCCGCCGGGTTTGTACTGGCCACGGTGGGTTCAGAGGTGGCTACAATACTGGAGGAACGTACTTACATAGCGACTTCTTCCATGTCAACGTCGCTGTCGTCGCCTTCGTTCTCCTTGTCGCTCACAGGGTCGATTTCAATCGGCTTGCTCCGCGAGCCTTCGTCGCGGATACCCAGTACCCAGCCTCCCTCTGCGCCCTCGTTCTTGACGAGAATATACTGTTTATTGCGCTCGCTCGCTATCCTGATTGGTATCTCGACGTGCGCCTTACCGATGCTGTCCGTCGTGACCAGGAGCTGCTGCGTCAGCGCATTGCGGTGCTTCAGGTTCTTGATCTGCTCTTTCGAGAAGTCGAGGGGCGTCTTCGCGTTCCGCAGCATGTTCTGCAAACGCTTGTACGATGTCTGCCGCGACTTCAGTCGCATGTCACCGACGATCTCGTACTGCACCTCCGTGGGCAACTCCCGGAAGGCGGGCGATGTTACGTCAAAGTCTTCAGGGCGCATTTCCTCGATGAAGGCGGCCAGCTCCTCTTCCGTCGCAAGACGTGGGTCTGGAGCGGTTGAACGAGTTGCTTTTGCGATAGCTTCCTCCATATTCACCGCTGGAAGCTTGTACGGGTCGTGGTCATGCCACCGTGACTTCTTCTTCGAGGACGGCGGAGAAGTTGCATCAGCTTTCTTTGCAGGTGTCGTGGGGATGGAATCATCAAGGTCTTCCATATATACAGCATTTTCGTCAATTACTACAGGACCATCCGGGACTTTGCTTTTCCGCTTCGAGGAGTCACCGCTATGCACCGCTAATCAACTGTGAACGAGCCACAGTGAGTACATCTCGCTCACCTCTTCGATTTCACCTGATTCAGGGCCTCTCGTCTCATGTGCGCAGCAAGCAGCCTTTCGGCAACTCTGGCATGACTTAGCGCAGCGCCACTTTTCTTCTTCTTACGCTCGGACTAATCGCGTAAAGCACGAGTGAGTCGACCAGCTCTCCTCCGAATGAAGCCGATACTCACGATGGTGGCGCGTTTAAGAGCAGGTGCCCCACCGTCAAAGACAAAGACAGGCTTAATCCCGTAGAATAAGAGCTTGCAGATACGGCGCAGGAAGCCAAGGACATGTGCATTCACCAGACCTCGACCTTCCTTGTCCCTCATGGTAGCCTGAAACTGATAGATCCATATGCTAGAGTCTATGGCCATTGCTTTTCCTTCCATCGTCTCCAGACTTGCCATTGTATGAGAATTGTTCAATCGCATTGTAAGCCAGAGACAACTCACAGGACAGGCCTGCCTACAGGATCAAGCAGCTGCCAAAGTGATTTAACACCCATCTTCGCCTAATCTCGCTGAGCAAGATTCAGAAGCACCAGAAGCCAGAAGAGGAGAAAACCTATGAAGACATGAAGCAGTACGTTGAGGTGGTGGTGAGAGCTGGTCTCAAGTCGTGAACAAGACACTGTTTCAGTCTTGTTGACTAACTGCCGGTTCCGGGGAGACACGGTCTCGTGACCGTCGCGTCGACGACAATTCACGTTCCCTAGTAAGAAAACCCATAACGCTATTGCAGTGCGAGTAAACCAGTGTCAGTTTCCAGCTAGGTCCATAATGATGGGCCCATGCCCAAAAAACCCGTATAGGTGGGTTGACCGGGGAACGGCGGCTAGACCCACCTGGTCCCAGCCAGTGGCAGCCGGGCAGAGGTGACACTCGGCGTGCAGTGGCTAGGCTGCGCGGAACTGTTTACGAATGACTCAACATCGAGAATTCGACACTCCGCCCTGCGTACGATTTTTTGCGAGGGGCCTATCATTATGGACTCAGCTATCATCGGCAGTCGTGATTCCATTTCACAAGTATGAATTAGCGCGATTTTCCGTGTCCGCCAAGACGATAGAGCAGGCCAATCATACAAATCTGAGTAGATATCCGGAGGAAAGAGCGCAACAACGCGGAGAAGTGGAGGGGCTAGCAAATGAAGAGAGGGCATAATATAACCACGCAAGACCAAATGCAATGGAATGAGGGACGTGCGACAATGTCCTTAAGATGAGTCCATGACCAGTCGTGACTATACCACACATACGCAGAACGTGACGATCATTACCGAAGCGGCGAAGGAGCCGCTGTCCTTCCCCGCAACGACTCTTGACCTTGAGGAGCAGGCGACCTCCGCCCGCCCACCGAGCTATTCGGACCGCTCCCGCTGTTCTCGCTAATCGGCTGCATACCACCCTCGAACGCGGGCGGCGACATACCACCTCCTGTCACCTGCATGCCCATCGGCCCCATTCCCATACCCATCGAACCCATGCCCAAGTTCATCCCAGGATTCATCCCGGGGTTCATCCCGGGGTTCATGCCCATACCAGTGTTCATCCCCATCGGCGAACCCATCGGCGAGGTCATGCCCATCCCCATGGCAGGATTCATGCCCATGCTCGGACTCATCATTGGCATCCCCATCATCGACATGCGCGGATCCATCCCGCCCATACCCATGCTGCCGCCTGTCATCATCGGGTTGAGAGGGGCCGGGCTACCATCGCCGCCCATCTGCGAGCCCGCGGTAGAGAACGCCATCATCGCTTGCTGGTACGCCTGCATCGCGGCCTGCTGGGCAGCCATCATATGCTGGGGATTGGCAAAGCCAGGCATCATCCCGGGGAAACCCCATCCTCCTGTCATCATCGGGTTCATGCCCATCATCATCGGGTTGCCCATCATAGGGTTGTAGCCCTGCATACCCATACCACCATACATCGACCCGGTTTGCTGCATCTGCTCCAACTGCTGTCGTTGGTATTCATCCAGCTTGCGTTGACGCTCCTCGGCGAGGCGCTTCTCACGCTCGCGTTCGGTGAGAGCTGCGCCGATACCACCCTCGCGCTTGCGTTCTCGCTCGTGCGCAGTGACGGCGCCCAACAGTCCTGTCTGTGGCGGAGGTGGCTTGTTCGGCACATTGATGAGCGATGCACCGGATTCCCGCGCAAGCTCTTCCTGCCTTTTTGCAGAGCGGTCCTGCTTGTCCTGAATTCCGGCCGACAATAGACCATGAGGGGCAAATGCCTTGGTCATAGTCGCGGAGGGCGGCTCCATCTGGATGAATGTGTCTCGGGTCGGTCCCGACGGAGGAGGGGTGCCATTGTGGGCCTCGAGGGCATGACTCCAGATGGTCTGTCGATGATTAAATGTCTGAGGCCCCTCAGTCTGCGAGCGGAGGTTGGATTGAGGGGAGGCAGAATGGCGAGGAGGATCGGCCACCATAGACTGGCGGCCGGTATACGGATCTGACATGTACCTGCGCGGCTGCGGGCTGAGATATTCATCTTGTTGGCCTGCGGTGCAACCGTGAGAGGCGTACTACGTGAGCTTAACTGAAACCTACCCTGCATTCCCGGATAGGGCTGACTAGGATTAGGCACTTGTGGTAATTCGCGTGGGGGCCGACGCGCCTGCGGATAAGCAGCCCCATTTCCGTCTGCTACTGCGGGCGATGGACCTCTGCCAGATAAATTGGCAGCGCTACCAGAGTTGCTAGGCGCAATAGAGCCCGCTGCCGACTGCTGGCCGGAGGCCATCCGCGGCGCCGGTTCCTCATCTGAATCCGCGTCCTCGTCCTCTTCCTCATCTTCCTCTTCCTCCTCGTCGCTGCTCTCGGCCCACGCCCCACGACTCGTCACCCTCTTCTTGCCATTCGCCCTGCCGGGACGACTGACAGCAGCTTGCTGAGCCGCCTGCTGCGCCTGCGCCTTCGCCTTGCGCTCCGCGGCCTGCTTTGACGGTTGGAATGACGATCTGTACTCCCGCGATGCAGAAGACTTCCCGGGACTACCGGCGGGCTCGATAAGCTGAGGGACAGCCTGTGTCGGTGACGTCGCAGTGGGCGATCTGGTCTGTCTTCGCGGCGACGCGCCCGTGTCGGTGTCCTCGTCTTGTTCGAGGAACGTCAGCGCTGCCAGCGCATCGGCATCGGGGTCCTCGAGGGCATGTTGTGCTCTGGTGACCTGGGACGGGGCGTCGTGGAGGTCGACCATGTCTGCCTGGTGGTCGTCACGTCCGTGTAAGCTCTGGTCTGGAGCGAACGAGTTCCTGGCGGATTGGGTTTTGCTCGCAGGCGCGGCACGTGCGCCAGAAGGCTTACGTCCTGCCCCAGATCTGGTCGTGCTCACGGCGATTGCCGAGGGCATTTCGTTAGGCGCACCGGCGAAATTCGACCGCGATGAAGTGACCGAATTCGCAGTGTCGCGGCGGGTCGCAGCAGGACGGTCCGTGAATGAGCTGAGAGGGCTTGTATGTCGAATATTCAGAGGAGCCGGGTGTGTCTGATGAGAGGTATAGGGCTGGCTGTACTCTGATGGCGAGTCATCGTCGTCGTCCTGCTCGTTGACAGACCGTGGGGCATTAGGCTGGGCTGGGGTATCTTGCACTGGTTCGTGTTGCATGTGTTGCATATAATACAGAGCCCCCGCGGCCTGTGAGAAGTCGTCTGAGGCGCTAGGCGGTGGAGGTGCTGTAGGCTTGCCAGGTGGTGCGGCCTGTGCAATGGCTACAGAAGATGCCCTCGAGGGAGCCGGAGGTGTTTGCGGCAAATCCTTGGATGGGGGTGAAGGGGCTTGAGCTTGTGGAACTACGATAGACGATGGTGCTCGGGAGGGCGCGGGAGGGGACTTAGGCGGAACTTGCGGCGATGCAGGCTTCGTCGAATGGTAAGAGGAGATTGAAGGTATCCCTGGAGAACGGGCGGCTGCTGGCTTGTCAGCATGGGCCGCAGGTTCCACAGGTGCCGTGGGCGTCAGAGTCGGTGAGGATGTTCTTGGACTGACAGCAGGACGCGCTTCTTGTCCCGGAGACGTGGGAGGCTGCACGTTCGGCATCTGAGGAGCCGTATCTAAGTTTCCCAGTGACGACTTCAACGCAGGCTCGTCGTGCTCTGCGCGTTGTTGAGGCTTAGGTTGAGGACGGAAGACCTCGAAGGAAGGGTTACGCCGGCCTCTGTCATAGACAGGTATCGGTGGCTGTGGAGGGGGTGTCGTAGCGATAGGACTGCTCATGATTTCCTCTCCAAGGACCCTGTTGTCCTCCTCTGTCGCCTCCGCGATCTGGGGCGGGGAGTTGACTTGCGAGGCCGGTGCCTTCGACAAGGTTTCCTCAGCGGAAAACGATCGACTAGGGTCGCGAGACGTGCTGCGCTCAGTTATGGGTGTCAGCGCCCTCTTCTCAGGCAGTGTCGGGGGCTCGCTGTCAGTTGAGAAGTCCAACGGAGGTAGCTGCATCTTGAGACCGTCGTACGACTTCGGCTCCTCACGCGATTCCGCTTTGGCTGCCTTGACATCAGCGTTGAGGTCTGCCGAACTGACATCCGGAAGTGGGGGCAATACAGGCGGTTTGTCATCAACGGGGCTATGCTCTTGAGTTCCGCGCATCCGATCGGCGAGTATGCCCTGTAGCTGAGAACGAATAGATGATGTATGCTCGTCTCGGACATCGAGCGTCTCCGCCAGTTCACGGTCCAAGAATAGCATCTGTTAGATAGTGAGCCACACATACGAGCCAACCGAGCATTGCACACGCACATCCCGTTGAGGCCCTATTGGATAGGCGAACATCAGGCTCCGCGGATCTCTAGGATCCCAGCTGTACTGGCGTGGTCGGCCATAAAGTTCAAATGCGTCGTGAATCGCTATCAGAAGTACTGTTAACGACTGGCAATAGCGTGCGAGTTGTTCTCATACCGATTAGCCACTTAAGCATCTCAGATGCTCGAATGTTTGGGCCTTCAAGCTCTGGCAGCACCATAAGCCATCCTTCCCGCTGCTTCATGCTCCCCGCCATCTCCTCTTCGCCGAACGTGCCCTCCAGTTTCAAGAGAGTACTACGGCTGATCAGCTCAGGCCGCTCAGGGTACACCGCGAATGCTTGCGTGACAGAGGTTATGGTGAGCAGAGGGTGTCTCCGATCCTTCGGCTTGGGCGATGCTACGAGATAGATGGAAGGCTTAGCGGGCGGCGCTGTCCGCACGGGGCTACGCTCTTTGTTCATGAAAAGGTCTGATATGCGCTTCTTGCGACGAGTAGCAGTCGGGGACCCTGGCCGGTGGTCGACAGAAGAGACGGACGATCCGTCGGAAGAGTGCCCACCTACTGATACTACCATCCACATCCGTTTCCAATCTACTTGGCCCGCGATACGGATACGGACCCAGCCCTCCATCTTGCCGTTGATAAGCGATGATGGGTGGTCCCTCCCTGCGTCTGCAGTTAGAATGTGCGTCGCATGACACTAAACTCGCTGGGCTTACCGTCATTCAGAGTGATTCGTATGAGGTGTGCCGTGTAGATCTCCTCTAAGCGGGACTTCTCCCAAGCCGACAGTCTAAACGCGGACGCCCACGATACCAACATCTGAGGGGTCGAGCACGAAAACAAAAGCAGATTTGACCCCGCAGTGTTGAGCGTGATAACGTTAGAGTACTTGGTAGGCGGTCCACTCGGCATCGAGGGCATCGTCACAGATCCCAGCACGTCCACAAACTTGCCATAACAATGTGCATTAGAATATGCGACGTACATGGGACACGCGACTCACGGCGTCGGTCACATTGATGTATGCGGGAGGTACTTGCTTACCCTGCTTGCTCGCCTCCTCGATAGCCTTCATATCCCAAACGCTCATAGTCGTCCCTCCCAACTGCGCCCAGACGTCCCGCCAACCTTCGTCCTTGACCGGCTTCTGGCCATCTGGCTGCCGCTCTACACGCTTCACCAGCGGCCCCGAGAAGTAAATTTTGTGCGCGTGCGCAAGGGTGAGCTGCACGATCGAGCGAATCTCCGGGTGCAATGGAGGTGCGGAATCAGACGGTGAGGACAACCGGCTGAGTGCAGCGTTGTTGACGGGAGGCTGAGGTGCGGATGCTTCGGGATCAGGAGTGGGCGACCTATGCTGCTGGAAAGTTGGGGGAGGGCTGCGGGGTGACTTGGCCGGGTCGTCAGCAGGCGGTGAAGGAGGAGTCTCCTGAGAGTGCCTTCCCTTGAAAAGGGAGAACGCAGAGAACGACCGCGAGTGACTTGGAGCAGCTGCAGTGTGGGACGGTGGACTCGACGGTACTGTGGAATTCTTCCTGAGCACCGCAGGGCGAGTCTCTGCGTGAGGCTGCGGTTGAGGCTGCCTGTCCGGAGGTGGTGATGGGGAAAAGTCGTGTACGCGCTGTTGGTGTTGTTGTTGTTGTTGTTGCTTCCATTGTTGGAGCTGAGAGGGCGAAATGAAACCCTGGTTGCGGCTGTCCCAGCGAGGGCTGGTGCTGCCGTTCTGGGAGACCGAAGTCATTGCCAGCAGAGGAAGCGTGGAGAGAACGAGGTGCAGGGACAGCGACGGATACACATGGGTCGAGATGTAAGTACAGACCCCGCGGGTGATGCTCGACGCGTCCGAGATCGAGTATGCTGGGCACGCGGCAGCGCCAATAGTATTAATAGGCTATCCGCCCGTAACCCAACGGCGGCTTGAATGACGACTTTTGGATAGCTTAGTTGAAGAATATCCATGTGGCACTTAGATAATAGTTAGATTCACGTACCGGGTTTCACTGATACGGCCTTTGCGATGACGTCACTACTTCCATCACATGCGGTTGAGTAGGGTTGAGTGCATTGATCGGTACTAATATTCTCCCGTCCGGTCACCAGAACAGCATAGAATCATGTAACTCTAAACTTCACTTAAGATACTTGAAGTCGCTGATGGCGAGTACAAGCCGTAGGAAATATAAGTACCACCCACACCGTGTCGGCGAGGGCGCAATAACTTCAAGAGGCCAGTTCAGCTCGTCGCAGTCGGGGCACTGCACAGATGAGTTCAAGTCATAGAGGCTGGGTCAGACGTGCGACAGTCTCAGTGGCGGATGTCAACACGCTTGTCTGATAATGGCAGTAAAGCATGGCACATGTGTTTTGTGGACTGCTGACTCCTACTTGGGGCCTTGAGGAATCCATCTGGGTCGTCCTACTAGTACACTAGCCTGAGAGAGGCTTTCGGTCGTTTGTGACGTGCACAGTAAGCTGTGAAGTTACAGGAGCGACGGGTGTCTAGACACAAAATATGAGGCTGGCGCAGACTTCAGTACATCGCACTTCCGCTAGCATTCCTGCTATCCTACATTCCTACAACGCTCTTACTCCGGGGCCTGCTCGGGAGCCCTTCCGCATCTGAGCAAACCTCTCTCGTCACTAGGATCCTTGCTGCTCGTATCTGTGGGCGCGAGCTTGAGAATAGCGCAATGCGTCAGCCTCCGCAGGCTCTCGAGACCGAGGACAATTTAGATGCACCTCCCAGAGCCGTCACTCCTCGACGTGGCAAGTTCTATCTCTTCGACCATCGCTTCAGCGGGGCCATCTCGGAGCCAGTGGCGGATATTCAGCCTACGACACCAATACGGTTCAGCTCATCACGATGACGCGAGTGTGCTCGAAGAAACTGGCAGTGATAGGGTGCTTACACGGCAAGCAAAGAGTTGGTATAGACTGTCGGTCGTCATTGACTATCAGTGATACAGTACGCGCGCGCAATGCTGTCAGAGAAGACACGTACTTTTGCTACCTGGAAAGTGGAAGAGTGCCCAGATGAGCATATTGGGGCCGGAACGGTAAGTACCGATATACTGTCAGCGGGCAGCGTGAGTGCGCTTGTCAAGAGAAGTCGTCGTCGGAGCGACGTACAGTGGCGAAATGTAAGAGCTGCATGAGGCTACATATGGAAGTTCAGATGCTTTTACGTCCCGGCTCTTGGCGTCGTCAGACACATACGTGGTTATGATTCCCCGATGTATTGCGAATGCGACCAGCTTCGTGATGAGCGAGTCCGTCCTATTTCCACCGTGCCAGCACAATAACGTACGGAGGGTAAGTCTCAGATAGGCTGCTGCAGAAACAGACAGGAGAATGGAGACGCACCCTGAGAACCCAGTCCGCTTGCCGCGCAAGATGACTGTCAGAACTATGGCAATGTATGCGTCGGTGACGACCGCTGAGACTGTCTGGATCGACGCAGGAATTTCTGCACGAGACAGGCTAGAGGCGAGGGCAGGATTAACTGTGCTGCAACACGGAGACACCAGGGGCCGTCAGCCAGGTGCGCAGGGATTGTCTGCGAAGACCAGGACTCACAATTCATAGACACTTGCTAAGAGTGGCAGCTTCAATGGCACGAAGTAGGGCGGTCAGCGAAGACTCACCTACGCCGCCGGCTGCCAAGGAAATAGTCAATACATTTGGAGCCTCAATCAGATAATGGCGTCAAGTAATCTCACGTACAGAAGGACAGAAGGGAGAACATCACCTTGCACAGACAGTGAGTGGCGTTTGGATGTCGGGACTGAGACTAATACACTCACGATCGTGATTGTAAGAAAGAAGCGGTGCCACTTTCGAGCCAGGACTGCGTTGCCGGTTCAACGTCCGTGTAATACTTTGCACAACAAGGACGAACGTACAGCGCCAGATTGAATATACGTAATAGCTTGATAAGAGTTATTATTCGATCTAGGTAGCATTGAGCTTCAGACAGACACTCACAGCTGGACGAGCAAAACGGTCAAGGACTAGATGGTTTAGACGAAGGTAAGAACGACGTGGCAATAGAGTGTCAAGGGACCTACCGAGAAGAAGAATTCAGCCTTAGACCCCACCCATTTAGTTATGATCCAAAGTGCAGCTGAAGAGGCAATATCTTACCATGAATGTGCTGCCGCGAGGTGGGTGAGCAAGCTAACGACCGAGTCCTCATCACGATGTCTTACTTTGTGAACCTTGACATGCCGTTGATGTTCCCGTGAGAGGTGACGAGGTAGGCCCAAAGGAACTGAAAGATGATACGATTAGCGGTGAGGATTTGTGGAAGGAAGATAGTTGCAGCAGGAGACCTACCTGCAAGTCGCAGCATGTTCTCGCAGTGTCCAGTGACCTAGGCAGAGTCCCTAAGCTGTAGGTCATGGTTCAAAGTAGGCTTCGAAAAGAAAGAGCACCATAGGAATCCGACCTTGAGGTGATTTGTTGATTAGACCGATTGATAAATCAGAGTTCCTGGGCCTCACCATAATTTGTATCCATAGACGGTCAGAAGGATATTCATGGAAGTAATACTGCGTTTGTCCTAAGGAAAATCCATATAGGCTATGTGCAGGCCGTGTGCACTGCGTCAATGATGATTGTACAAGAAAAGAACTTTTAGGAGAGGTCGACGCACATTAATTCGAATAGTATCCCGATGAATACACACCCCAGAGTATCGTTCAGATGGTGATCGAGATCCGAATCAGCCATGAGGGCATCGAAGCGGTGCAAGCGGTATAGGAGAGTACACCGGGTTGAGAGTACTGCGGGTGTTATATGAGTAGCAAAGGGAAGTTGATGGACCAATCATGACATCGAAGTTGAAGGCGTCCTTGTCGCATTGAGCGTCGGACGGAAGCCCTGCTCGGGGTAGAAAGGGCTGTCCGCGGAACAGTCAATGTCTCAGGAAGCCACACAGGCACCTGTTCTGCCAGAGGAAGAGTGGAGTAGACCGAAACCAATAACAGCGGTCGGACATATTGTGTTACGGACAGCCCGTAAGAGAACAGTGGCCCTTGCAAGCGCAACAGCAAAGGCCGGTGGTGGACTCGGATGCACGCGGGTTGTCATAAGTGTGCGACAGCGACCGGATCACCCAATGACTTTCAGTTCAGCATTCGCAGACTATACCTATGAAGAAGCACGATCGGACCGGGGTGGACAGGAGCGCAGACATGTAACCGCGTCTAAAGATCCGACTTAGATGTCATAGAGCGTCTCTAGAGTACTGTTCTGCATATGCAGTGGTGGCCCAGACGCACCTTCGGGATATGGCTTCTCCACCAAGAGATGCCACCCGAGCCTCCGGATGGGCATGCAACGTCGGAATGGCACAGAATGAGTGAGGATTGGGGCCTGCGCCCGGAACGACGTTCTCTTGCATCGAACCCACGTTACCGCGACAGGGTGAAATGCGAGATTTGCCCGTCGCGGGCCCTATATCAGGATGGAGCACGAAGACACGGTGTTAAGGGGTTGCGGCGTGATTCTGCAGGTCCGTCGTGTCAGTGGGACACTTGCGTTCTGCGCGTAGACATCAGACCGGATTCTCAGTGAAAAATGGACCGTCGTGAGCTAGGCTGGAGGGAGAAATGTAATCGCATTGGTGTGAAGTCAAGGTCCTTGCCTTCCTTTATGAAGAGTGCCCCAACCGACTTGAACCTGTCAATACGAAGAGGGCATCCAATGGAAATAAGACATCTGCTGTTGGTTCATCACAGCTTTGTCTTCACGTCACTCGCGATCTTGACAACGCTTCGTAGGGATATTAGTATTGATCCGGAGAAAACAAGTGTATTCAGGCACTAACAGTTTCCCGGTGTTGCCGCCCGTAAACAGTAGGTTCAGTGCCGAAGGCGCATTCTCCAGACCTTCCACAACGTGGAATCTCCGCTTTAAACTCCCATCTTGTAGCCTCTCACCGAGATACTTCAGAGCAGCCGGATAGCGATCAACGTGGTCGAAGCTACAACACAGTCGGTGAGCGCGCTGGGAACGACGCAGCAATTGACATGGACACGCACACGATGAAACCCTCAATCTTTGCTCGCTGGGAGATAAGGTTGAGATATCCAGCCAACCCCTTGGGCTTGCCGTCTGCAGGGCGGTTTGATCAGCATCTTCATGCAAGGTCACCACAAGGCCACCCACTGTAGTCCGAAATGGCACCTGCGTGCACGACATCAGAATTACCACTGTAGGTTCGGAAGGTTGCTGATACGCACCACACAGCACAATGCGAGCGTTCTTCTTCATCCTCGAGAGTGAGAAATCCAGGATCTCCCCGCCAACGTTGTCAAAGAACACGTCGAAGTATCCAACATGCTTCCTATACTCGTCATGGAACTTCGGGCTCTTGTAGTTCAGCGCCTTGTCCACGCCGAGCTCCTGCTCTAGCCACTCGCACTTCTCCGGCGACCCAGCGATGGCATAGACTTTCGCGCCCTTCTGCTTGCCGATCTGGCAGACGATCGAGCCAGTCGCTCCTGCTGCGCCAGAGACCACGAGAGTTTCTCCAGGCTGCAACTTACCTATGTCTAAGAGACCCTATAAGAAACGTCGTGAGCACACCATGTGAGTTTGTAACATGCGGCAGATATACAATGAATGCAGTGAACCCTGGATCACCATATCATTTCATATAAATGTTACGGTCATGGCCTTGCCTTTAGAACTTACCTGTCAAGCTCAGCGGTCCGAGAAAGTCCAGGTACTCTGCTTCGCGAGGCAACCTGGAGAAGCCATGAGCATAGATAATAGTGAAGTGTGCGAGGCAGGCGTACACAACTTTGTCAACCGCCTTGCTCTCCAAGAGAGCATACTCCTGCCATCCTATGCGCTTATAAACATCCTCATACCGGACTGTGAATGCAAATGCTCACTCACCAAATAAGCCGGTAACGCGGTCACCGGGCGCGAACCCACTGCCCTCCCCAGCCTGGACGACCACGCCTAGCCCAAAAGCTCTCATAACCTCGCCAATCTTCACCGGTGGGACATAGTTCCTCCGGTCGTTCAGCCAACTTCGCATTGCTGGGTCAATTGAAACATATTCCACCTTGACGAGGACCTCGCTATGGCCGGCTTTGAGCACATATGGCACAACCTCCCGGCGAAACGTCGAAGGCGTTACATGCGCCGCCGGCCGCTCTGCAAGCACAAGGCGGGTGTTGTGCGACGGCATGAAGGATGGTACCAGTATGGCAGCATTACACATATGAGAGCCATCTTTTTCGCCTGGATCACACCGTGATTCAACAAGCACAGCTGCACGGACACATGCACCGGAATGCAAGACGCTCCAAGCACCATACCGAGACTTGGATTATGAAATTCACAAGCAAACGCATCAGATGGCGGAGAACAGGAGTATATATAGAAGTAAATATCATCCCAAATCGCCAATACATAGGTATATGTCATGGTACATCCAGCTTCACCTCGCTGCAACGGGCCCGCATGCAACGACTCGAGTTTGCGCGAGCCAAAACCAGCAGCCCAGCGACCGTAATTGACGTCAATATAACTACCAAGGCGTCCACGTAGCGGATCACCGACAATGGATCAAGAAAACTCGTAGCACACCCAACCCTAAGAAGCACGATACAACAGGTTTGTCGCAAAAAGTCATCGATGGGTATATTGTCATGCGTTCAGAACGCAATGGCGAGCGCAGCGAGGGCGCTGAGAATCATGACAGGTGCGTTAAGCTGGTGCATAGTGAACCCTGCGGAGGTACCGTCGCCGGAGCTCGCAGCACCAACGACCTGTGCACCGGAACTGGTAGAGGCAGCAGGGGCATTGTTAACCACACCAGAGCCAGTGGCCGCCGCGGTGGTTGGGAGGCTGACGGAGGAGTTAGAACGGTACAATGAGACGCGACAAGGCACTCACGCAGTGGCAGTGGCGACAGATGTGGCGACCCCGGTACCCACAATGCCCACAACGGAAGACGAGCCCGACACAGCCGACAAGCAAGACGAGTCGTCGCTGTAACCGATAGTCATCTGAATTGCGCACATCAGTGGACATCCTCAACAAGCAACTGAATTCAACTGACCGAACCGCTCCAAGCTTCATCACCGTTGTTGTCCTGGACCGAGAACGTTACGTTCTGGCCAGCAGCGAGATCAACCGTCCATGAAGTAATCGTGCTCGTGAAGTCACCAAGGTCAGCACTAAGATATGCGATGTCAGCGGCGGGGGGACACGTAAAACAGAGGGAAACACGCACAGTTCATCACCACAGACGTCATCGCTGGGTACGACAATAACGTTGTACGGAGAAGCACCCGTGTCGGTCCACGAAATGTTGGCAGGTGAGCACTGGAACACGTAGGTGAGGGACGCGTACTTAGCCGTCTTTCGCGCAACGAGAATTTACCTGGACAAGAGTGGGGGTATCAACCTGGAAATCGGCGCGAGCTCCCTTGATGGCAAAGCCGGAGAAGAGAGCGACGGAAACGAGTGTGGCGAACATTGTGACAATGCGCGAGGGGGAATGAGAGGAGCAGGGAGCTCACGGACGGTATGAGACGGAGTAAAAGAGGACAGTGGTGATGAGCAGGGAGGACGCGAGGAGGCGACAGTCGCTGTCGCATTGTTTCCACGCCAAACACTACCAAACAAATGCATATGGTGCCTTCGCCAAGCTGGCGGATGGCACAGCGCCGTCGATGCCCGTGGCTAAATGAAATCCGAAAAATGGCCCAGGGACAGAAGGCAGAATGCATATTCGCTGCAATACAGTCGAACTACATAGCAGTATAGAACCCTCAGAGCCGACTCTTCCCCTTGAAGTTCGCAAGCATGGTCCTCTTCGTAATGCTACCAGAAATGGAAAACAGATCAAGACGAACCATCAGCACGAGGCTCCTGCACGCCAACGACAGATGCACATGCAACTCACCCCCCATGCTCGACGGCAGACGGCACCTGCCTGAGGCCCTCTACCGCCTCGCGCCTCTCGATGGGCACATAGTCGCGCTTCCCAGCGCCGACGTACACCTGCACGGAATTGTGTCGGCGCCCGGATCAGTCATACGGCCGTGGGTAGCATGCCGACTCCGGCGACCACTCACCTGCCTGGGACGCCAGATCTTCACACCACCCTCCTGCAGCATCATCTGTCGCCAGTGCGCCAGCCATCCAACCACCCGCGGGACGGCAAACAGCACCGGGAAGAAGTCCATCGGGAAACCTTCGGATGACAATTAGCACCGGCGTGAGCTCAAATGAACAGGGCAACGAGTTACCCATGGCACGGTATATCAAGCCGCTGAACACCTGTCAGCCAGACCCGTTGTCAAGTCGCCGAAGACGTACCTCCTGCAGGCGCGTCATTAGCCTGCCGTCGCGAAAGCAGTGATGCGCGGGACGTACCAGAAGTCAACGTTGGGTGCCAGTTTACGCTTGATAAAGTACTCATCCTTCATCGCAGCGTCGTGTAAGGCCATAGCTGTCTCAAGCAATGCATCTCTCCCTGTACTACAGCCAGCTGTCAGGTGCGCATTGCAGGATCTGCGGACAAAGCACTGACACCTTGAACACCTCATCTGCCGTCTTCCGCACGATGAACGAGCGAGGATCAGACTAAGGCTCAAAATAAGCATCCATTCATGACAGCATAGTGCATGTAATAGTACGAACCGTCTTGTACACGCTAGGAACACGTGGTGGCCGGTGAGAACAGACGTTTTCACATATGTAGGTAATTGTAGTTACGTACCGGTGACCAAAGCCCGACAGTGTTTTCTCGCGTCTCTTGACGGCTTCAATGAATGCAGGAACATTCTCAGGGCTGTAAAACACGGTCAGCCTCCGCAGTTACGATTGTACACGAGGATGACACTGGCCTCTCTATTGAAATCAGCATTCGAATGACTGCCTCATTAGCGCCGCCGTGCAATGGCCCGCTTGGGTGTATGGTCAGTTCAGCAGCCTAATCGTGCGTTCTAGAATGCTTACTAGAGAGAAGCGCAACCAGCCCTGAACGAAACGGTTAGTTTTAGTCGTGGTTGCCCTCAGAGCATCCACACTTACGCGATTGCGGAGTATGGATCGACCAAAGAGCTGCCTGTCTGTAGCACTGTCGTACACGAGGCATTCAATTCGTGGTCCGCGTGGATGAGGAACAGGACGTCAAGCGCCTTCTCGAGCACCGGGTTTGGTCTATAATCCTCCTCGCCCAAGTGGTCCATTTGGTATAAGAACCTAGTCAATGCGACGTTCAGTACACCCTACCGCAGAACAGCAGAACACTGACGAGCCCGTATAGCTGAGTCCAACTGGTGGAGTTACGAACTCCCGTCCTTGTCGCACACGGTAAGCCATGCTATACAGCCGTCAAAAGAATTAGTCGGAGTGCCGAGTATTACCAGCTGTACAAAAGAGACGTACGCAGCAAGAGTGGTGGCCTTCCCGATTAGTCGGTAGATTTGCCTATCCATTGTAGCAAGCGATTCCTTGTCACCTCTCGTGTACAGTTTCTGGCCTGCATCACTGGGTCGTTAGACAACGCTCAGTGCCGGAGAAAGACAATCAGATCGAACCTTGGAGGGAAGGATTGGCCTCGTTGTAGAACGATCCAAGCATCGCAAATGCACTCGTGAGCATGCTCATCGGATGTGCATCATATCTGAAGGTCTTTCAGCCGACCTTCCGGGCTGCTAGGCCTCGCGAAATAAGCGTACCGAAATGAGCGGAAGAACTCCTCAGAGTCAACGTGCATATTGCCATGTCGAAGCACTTCCGTCTCAAAGTGAGTGCATTGCTCCTTTGTTGGGAGTGTACCATAGATGAGTAAGTACGCCGATTCGAGGTGTGACGAGTGAATCGCGAGTTGCTCGATGGGGTAGCCTCTGTTCAGTCGATGGCGTCAGCTAACCAGAAGCTGAATCCTAGCTCGTGCGGACCTGTATCGTAGCACTATGCATACGCGCATCTCGTGAGCGGTACACCCATGATCCGTATGAGTATTACTCACCTCCGGCTTCACCGTCAATGTATGTGATCTCGCTCCGGATGACGGCGGTATTTAGAAAGCCCTTATCCTGCACACGCAGACCCTTCTCCGTCTCGTTCTCATCCCGCTCCCCAGGTTTCCTGAGGGCCTTGATGTCCTTGAACGCAGTCGCAGATACTGCGTTGTCCACGATCCTTCAAGCCGTTCAGCCGCCGTGCAGAGGAAAACCAGTGAAAGGCTTACGGGATAGTGTATGTCTTGCCTGTGCGGTTATCGCGCACTGTCAAGCTGTCCTGTGTGTTCTCCGAGGGCTGGCCCATGGTGGCTCTGGACTGCTTAGTTCAACGGATGTGTCTGGTATGAGGAGACGCGTCTCTCAGACGCGGAGCGCAGACCGAGAGAATACCTGAAGCAGCCATCCCGGGTGGCCTGAGTGCAATTTCACATGCCCTAGTCTGTTCCGGCAATGTATGACGCCTGGTTGAACCAATGCGCAGGTGAATAAGCTTTAGTGAAGCCAATCTTCCCAAGGGGCGCCAGTGTGGTTTCGCCTTGAGCATCACATCGGGTCTGCCGTGCTAACGTACGGGAGTCGTATTGTAGGACAGTACCAGTCCCCAGAAAACAGCTGGTGAGAGAAGACGCGCGCATCGATTCGCCACAGACGCGACAGGCACGTGCCCCGAGTATGTCCGCCCACGCTCATGGCATATCTTGCTTCTCACTACTCAACAACTCCATCCAAGGTCATCGATCCGTCGAGCCGAAAGCAACATGCAAGGTCCGTATCGCAGACAAAACGAGACAAATTAGAGAACGGTACGATACAATCACAGATAAAGGCCCTCCAGTGTGCCCTCGTTCTTCCTGTACAGCACCTACAAGCCAGCATCGAGTCAGTCCAGGCCATGCAGGGTCAACCGACATACGTACCTTCTCGCGGGCAGACGCGAAGTCTGTCTTCGTCACCCGCATCCGTCGTTCCCGTAGCGCCAATAATCCGGCTTCTGTACAGACCGCCTTGATGTCAGCACCGGACAGGTCGTCCTTTGCGGTGACGAACTCCTCGAGGTCGACGTCCTCGGAAAGGTTCATTCGTGATGTGTGCAATCTGGGATTGAAGTGTCAGCAACGTGACGCACAATGCGCGGCGAAGGTGAGCCTCACTTAAAGATATGTCGCTTCGTCTTGATGTCTGGTAATGGGAATTCGATCTTCCGGTCGATACGGCCAGGTCGGATGAGCGCAGGATCTAACGACTCAATCTTGTTCGTCGCCATGATCACCTTCACATCTCCTCGTGTATCGAAACCATCCAACTGGTTCAGGAGCTCCAGCATGGTTCGCTGGATCTCCCGCTCACCGCCTGATGTCGAGTCGTACCTGGAGAGCTATGTTAACTGGCAGCAACATCTCATTGATAAAGCCGACTTACCGCTTGGTACCAATGGCATCGATCTCGTCAATGAACACAATACTCGGCGCGTGTTCCTCTGCTACTCGGAACATTTCTCGGACGAGCTTAGGACCATCACCGAGGTATTTCTGGATGAGCTCCGAACCGACTACGCGCAAGAATGTTGCGGAAGTCTGGTTCGCCACGGCCTTTGCAAGCAGCGTCTTCCCGGTACCGGGTACGCCATAGAGGATGACACCTTTTGGTGGTTTGATACCCATCTCCTCGTACAGTTCTGGGTGTGTAAGTGGCAGCTCCACAGATTCCTGGGGTACCGTCAGTACACACCTGAATCTCACAGCAAGTCCCACATACCTTGATCTCCTGAATTTGCTGTTCCAGACCACCAATATCCGCGTAGCTCTCTGTCGGCGCCTTGTCCAGCTTCATGACATTGACCATCGGATCCGCGTCATCCTGCAGGACACCAATGACCGCCTGGTTCTTGTGGTGCAGAAGCACCTGACAGCCAGGTTCAAGGAGGTCCTTGTCAACGAAACTCATGATGGAGACATAGTATTCCGGGCCCGACGCCGTGCTGATGATGGCATGGTCATCGTCGATAATTTCCTCCAGCGTGCCCACTGCCATCGGGCTACCCCGCAGGTCATCCACCTTCGTCCTGTCCTCCTCGTTCTTCTCCTCCCGCGCGGCCTCAGGCTTGAGGCGCTCTTGGTTCTGAATGAACTCCTCCTCCATTAGCAGGTAGTCCTTGATGCGTTCCATTTTGAGCAGCCGCAGACGGCACCGGGTGGTCGGGTAGACAGCGGGCAACTTCGAAGCAGAGTCGGGGCCGCGTTTCTTCTTCTTCTTGCCAACGCGAGTGGGCAACGGAGGCTCCCACTTCTTCTTCTGCTCCTGGTTATTCTTGCTCTGGTCACCAGGCTTCTGGCCTCCAGGCCCTCCAGGCGCACCGGGGGGTAGTCCTGACGGTGTGTTTCCCTGCATGGCGAGGCGTGAGCATGTCGTTCAATCATCTGAGTCAGCTAGACACATACCATGATTAATTGCGAGAGTTGATGGTTGGAAAGTAGGGGGAGGTGTGAACGGGAGTGAACGAAGGGGAACGACCTGCAGCGTGAGCTGAGCAGCGGGAGACGCGACGCGTCAGTGTCTCGCCCACGTGGGAGATATCACGTGGGCCGTGCGGTGCAGACGCGCTCAGGTCGCGCTCGCGACATTGGACCACGCCAGCTTGTCCGGCAACAGGCAGCATGCAACGGCTTGACAACACAGACGTCACTACACCCCTCACCTCTACATCTCAATTTATTGAGGCTGGTATGTAAGAAATAGTCTAGATAAAGTGTTAATACTGAGAACAGAAATTGTGTGTGTCCTAGACAATGATGACGACCTAGACGATGAGGCCATCCCCGGATTCACACATCCGGCACTCACACCAGACTCAGCCGGAAAGGGCAAGGGACGAGATGAACAGTCAGTTCCTGGCTCTGCGCTACCCCGTAGTCCCGTCTCCGGCAACATAGGCAGTTCAAGCAATGGTAGTGCGCGACCAGCACGAAGTACTGTCGGAGGTGTGCAAGTCGAGATGCGGTACGCAAGGCCTCAGCCTTCTTTGCTGCGCTCAGAGAGGCTGACTATCTTGCTACTACTCCAGGAATACCGGACTCGATACGCTAGACGAGCCAATATCCACAACCATAGTCTGTGTGCTATACTGCGGGTGCGGGTGGGCTGGCTAACGTTTTACTGCCTCAGGGACGTGACTTGCTGTCGATCTATACCAAGACTATTCAAGTACTCTATCCTCCAAAAGCGAGCCATCGAGAAGTTCTAAGGTTAAGCTTTGCCACAAAATGTGCCAGTCAGTGCGTCTCATACCTGCTCTCCAGAGATTGGGACC
Organism: Daedalea quercina L-15889; assembly: GCA_001632345.1. NCBI lineage: Eukaryota > Fungi > Basidiomycota > Agaricomycetes > Polyporales > Fomitopsidaceae > Fomitopsis > Fomitopsis quercina. The sequence goes on along the minus strand of KV429038.1, from coordinate 104,686 downwards.
TCTGGGGACCGCTTGTCATCAGCCTAACACTTGGCATCCTGCTGAGTATAAGGGTATCTCTAAAGTCGTGTTCGTAGTCGTGCCGTTCTCATTGGTCGTGCAGGCTGCTCCCGACCAATCCCTCCCTATCTTCACCAGCGTTGTCTGTCTGATGACTAGCGGTTCTCTCGTAGTGACCGTACAAGCGAAGGTGCGTTGGTCCTCTTCAACGCTTTTCGCAATTCTTAACAACACAGTAAACTAGCTATTGGGTGGCCGAGTGTGAGTGCTCTGCTGGATGGGAGCCTGGCATTCAGTTCATGGGGACTGTATGAATAGATCCTTCTTCCAAGGGCTTTGCGTATTTGGCTATTGCGTCGCCCCATTGAACATTGCTGCACTAGTATCTGTGTTCGTGCCTCTCGTCTATGTTCGACTACCTATAACATTTGCTGCATGGGCCTGGTGCATATGGGGTATGTCCTATCCTTTCTCAACCTCGGACAGGACTAATGCCGCTGAAGCGTCTGTAAACTTTCTGGACGGCACCAAGCTCGAGAAACAGCGGACAATGCTCGCGGTCTACCCTCTGCTGTGGGTCTCGTCTCACCTCTTGGCTGTACACGTCGCTGATGACCGCGTGATGGACGCGCAGCCTGTTCTACTCTATACTAGCGTGGATGATTGTCATCGAATAGTTACTTGGGCTGTGTCTAATATATGCGCTTCGCGGCCCACTATCTCCCAAAGCCGGTCCATTTTGCCTGGCTTCGTTGGGTATCTCAGCGCACGGGCGCTGGTTCGAACCCTTGCTCTGGCTTCGCCCAATATCGTCGGCCCGCAGATCGCGATAGGATGACGTTCCTGTATCTAACTCAGATCCCCGATCTATCGACCTCCCCCGACCCACTGCAGCTCTGGTGCTCACAGGCACCACGACGCTCGCCCCTGGACTCCTGGCTGTTGTTGGACATTGTTGTTGGACAGATACACGAACATGCCTATGAGAGTTGGCTACGGTGAGACTAGGTCAGCTTTGTGCATCTGAAGGCAATCTCAGTCGCGGCGCATGTCCTACCTAGTTCGCGAACACTTCTCGTCGCCTCTGCTGGAATATGCGGAGGCAGATGGTGGCAAGACCTTCACGCTTGTAGAATGCCCAAGTGAGGACGAAGCAACTGTCGCCTCTCTCGCATGGAGTGATTCGCTCTAACATAGGCTTGACAAAGGCGGAACAGGACAAATCATCACACGCTTGACGAACGACGAGATTGATGTCGCGGTGTGAGTGGTTCAGCAGTTCCTCGCGATTCACTCACTCTAATTTCAATTTTGTATCGCCCGTATAAGTGCATTGACCGACCCTCTTATCTCCGGCATAGCCAGAGGCTCGGAGCACTACAAGCTCGTCGGCAGCTATGTTACGACACCTCTGAACTGGTGCGCTCTTCCTAGTGACCTGGAGCGGTGTAACGAGAGTGTGCTTAAACACGATTCAGGGCGGTCATCACCGGGAAGGACAACAAGTACAACGATATCTCGGATCTACAGGGAACGACCATCGGCATCTCAAGATATGGAAGGTAGGGTCGCGCCTTTTTACCCTTAGAAATACCGACTCAAGCACCTGTTCTTTGATCAGCGGGAGCCAGACCATGGCATACGTCATGGCGCTGCAACAAGGATGGCCTACGGATAAGATGCAGTTCCAAGGTAGATCACGCACGATAACGCGAGCGTACGCTGAGCAGCTGTGGACAGTCAACAACGACATCCGCGGTCTGATCAAGTCCGTGAACGACGGCACGACCAGTGCGTTCATGTGGGAGTGGTTCACCACCAAGCCGTTCGTCGACGCCGGGGAAGCCCGTTTCGTGGGTGCTCATCTTCTGCTGTCCGCGTCCCCACTGGCTGACGAACACCGTAGATCGGTTCTGTCCCCACTCCATGGCCGTCCTGGCTAATCGCCGCTCACCCTACACGGGCCTCCCCAGAAGCCCTGCGCACGTTCCTTGATACTTTGACCGTTTATGTGCGCACGTTCGACGACCCCGCTCAGCGCGAGGCCGCAGACGTCGAGTTCATCAAGGAGAAGTTTGGCTACCCGGAGGAAGACGTCAAGGTGCGTACGCGGTGGCGTATTCCATGCGCGTTGCTCAGTTCGGTCCTACGTAGGCATGGCTGAAGACCGTCGCGTGGTCGCATGACTGCGCGACCATCCCTACCAAAGTGATCACCGACACCGTGGACGTCCTCACGAAGACGGGCTTCATCAAGAGCCCCGGCGGTGGATTCGACGCAGGGCAATTCGTGAACGCCGACGTCGCGAAGCTCGTGTAGTCACCCGCGCGGACCAGAGGTTGACGGAGTCTACTATGTATTACAGCAGGGAAGCGATATAAATGTAGGTACCATCGAGGCTTGTATCCCTAGCAAGGTCGCGATAGAAATATGTCGAGTCTTTTGGTGTATCGATATAAGTGGCATGCATAGCGCGCAGACTGAGTGAGCGGATAGATGTTCCTACAGCAATGGTCCATCGAGCGTCCAGTGGAATAAAGTAGATACAACATGGATGCGAGCAGAGTATTAGTAGGCCTTGGCGGCAAGTGTCAGTGCGTTCAGATTGTGCAGGACTAAGAACGGTTGCTGAGAGACCGCGAGGGTATACCGGTACATAGCGTTCGACGTCTAGGAATGCAGAGGGGGATAGTAAAGCAACAGGCTGTATGGTACGAAAGTGCATCTCAAAACTTTTCCAGGCTTTGCTGCCCGTCGGTGTCTGTTCAGTCCGCTGTGGAGGTCCGGTCAGCAGTGCACGAGTTCGCGGACTCGCTGGCCTCGTCGACATTCGGCTCCAACAGCCTTCAACAGCCTCATCAGCATATTCACCCAAACAACAAGTCCGAGCGGCGCACTCACTTCATCCAAAGGCGTCCGTTGCCAGACTTGTCCCGGACGACCTCCCACTTGCCTCGCCGCGTCAAGCCCGACCCGTCCGGGCCATCACTCAGCGCGTCCAGCAAGCTCTGGCGGCCCTCCTTCGTGCCCTCGCCCTCGAGCATCCACTCGCCCTGCCAGCCGTGCCCGAGGCCCGCGCCGCCGTCCGTACCGGGGCCGACGTACGGCAGGCGCGCGATCCACACGAACTTGCGCACGACCGCGTGGCCCTGCGGCGAGTGCGGGCTGCGCACGCGCGCGGGCACGTGCGCCAACGTCAGCTGCACCTGCGCGTCGCTGAGCTCGCGCGTCGCCTGCGCGTCGAGCCGGACGCCGCGCGGGAGCGCGGGGAGCGAGAGAACGTAGTGCGGGCTCGTCCACGGCGGGAGGATGTGTGAGTAGTAGAACGGTGAGGGCAGCGAGAGCGGGTCTTCGAGCGGCGGCGGGGCGGGCGGCGCGTACGGCGCGAGACCCGAGCCGTCGAAGACGAGCCACTCCTGCGTCGGCTCCGCCTCCCTGTCTTTGCGGTCCGTGACGGGAGGGACGTAGCCAAAGTTGCAGACGATATCCCCGACGGAAAGGTGCTCCCACAGCCCCGCGTTCACCAGTTGGTCTTCGCATGCTGCAACGGCATTGTCATCGAGGACGGTGCATGGTACGAACGTGCGCAGGACAGGCGCACGGGTGCGCGACGTCGCGAGATACAGGTCATGCGGCGACGTCCCCCTCGGTACGGCTATCGTGGGCGCGGGAGGCTGCAGCGGCCTTGATTCGCGCGAGCTCGTCCGCGGAGAGAAGGTGCTGTCGGCTGACCCTGATGCTGATGGTTCCGTCTGACTCCTGCTGCTGGGGGGGCTGGTAAGGCTTGATTCGCTTGAGAACGTTGTGGACGTGAAGCGCCTCTTGGGCGGATTGAGGTCGTCCTCGGACACGGATGTCACGCCCGTACGGCGCTGCTGCTGGTCCCAAGCACGCGGGGGTAACCTGCGTGCCTGAAACGGCGCGCGCCTCCAGCCCTTGACATACTGACTCGCGATCGGCTCCGCTGCCGGCGGAGGAGGTGGGACCTTTGGTCCTCCAAAAATAGACTTGCGCGATGCCTTGCTCCTTCGTCCTGACCGGCCACCACGGCCGAGGAGCGCGTGGAAGTCGCCAGACGCGCGCGCAGGACTCAGCGACAGCGCGCGGGGACTCGGTCTGTCACCATTTGGCAGCTGCGTTGTCGTGCGCCTGTGGCCCAGGACAGTGCTGGGCAGTGTCTCGGTCGAGCCTGGGTTGCCCGGCTCGCTGTAGGCCAGTGGAGCAGGGAACACTAGTTCGCGCACGCCAGCGAACTGCGGCGCCCGCGTACCCTGTGGCGCCAGGAGATTGACGTTGTCGTCAAAGTCGTCGACCAAGGGAGACGATAGCGCGCTGTGGACCATTGCCTGCAGGAACAGCACCAAGCGGGAGTGAGCCTGGGTAAGCGCGACGTATCTCTCCGTGGCCTGGTAAAGCTCGAATGCGTCCGCGTTCTGCGACAGCCGACTGAGGATGGACAAGGAGAGCATGGGGTATTTGTGCAGAGGAACAAACTGCGATTGGACTAGCATCGAGACGTTAGACTTCCGGAGACGGAAAACGCAGCACGACACGCACCGAGCAGAGTGAGGTCATGGAAGTCGACCTCGACCTCGCGCGCCTGCTGCATGTCCGCAGACTGTGACGCAAAGCTGTACCCCGGCACATAGAACGAGAGCAGCACCTCTCTGCACTCTGGAGCGCGAAACAGACCTTGGCGGAATTCCTTGCACGTACTGATGAGCGCATGGATGTCTCCCCAACTCGACACGTCGAGTAGACAAGCGAGAAGGCGTGGCTCCTTGAGCACCCGGCTGAGAGCACGACGCGCGGCAAAGCCGGTCCATGTGAGGGAATGGGGGCGAGTCCGCGAGGGCCCTGCCTCGGGTGACTTGGCCAACTTTCTCGCCGAGGTAATGCTGGGACCAGGTGATGCAGTGCGCTCGACATCGATTTTCTTTGGCATTGCGGGAGGCGGCGGCAAAGGTCGTTCTTTGCCCTTTGGAGAGATCGGAGGTAGCGAACTGCGGTTGGTCGGACTCGGCGGCCTCTGGCTGGAGACGATGGGCGGGGATTGTGGGAGGAGATGGATCTGGTTAGCCATGACGATGGTACGGAGGACCTCCGTGGCCATGGCGGAAGATGAGGAGGAGGAGAAGGAGGGACGCTGTGGTATAGGTCACTTTTGGACTCGGGCCTGCGAGATATGGGAAGGGCGCAGGCCGGGTCCGTTCGCAGCACGCGCCGGCAGAGGTTGCCGCTATTATATTTAGCCCCTGAATTTACCGCGCACCCCCGCAGCCGCCACCGCCCATTACACCACCTCGGCTACCCAGCTCACCGCGGACGCGGACGCAACATCGCCCGGGACGAGCGCAACGCGAACTGCGGTGCCGTGCATGGCGTTCAGTATACGGGAAGCGAGATAGTCTCGTCGCGGGAGACAGCCAAGAGATAACTGTCCTGAGAAGCACGGAAATCATTTCGCGCGAAGCTGCCACCGATCGACCGTCCTGGCTCTGTGCCTGCGTCTTCCGCGACCACGACGAGTGTGCCCAGTGCCGCCAACAATCGCTCGTCGACGCCCGCCTCATCCTGCAGGACGTGCCCGTCGAAGAACTCCAAGTCACGGGCGGGCATGTTCACGCGGCGCAATCACAAGGCCTTCTTTCACAGACGCTCCTGTGGCCTCGGCGCTTTGGAGTCCGAACGGCGTCAGATTACGTAGACCCTTTGACAGTCGGCACGCTGCCTGCTGGATTCTGCAATTGACCAGCCCCGCCCCGGCTCTCCTTCGGCACTGTGCCTCCCGCCCTCGAGCTCTGGAAAATGTATAGCGGCGCGTCGACAACTGGGAAAGCACTGCAAGGGAAACGCGGGGCCCTCGAGCACGTTCGCAGGCTGCCGAGGTCCGTGACACGGTTCAGACTGTATTGCATTAGCATCAGGAAGGCGGACAGAAATACGACAGAAGATGCAGAAGGAGGTAGTGCCTGCCCGGTTTCTCTCACCAACTCCCGCCGCCCGAACAGCGATGATGTAGGATCTCACGTAGCTGGCCCGTAGCTTGCGGGAGCCAATCGGAGTGCGTCGAACCAAGCCACATGCATAGCTCACTGTTCGCGCCAGTGCTTCACTGCTTCCCGCCGTACCGCTCGCTTGCGCAAGGATCGATGCGCCCTCATACGATCACTCGAACGCACAGCAGCGGCAGGTTGGCATGAACACAGGTTGTTGAGCGCTGAGCTGCGGCTTCGGACCGCAGCACGACCCTCTTTGAGAGCCTGAGGCCCCTCCAGGTCCACTAAAGTCCTTCTGGCAAGCCGACTGCGCCGATCCTACAAAAAGAAGCGTTTACTATGAGGTGCACATCGTTTAGGCGCTGTGGGGCTGAGCTCACAATTACAACTAGCTCAAGTGCACTGACATGCACTACTGTTGAGACGTTGACGACTTGTTCCATGGTGCCGTCAGTTCCTTAGTCGTGGTTTAAGCGTCACCATCTCACTCAGGATCCTCTAACTATGCCTAGCAGCTAACTCAAATCCGACTGATTCAACGACTCTAATATTTGTGACTGCTGCAGGGCTCGCAAACGAGGTTATATCGAGGCTGTATGATGCACATGCTTTAGCGCGCACGTTCGAGTACGAGTTGAAACGTTAAATTGTGAGTTTTGATGTGACGCCTTTGATTCTAGCAGCCCAACCTCGATCCCAAGGGAACGCAGCATCTATCATGAAAACGTACGATGAGGGGGAGACCTGGCCTAGATGACGAATGGCGATGAGCCCATAGATGGATGAATGTCGCAGCCTTCTGTAGTACGTGCTATTTCAAGTCCTTTCTCCGTCGGGTTGCCGCTGGGCGACTAGGTTTCTGATTGATAGCCTGTTGACAGCACCCGGAGGTATGATTTCGAAGGCCTGTACGTGAACATCTACCGGCACAGCCTAAGCGTGAGGGCCGCATCAGTTGAGGCCATCTTTGTGGGTCGGTGCGCATGCGCAGTTCCGGCAAGAGTATGGAACTATACTTACCTGGAAATTAAAATAGAATTCCCACTTCAGATGTCTAGACCGTATTTTCGGATCTGGGGCTCAAGATGATTGCTATAGACTGTACAGCAGTACATGACAGCCTCACATGGGTGGGAGGCAGCCCTACTTTTACTGACTACATGTAGGCGGCGTGGAACAGCCTCAGAGTGAAGGGAAATAGTACCTTCCACTGGCTCGGGACAGTCAGTGTCACGCAGACGATGGTAATGTTCTGCGTCTCCATATTCTTCGTGGAACTTGAGCCTAAAATACAACATATTTGATTTGAATGGCCATTGCAGACCACAACACGAGCGTCCCCGGTCTAGTTCAGATATGTACTTGAGCGTCCAACTGACAGGAAGACGTCGTGGCTGCGAACGACCACGCCTTCCCAATGGGGAATGTCGTGTGTCGTCACAGCAGATGTCACCTGGACCGTCACGCTTAGCGAGCCACCTTGAGCGCCTTGTACTACAGTAACTTACTTACCACGACCACATCCGGGCACTCGTCGATACACGAGTCATGGCTTCTCCTGACATGCCGGAAAAGATGGATGTAAGCCGCTCCAGTGCAAGATTCTGCTACGTAGTGTGCTCATGACTATCAAGGACCTGGAGCGTGCTATCTTCGGCGGTGAATCTGACGACGAGTTGTCCGCACCAGAGGAGGATGGTACGTGTATTTTGCCTCGGACATGGGTTCAATTTCTCACTCGCAGGGACGCTCCAGACGTCCCACAGAAGCGGGCGAGACGCGCCTCACCCATGGGAGACGAAGAGTCGTCGGAAGACTCGGGCGACGAGTATGTGCAGGAATCGCGTGCCCCCAAGGGTAAGGCGAGGGTAAAGCGGAGGAGGAGGGGGACTGATACTGGAGATGATGGCGAGCGGAGGCAGACACAGCGCAAGAGGAAGCGGAAGCAGCAACTGGAGGACATCGATTTGAGCCAGCTGCCGCCGGAGCAAGGTGTGTCCACTCTAGGTGCACAGTGAGGTCGGGCTCACGCGCATGTGCAGCTAGCAAATTGAAGCTCGATATGCAGATTGAGGCGATTCTCAAACCGAAAAAGTCATCTCGGCCAAAACGGAAAAGGAAAGATGACGAGGACGTGCTGGATCGAGTGGCGGACGAAGAGGTCTCGCGGCTTCGCGAGGCCATGCTGTCTGCTGCTGCCGACGACGAGCAGGCAAATCGAGAGAAGCTCCCCGCTACGGCCAAGCTCAGGCTTCTTCCGCAAGTGATGGAAGTGTTACGAAAGTATGTCTCGTCCACTCCCCACTTCCTATATTCCTAACAATGAGGTGGTAGGAGCTCGCTTGCAAACTCGATAATGGATAATAACCTGCTCGAGGGGGTGCGGAGATGGCTGGACCCGCTGCCAGATCGCTCCTTACCAGCACTGGATATCCAGCGAGAGTTCTTCCCTATTCTAAAAAAGATGGAGTTCATCGACACCGCCGTGCTCAAGGAATCCAAGCTTGGTCACGTCATCGTCTTCTACACGAAGTCTAAGCGCGTCACACCAGACATCCAACGGCTCGCAAATGATCTAGTTTCCGCCTGGTCGAGACCTATCATCAAGCGAAGCGCGTCTTATCGCGACCGTATCATCCCGACCGCGCAGGTGGGCGAGGGCGAGGCCGCACGCGGCCCCGAGCGGCTCAACACGATCCTCGCCCGCGCGAAGGAGAGCGAGAAGAACCGCGTGCGGAAGAACGCGGTCATGATCCCACAGCGGGAGTTGGGCAGCTACACCGTCGCGCCGCGCTCAGGCGTGGGCCTCACCAAGGGCACTGTCAGTGTGGACGTGGATATCGAACGGCGGAAGAAGAACGCAGAGCGGTTGAGAACGCTCACGAGGAAGATACAGATGAAGTCGTGAGCGCAGTTACCTTGTTCCCTATTCATTACCTGCCCCTTGTATTTTTCTTGCGTCGTAATTCGCTATCTTATTGGAGGTATGGCCTGGTGTTCTTGTACTATCTGGGCATGCAACCGCAAACTGCCGTATCGAATTTGATCGGGCGCCGCGCCTCTTCAGACTCTTTAAGTATCGACCGTCGACCACTGGGTACTCTCAAACAGACGATGAGTACTTGTCTTCCCCTCCATGTGCATCTGTGGGCTCTAGGTCCAGTCACGGTGCCGCAGCTATAGAATAAATGTTACCGGACGAACGGTTCGATGTGCGAACACCCGCCGAGGAGATCTAGCCTACGTACACAATTCTCTCGTCGGAGGGAATTATGCCCCCAGTAAGTCTAAATCTAGCTCGAGCCCTCTATCTTCGGATTAGCGACGTTCACCGGACGCAGGGACAGGCCTTTTGTCGGTCCTTAATATTCCTTGACCTACCTTGATGCCCTCTGGTTCTACGTTTATCCCAGAGCGCAGTCCTGGCCTTCCGCAACGCTCGAGCTGGTCATCCAATATGACGTCAAGCTGTAAAGCGCACCCGTGAAAATCACTCTACTGCGGGCCATCGGAAAAGGAGGTCATGACGGTATAACGGGCTCGTGGGGATGGCCGTGAACCTTTTGGCCATGCAACCGTTTTCCCATCGTTCTGGCGTCGACAGAAAATTGCGCAGTGTTTTTCCGAGCACCCCGTTTGCTGCAGCCTCCTGCATAGGATCATATTATTTTTGGGATCTCGGATGGCCGAAGAACTTTATTGGTTCAACAAGAAATCACACCTTTCAATTGTCATCCGCAGACGTTTCCTAAGGATCCTATCCTCTGCTGTCTTTTCTGGATGGTCGGTACTTATCAAGCACCACCCTGACCGGCGCTGAGAAGCTGATTGACTGGCGACGGTGACAGGGCTATGAAATATCGGCTGCAGTAATCTCCCATTCCGGAGGTGCGCGCGAGACATTCTTTCATTCCTCTTGTGACTTGGGCTACTTCAACGTCAGACGCGTCCCGTTACGAACGCGCCCAAGATAAGGTGCGGCGCCGATAATAGCTCCTTATTATCACTTTCGCAGAGCCAAATACCTGTGCTCGCCGTTCAAGAGATTCGTAGCGGCGTGAGTTCAGCGCAGTTTGCTGCATTCACCAGGTGTCCGGGATGATTCCCTGCGCGGCTGCAATAAGTCTCCAGACACGAATGTTTGTTGAACCGTACTGACTCGGACGGCGCCATTCCTGCTGTCCTCAATTAGCTATTGCGTAGCACACGAATGACAGTGCGCCAATGATAGTACACATAGTGTAAATTCCCATTCACCTGATGCATTCCCATGCTTGAACAGCGTAGCCGAATGTCAGTAATCCAACCAGTCCTTAAATGTGCCCGATATGAATTCGACTCGAACGCGCGTGTTGTCTTCTCTAGGTATTAGCCCGCTGATAACCCGAGCACGAACGAGTTCCGCCCTATTACCGAGGAATTGGCTGGCTTAGTTATGCTGTACCCAAGTCGCAACCGGGTATAGGCTGATCAGGACGGGATCGAGGCATGTGCGCATCCATGACATCCTTTCCAGGTACATACCACCTTCTTGCCGAACATGATGATGGTGGCGCAAGCATCCTTTCGCTCCCGTCCTATGTCCCCCGTCTCTTAACTGCCAACCTCTCGCTCACGCGATCACTTGCATCTCTCGCTCTTACGGTGAACATCTCTGAGAGGTCAGTCTGCTCTTGACCTCGATGTGCGCCATGGAGACAGCAGCAACATTCCCCCGCTTACGCGTCTTGTGCCCTGTTCAAGGTAGACCGCACCATTTGCGATACTACAGACCTTAGGACGGCCAACACTGACCACCTCAAGTCTGTACTCTTGTTGATCGCTCGGACGATGAGAGATGGGATTGCTGAGCGATGGCCATCGACGCCACGTCGAATGATACATCCCTCAGGTGAGTCATTATTTCGCTCGACGGCGTCAGGAAGCTGCACCTCTTGGATGGCACCACCGCATACGGGGAACGTCGACATGGCCAGCATTGCCCTATGTGACGTGTCGAGCACGGTTGAAATTCTTCGGCATTGAACGCGCCTGTGGCTGGTCGTGGGAAAGGGATGCGCGACTCTGCCTGCCCTGAACGAGAACGTGGCAACGAGGCCCGTACGTAAACGGATGTTGATCGCTGCCCGTCGTGTCGTACTCTAAACCTCCATTATCTGGCCCTTTTCTCTCCTTTTCTAGGACAATATGCAAAGACGGCCTCATGCTGCCGTCTCGTCGCTCACTCCTGCTATGCCTCCACCTCTCCCTCGTCGTAGATTATCTCACGCATCCCAGGACTCTTCGCCTCGCACTCCTCCCAACTCGAATACACCTCTCCCCTTCATGCCTCGGCCGTCACAGAACCGCTACAGCAGCGATAGCTGGAACAGCTCGAACTATGATGGGACGGAGGATCTCGATGCTGAATGGAGTCTAGAGCAGACGCGATTATTATCTAGGGTAAGCTCGCGTTCTCATACCGTAACGAAGGACGCTTTCTGCCTTCCCATGTGCTATGCCGTGCCGTCACACCCATTCCTAATGCCATGTCTTATTCTAGACCCTTGACGCTCTTCCTGGGCATCTCCTCACCCCGTTCAACGGTCCTGTACCTCCATCAAATCTCCTTGATAAGATCGCTCGCGGTGTGTCGGACGCTAAGGGGCCCGTCGACTGGCCCCACTCTCTGCGCGCGACGCGCGCGAAGATAGTCGAGCTCGCGCGAGCGCGTGCCAAGGAGACGATTAACGATGGAGCCAGTGACACTATCGCGGAAGAGGAAGGGAGTGACACCGACGAACAAAAGCAGGCAGCGCGCGTTGCTCCGAAACGCCCGCTATACCGGCAGTCAAGTATGGACTTCATGCAAGCGGAAGCGCGGAATTGGGCGGATAACGACAATATCAGTCTGTGCGTTTGATGTACTCTGTTTTACCCGCGACGTACTAACATGGAGTTCACCAGTCTATCCCACCGTCTCCAGAATGCTGACCGCATCATTTCGACCCCATCATTCCAACCATATGCAGCCCCTTCTTCTCGTTCGACCTCCCCGTACCGCTCTCACGGCGGACAGGCCTTCTTTCCTTCCACCCCCAGCTCTACTACTCTTAATTCCAACCACTCTAGCTCTCGCATCCCTCGCCTACGGAGATCTATGTCTGACGTGTCCAATTCGTCGGAGTCTTACATCATGCCCGTCGATCCTCGCATGCAGCGTATCAAGCGTACTGAATCTTTCGCCGGGTCGATGGGTTACGGGCACGGTCAAGGTCTGAAGCGTGCGCCATCTTTCGGTGCTGTCTCGAAACGAAGCTCCGGGGCGATGAGCCTGAGTGGACGGGATTCGGATGCGACATCATCTGACGAAGAAGAGAAGTTGCGGAGTGTGAAAGCGAAGAAGGCTCGGATGAAGACCGCCTCCCCTACGACACCGCCGACTTCCCCTGTCAAATCCCCCGAAATATCCCGATCCCAACGCAAGCCTCACAAGTCGTCCCCGGCGAAGACGACGAGAAGCAGCAAGGACACACCCACTCGTCGCTCGACGAAGGTCCGTGCCAACCTCCAGCGCAACCCCAGTATATTGGGCCCTGAGCTGCCTCAACTGAACCTCGAACCGCCGACCCCGATGCGACGCACCCCTCGTGCTGACCATGCGATGCGCCGCGCCTCTCCGAGGTCTCCTGATGCCGCCCCTGTGGAAAGTACCATTACCGCGACTCCCGCCAGTTCGAAGTCTTTGCGCCGCCCGAAGGGCAACAAGTTGCCCCAGCCTCCGGTATCACGGAAGATCTCCTTCGGCAGCCCTGCTTCTGCGGCCGGGGAGGGAGGTTCGCAAGGCCATGGCCTCGGCAGTGCGTTCCAGATGATTTAAGCTTGAGCTGACGGGCCGTCTCTGCACGTATATGCTCGCTTGCTGGCAGCGTCGCAAGAGCTGTTCATTTACCCGGTGGCCCTTTCTCCATTCTCTCGAGTCGCCATGTTCCATCTACCACTTTGCCAGCACCAGTGTAACTCGACATAAACATCGCTAATCTATCGCTATATCAACAAGGACAAGTATCACCGGATGCTTCATAACTATCTGCTTGCGTCTTCCAGTCGCGCCGCTGCCGACGTCACACATTCATTATTCATAAACCGCGGGACACGGTGTCCCTGTTCGCGTCTCAACATCAAGAATTGTTGCGAGAAGGAACCTCGTTACCTCTCCACAATGCTCTCGCTCTTTCTGTAACAATTTCCCTCCTTTCCAATGGTGTACACAATCGCTCCTTCGGTCCGGCTCGCTCCTTCTGCCAGCCCCAAGTCGCTGGTCAAACAGCATTGAGGCATGGTCTCGGAATGTATCTCATACACGTCTCCAATGTGTTGTAAGTATGCCTTCGGGCGTGTACCATATGCCTTGCTGCCCCCCTCTTCTCTTCCACCCTAGTGCGCCTTTGCACTGGGAGTGTATCTTTCTGTCGCTCTTTCACTGTCTTCTCTACCAGTACGTCTGGCCCTTTTCAGTATGTATCGCATTGGCCTTCTTTTCTCTGCGGTCGTTGATTGTTGGCCACTGAACAACATTGCTCTCCTTTTATTGTATGGTTTCATTCTCCTTCGCACCCCTTGCTTTCGTTGCCACTGTCGTGGTCAGATAGGTGTACTTACGTGTAGCAGGATGTATAAGCAGCACATGTACAGAAGCGGAGGAATACTAGACATCGCCGTTACTTTATTCTATCTTCGCTGTGCTCTGAATTTTCAGCTGCGACAGGCTGCATGGCTGTGACCGTAATATGTTGGTAACATGTGCAATGAATCGGTGTGTTTTTTATGGGTTGTAGGTTTGCTTAGCTAGCTAGATGAATCATGAGAGCACGATCTGAGATCTGCGATCGTGCACTGCGACTGACAGCCACTGAGCTTCGAATGTCGTTGTCAAAGAACAATATCTCATCCTTCTCCATACTGTTTCAGTCTTTCAGATTCTCCCGATCTACCATGGCTCGTGCCCACCGTCTTGTTGATGGTTCACTGATGGCGACCTTTTAACTGAATCCCAAAGAGCTATAGTAGTGTGCAAGCTCAAGGAGTGCCACATCACGAACATTCGCTTTAGTGCGACAAGTAGCGAAGGAATTCGAACCTACTATGCAATTAGGATAAGTGCGACTGCCTCTGTCAGCGGTTGGCGTCGGTGGAATCAGCGAGTTTTCGAGATAATGGGAATACTAATTCTCGGCGTATAAGTAGCTATAACACGGTACGTATACGATTCACGCCCTCAGTCTTCCACTAGGAATGCACAAGTGCATCCGGGGCCGGCTGCCGACCTCCTGGACCTTCTGAAGGAGTTTCTACTTCACTACATGTCCTCGACGGACGCATATATTGGCAGCCATTCCTCGTTGCCACCCCTTGCGGGACAACAACCACATAGCTGCCAAACGTCGACCTCCACTCGTTGCACAACGCCGGTGCCGGTGAACCGTGAGTGATATGTTTATTCTGCAGCTCCCGTGCGGTTGACACCACAGCCGTCATGGAAGTGTATCCATGTCAACGCCCGCTCCACCTCCAGCAGACGCTCCGCACAAGCACGTACATATATATCTCCTAGCCGGACAGAACACGACAGCCACGTTCTCTACCGACTCCGTAGCGGCAGCCCTCAAAGACGCAAGGGGGCTGCGCGAGGGGCTTCTCCTCGTCGCATGCCACGCCGCCTTTCTCAAAGAGTTGCTCTCCCTCTCTCCGGAAGACCGCACAAGGTGCTCGCTGGATTCCGTGCAGGGCGCTACTGATCTGCTGGATGTCCCCTCTGACCTGCGCTCGCATCCCGTCTTCGTCAACGTCAATTTGTATCTCACACAACTCCTGCGTTTTGTCGTCGTTGCCCGTGGTTCCAACTTCGCATGGTGGTCCAACAAATCCAATTCGAACCTGCTTCTCGGATTCTCTACGGGCCAACTCGCCGCCTCAATAATCGCCGCCTCAAACGACGACACCCTTCTTGATCATGCTGTCGAAGGGCTCCGCGTCGCTTTCTGGCTCGGATACCACGCGTACCAGTTCTCTAATGTCCCTTACAATGGCTGCAACGACTCTCCATGGAGTGTAGTACTGCTCGGTTGCTCTAGAGCCGAAGCTGGAGAGGCCATTTCGGCATACAATCATGCTCACGTAGGTTGTTCCGTCTTCCGCCGTATCCAGCTCCTGAGGCGCACCCTAGCCAGACGGTCCACGAGTCTACCTGACTGCTGTGACGAACGACAGATGCGTCACGGTGTCTGGTCGACCCGATGCCATAGCTGAATTCGAAGCCAATCACAAATCTTCCAGTACATCCGTCTCACATTTTGCGCATATACACACTCTTTACCACTCCCCCATTCTCCAATCGACGAAAGAACGCATCCTCGCCGACTTGCGAAGGAGAGAAGTGCGTTTTCCGGATTATGACGAGCTCAACCTTTCCCTGCGTTCCTCCATAGACGGCAGCGTTATCCACTCGCACCATCATCGTATCGGATCGACCCTTGTAGACGACATCCTCGACATGCTTCTTGTTCATCCCGTGAATTTTGACAAGCTCATAGATAGCCTCCAGGCTGATCTGTCAGAGCATGGTATCGATTCCGTCCGTCTGGTCAACCTTGGGCCAGGCACGGGCCTGTGGTGGAGCACGATACGCATACTGCAGGACGGTGGTCTTTCGGTTGACGCCGTTGACTGGTCATCTGCCTCGGTTCGAGAGGCTACCTTCGTCGCTCCGTCCATTCCCCCGTTGGAGGTGACCTCCAGTATGCAGCAACCGATGTCATTCCCAGAAGTCCCGTCTACTCGGCAGCCCGTTATCCGTGTCGTCCCGGGACAGCAGTCTGAGAAAGAGCCCGTTGCTATCGTTGGCATGGCCGTCGACTTCCCTGGGGCTCCAGACGCTGCAGAGTTCTGGAAGGTGCTACTAGGAGGTATCAACACCGTCGGCGAGGTCCGTCTTTCCACCGCTAGAGGTCTGCATCGCGTTGACTGTCCGAACACAGGTACCCCTGCGTCGCTTCGACGTCGCAGAGTATATGCGCGACTTGGATGGGTCCGGGCGAACCCTGCAGTCCGTCTATGGCAACTTTATCCAGGACGCCGATGTCTTCGACAACGCCTTCTTCCGCGTAAGCCCCCGCGAGGCGCGTAGCATGGACCCACAGCAGCGGATTCTCCTGCGAGTCGCGTACCACGCACTGGAAGATGCGGGTTATGTGCCCAATGCCACGCCGTCCTACGACCCAGAGACGTTCGCGGTGCACGTCGGTGCGGCCACTAATGACTACGTGCATAATCTGAGGAACGACATTGACGTATACTACAGCACCGGTAAGCCACAAACAGCGCATACACCCAGGTATATTGCTGACATTAGGATGTCAGGGACCTTACAGGCATTCCTCAGTGGCAAAGTCTCGTATGCCTTTGGGTTCGGAGGACCTTCCGTAGTCGTCGACACGGCCTGTTCGTCGGCCGTCGTTGCAATATACCAGGCGTGCCGTTCATTGCAAGTAGGCGATTGTAACGCCGCTCTTGCTGGTGGCGTAAACGTCATCACTAGCCCTGATGTAAGTGCATTCACAACCTACCCTGTGCGACCAGCGAACGAGTCGTCCCTTACGCAAATGTAGATGCATATAGGGCTCGACCGCGCACACTTCCTCAGCCCTAGCGGGCAGTGTCGCCCCTGGGACGCGTCCGCCGATGGCTACTGCCGCGCAGAAGGATGCGGGATGTTCGTCCTTAAACGGCTCTCCGACGCGCTGGCCGAGAACGACCGTATTCTTGGCGTCATCCGTGGCATCGAAGTGAATCAGTCCGGTACCGCCGACTCGATTACGCACCCGCACGCGGTGACGCAGGCGAAGCTTTACAGAAGGGTGCTCGAGTCTGCAAATGTCCGTCCGGCGGAGGTCAGCGTTGTGGAGGCACACGGGACGGGGACGCAAGCGGGGGACCCCGCAGAGATTGAGGCGCTACGCGCAGTCTTTGGCGGGGACAAGGAGAGGACGGGCATGTTGCACGTTACATCGGCGAAGGCAAATATTGGGCACGCGGAGGCGGCCTCTGGGGCGGCGAGCCTGGCGAAGCTGGTGCTGATGATGCGCCATGGGATGATCCCGAAGGTAGTATCGCTGAAGACGCTAAATCCCAGCATTGCGCCGTTAGAGCAAGATGGCCTCTGCATCGACACGGAGGCCTCTGCGTGGAATCCACCGCCTGACTCTGGCAAGCGCATTGCGCTACTGAACAACTTTGGGGCTGCCGGGTCTAATGCAGCACTGCTTCTCGAGGAGCTGCCTGTACCTCCAGCATCACCTGGCGAACAGGGATTCCGCACCGTCATTCTCGGTCTATCCTGCGACAGCCTCGAAGCGCTAGAACAGCTGCGTGAGCGGTACCTCACCGAGTTGAATACCCAACTACGCGACCATGCTTCCCTAGTCGACTTCGCCTATACTGCTACCGCGCGAAGACAGCTCTATAGATATCGTACGGCTGTATCTGGCAGTTCACCGCAAGAACTTTGCCGTGAATTGCGAACATCGGCGGTCGCCCAGGCCGGCGAACGCGCTAGGAAGGTCGTCTTCCTGTTCTCTGGGCAAGGCGGTCAGTACCGAGGCATGGGCTCGGGGCTGTATCAAGCCGTACCGAGCTTCCGAGAGGCGGTCGATTTATGCCACAAAACGTTGGTCTCGTGGGGTTACCAAGGCGTGACAGACATGATCCAGGGAGTACCTGCTCCTGATGACGATAGCGCCGATGCCGATTATTGCCTAGAGACGTCGCATTGCGCTTTGTTTGTCCTCGAGTACGCATTGGCGAGTATGTGGCGGACCTGGGGGCTTCGGCCCGATGTAGTCATTGGCCACAGGTACGTAAGTTACGGTACTGAGGTATGCAGAATTTTGACGGCCTCTTACAGCCTTGGCGAATATGCCGCGCTGGTCCACGCGGAAGTTATCAGTCTCGATGATGCACTCCGGGTAGTGGCTGAACGAGCCCGCCTTACCAGCCAACACTGTCCACGTGGTACTTACGGCATGCTTGCCGTGAGGGCAGATCCGAACGTCATCGCAGAGCTGCTCAAACAAGATGTGACGTACGAAGGACTGTCGATCGCATGCCAAAACAGGTAGGATATATTGCCCTGGTCACCGCGATAGAATCTAACAAGTTCGAGCAGTGATGCTGATTGTGTCGTAGGCGGCGTTCTAACGCAGGTGGAGCTCTTCCAAGAGGTCTGTCACCGATCTGGCTATCCATGTCGGCGCTTGGACGTCGACTTCGCGTATCATACATCCTCGATGGGCCCGATCCTCGACGAACTCCGCTCTCTAGGTCAGAAGATCAAGTTCTCAAAGCCAAAGGTACCACTGGTGTCTACAGTTTTTGGCGCCGTCATCCCCATAGGCGATGCTAGCTTATTCACCCAACACTATTTCGCGAAGCACTGCAGAGATCCGGTGCTCTTCCGCCACGGCATCCAGGCCCTGTTCAACCTTGACGGCATCTATCGGGAAGCTGCTTGGCTCGAGATCGGCCCTCATATGACGACGTCACCGCTCCTCCGTGGCAACGGTTTGAGCACGAACGGTATGGTTCTGGGGACTCTGCGCAAAGGCCAAGCCGATGAAATATCTCTTTGCCGCGCCCTTACCCAACTCTACTGCGCGGGGACCGAGACTGACTGGCGTGCTGTCTTTACACACCTTGCGCCGAGCGCGAAGATGAGAGATCTTCCGTTGTATCCGTTCATGAAGACGAGCTTCTGGGTTCAGTATGTCGAGAGGAGAAGCTCAGAAACTACTCAGCGAAGCCGCAAGCCGTCTTCGACCTTCTCTGGCAACAGCATGCTTAGCCAATGTATCCACTGGCCAGCGGCGAACAGCGACCTACCCGCGCTATTTGAACTTGACATCGTTCAGTTGTCGCCATTCATGGATGGTCATCAGGTCGTCGGATCCCCGCTCTGTCCAGCATCTGTCTATCACGAGCTGGTTCTCGCTGCCAGTCACGCTTGGTGCGAGAGAATTGGGCTACCGCCGTTTGCGTCGTCGCTCGTCCTGTCAGACATTGCATATGAAGCACCTCTTGTTCATTCCTCTCGCCATACTCCAAGTATTGTGAGAGTCGAGATCTCGCCAAAGCACGTAGGAGGTGGCTTCAATGCTCAATTCGTTGTCCGAACCGGACCTCGCCCAGGAGGACCATGGCAGGTTCACTGCACGGGAAATATACGCGCTCAGCTAGTCGATTCTGTCAAAGCGCACCTATGGTGCTTCCGAGACAAGATACAAGAATGCATCGAATCTCTCCACGTCGGTGCCCGGAATACCCGGACGCTGTACGCTTCCACCATTTATGAGTCGTTCTCCAAGGTAGTTGATTATTCGGACGCTTTCCGGACCATCAAGTTTATCACCATTCGGTGTGATGGCGCAGACGCATACGCGCTGGCTCAATCACCTGCGGCCGACACTGGACAATACGTGGTTCATCCGGTGTTCATGGATACGCTACTGCATGCAGCCGGTTTCCTTCTGAACTTTGAATCGGATGATGACGGCCACATCTTCGTCTGCAGTCACATCCAGACGGTCACTGTACTCCCTGACTTCCTCCGCGCATCCGCCATGTTTGCAGTGTACTGCCAAGTCGGCTACCTTTCTCAGACGATGGCTATCGCCGACGCCTACGCAATAGACCTAGAAGGCAGTACAGGACAAGTCTTCGCCCATATGGGCAAAATACAATTCCGAAGACTCTCGAAGACGGGCTTCAAGGCGATCCTCTCCATGAGCACCCACGACCCTCTTGACACTCCTTCGTCCTTCGTCTCTAACTCACCAAACACCCCGAG
Organism: Daedalea quercina L-15889; assembly: GCA_001632345.1. Taxonomy (NCBI): domain Eukaryota; kingdom Fungi; phylum Basidiomycota; class Agaricomycetes; order Polyporales; family Fomitopsidaceae; genus Fomitopsis; species Fomitopsis quercina. Next base: position 84,808 of record KV429038.1, on the reverse strand, counting down.
ACAGGCGCTCTCTGTCCAGGAACATATTCTAGGGCTTATCGCGCATATGTGCGACATTCCTGTTGCTCATGTCACACCAGACTCGCGGCTTGATTATCTCGGGGTGGATTCACTGATGAGCATCGAGTTAACCGGCCGCCTCAATGAGCACTATTCATCCTTGAGTCTAAGCCCGCGGACGCTGGGTTCTTTCGACCGGATTGGAGATCTCATTGAGCTGATCAAGCGACACTGTTCGACACCCGCGGATGTAAAACTTGACTGGAGCCTGTCTGGGACTGAGAGGAGTGATTGTCTCATCGAAGACGACTTCTCATGCACGCGATACGTGAAGAATATCCTGTCGGCCGTTCTGGACATACCCACAGAGAAACTAGCCGACGACGAGCAGCTGGATCGACTCGGGCTCGACTCGCTATCATCCATCGAAGTCCGTCATACCTTCAGTTCCGCATTCCATGTCCACGTTCCGCAGGGCATCTTTGTGCGATGCAAGACCGTCGGGGAGCTCACGCTCACGCTCAAGAGTTACCTAGCTACTTCAAACCGACCGCACGATTCGTCGGTGGGCCTGCGAGTAGGGGCAAACCCAATGCTCTTGCAGGAAGGCGGCGATGAAATGAAGACACCGCTAGTCCTTATCCACGACGGGAGCGGAATGGTACATCCATACATGCGCTTAGGTGGCCTGGGTCGGACTGTGTGGGGTGTTCACAATCCCAAACTACCTGCAGGAGACAAATGGAGAGGTGGAATCATTGAGATCGCCACACACTATGTCGACCTGGTGAGGGCCACTGTCGGCGCAGGACGCCCCTGCATACTAGGAGGTGAGCTTGTGGCGTCTGTCTTACCCATCATGTCTATCGCTCATGTCTGTTGACGCAGGATGGTCCTTTGGCGGAGTTGTAGCGTTCGAGGTCGCGCGCATGCTGATCGCACGCGGGACGCGGGTGATAGGCCTACTGCTCATTGATTCGCCACGCCCCCAGATCAGCGGCGAACTTCCGGAGGCGGTCATTGATGCTGTGGTCGGCGCGAAAGTGGCGAACCCGAGGCACGCAGAATTAGTCCGTTTGCAGATGCGCTACGCGTCGAATGCTTTGAGGGACTACGACCCTCGACAGTCTCCTGCGAGCCATGTTGCACTACCAAAGGCCGTGATGCTACGTTCGCAAGATGGCTATGACCTCGACGTCAAGGATGGCGAGACCGCAGAATTCTTGACCGACAGACGGGACCCAGCCAAGTCGGTCGATGGATGGGAACGACTGCTTTGTGCAACAGTGCCTGTCCTAGACATTCCTGGGAATCACTTCCAGCCCTTCGAGCCGGAGAATGTACGTGTTACAGCCAGACTTCTATATGGCGTGGTGCTGAATGTCTCGCAGGTCAAGACTGTTACTGAAAGGGCGCGGCAGGCTCTTCAGATGCTGGAAGATAGGCCATCTGCAATCGCGCCGGAGTCTACAGGCGGTCGAAGCAGTCTCTTCAGCGTCAAATAGTGCTAACGACTATTCGCCCGGAGGCGCTAGTTATATCCATCATTTCCCGAGCGTAAAGACTGTACGGCGCCAGGCTCCTAGAACCAGCCGTCCCAGTGTTCTCGCTCGCAGTGTCGATAGTGCATTACAGGCTGAATCCGAGAAATGATATTAAATGCTGAAAA